>CM067367.1:74286222-74731222 GCA_034401795.1 Chaetoderma sp. LZ-2023a
CTACAATATTAATATACCTGAAAATTAATTAATATATACTGAAAATAAAAGTGCGGTGAAAACTGGATTCAAGGTTTTCTGAAACGGCACTCAACCCATTCACTCTGAACTCCGGAAGCAACTAGTTTGTTGCATTTTACATCATGGAATAGGAAGAATGTGTCTACTTTCTTTGACAACCTTCACAGTGTCTTATCACATCATTCGTATGGACCTGAGTGTATCTACAATGTAGATGAGCCTGGTGTGACCACTGCCCAAAAGCCTGTTACGGTCATTGCGTTAATAGGTGTGAAACAAGTTGGCAGATTGACTTCCGCAGAGCGTGGTACTTTAGTAAATCTGTGCTGTATAGAACATGCGCTTGGAAACGCTATTTCTCCATTAATGATCTTTTCACGCGCGCATTTGAAAGCTCACATGCTGAAGGGAGCACCTCCAGGAACAATCGGAGCAGCGCATACTAGTGGGTGGATGACTGCTGATAACTTCTGACATGGATGGAACATTTCATAAAGCACTCAAACTGCTCTAAGGAGAAACATGTCATTATTGTGCTAGATAATCATGAGAGTCACATATCGATAGGCCAATTAGAGCTGGCAAAGAACAATGGCATTACAGTACTTACCTTCCCACCGCATTGCAGTCATACACTACAGCCGTTAGGAATTTATGTCAGCGTATGCAAAAGATCGATCCAATCCTGATGCACGTGACGATATATTCTTAGACCCACAATTAGTGATAAACAAACATTTGCCCACCTTCCTCTCGCATCACTATCAGGAGAATCATCACGCAACCAATACTACCACTCAAATACCAACTATACCGACTGACCACGCCTCAACACGTAAAGCGAAAGAGTCATCTGTCATTGTTCCGTCCATTCCAGATTAAGCAATGCTTATTTGTGTATTTAGTCCGTCAACTAGCACAGCAAATGAAGCGACGGACCCATGCACTCCAGTTCCCACTTCACCATCTAACCTAGAATCGACACTGCCCTGTCCCGAACCATCCACAAGCAAGGCCAGTGAGTTGGAGCAACAACATACACCCGTTGGAAGTCCTAATGCGCCAGCGGTTTTTGCGAACGCCAGAAGAGATCCTTCTTTATCCAAAGGAAGTTGCCCGTAAAATACCAAATGCTGGACGAAAGATGCGCACGCGTATGCTCACAGACACACCAGGGAAAACAGCAATAGATGAGGCAATTGCTGCCCGGGGTGCAAAGAGGCAGAACACCAATGACAAATCATCAAAACAGCAAACTGTACAATTTAAAACGCAACTGCAGAATGGTAAGGGAAAAGGAAAGAGAGCGAAAAAGAAGTTGAAATATTAATCCAGTTCAGATGAGGAAGAAGATAGCGTATGTCTTGTCTGCTGTGAGAGTGGGGGTGGTGTCGTGGGCTCGTGCCATCTGTTACCACCCCACCCACACCATCTATTAACCCCGCGCTGCACGCGATTGTGCGTGAGATAAACAGCACCGGTATAGATAGACAACATTTTCCGTAATTCCAACGTAACCCAGAACACGCTTTCTACTATCGACGAACAAATTACCAATTTATCACAGGATGGCATGATTAAGTATAGCACCCACAAACTAAATAGCTCGCCAGACGTATTCCATCATTTTACAGTACATGGTAACTTTAACCTATTGTTGGTGATTTGCAAAATTCAAACTTTTACTTTGACAGTGGAATTAGTTTCAAAATATTTGGCATACGCTTTCGTTCACCGTGTATATGCCGTCGCTGTTGTTTAATTGAGTATCTCCCCGTTAAAACGTAAATGGAGGCGCATGTTGGACATGTTCAGCAATCGATGTGTTATTTCAAATGTCAAGATAATAGAATAATACACTAAAAGCTCTCTATTGCGAACACCTGCTTTTAAGACCATCCATGGTAGGTATTTAAGACAGGTGGCCGTAAGGCCACCCATCTTAAGGAGCCACCATTAGTTGTCGGTACAAGCTTTAACGCACCAGCATGTACCTGTTCAAGCGGCCACCTGCTAATTGTAGCCATTGTGTGATGGCCCATGCAATTCCCTATATAGAGAGGTTTCGATGCATTGTGCTTCGTGATGTAATCTGAATCATGCTCTCAGTGAATAGCGTGTCAAAGATGAAGATGGAATGGCATAGAGAGTGCCAGCTTGACAATGTAATTGTTTGAAGCAGGCAACCTTGTTATTTTGGATAATACGTATGCGTGCGTTTGGTAGCGCAACCCCGGACACAGTATGAAAAGAAGTGGTCTTTGTTAGGATTTTGTTCAGCTCAAGATGCCACATACATATCGGCGGTGTTCTGGAGTGTTATGGTTGCGGTTAATTCGGGACTAGTTGGCATTTTGAAACATTGCAACATATCAACATGTGTTCACCATAGTCTGCTATTATGTACGACAACTAGTACGGGCATTTTTGGATTGATTATTAAAACACAGCTTCAGATTATGTAAGTTGGTTGCCGTATGTAAGAACTGTCATTTTGGGCTACAGTTGGTTAAGTGCACAAGGAATGTGATCCAAGAGAGTATAGCAATAACTGTGGTCAGAATGGTGTCTCCTTGCAAGACAAACAGATTTCAATTCCTGGACGTCTAGCTTCTGAATAGCACACGTGTATTTGACTAGCATGCAATGTCTGTGTTGAGATTGTTTGTACATTTGAACCCTAGCCTCAAACGTCCCGTCTCCCATTACATAGAACGATATGTGCACGAGATGTGAGATGTGTGCCGATTTCTATGATTTCAAATGAGTTTCAAAATATTCAACAGCATGTTTATTAAATAGCAACCAATTACAAAGGCATACAATTCAAACAACTTGTCAGACCATTTGAGATTTGACGACGGTCTATATGCAACCCTTTGCGGCGTAATGCTTGTGACGCCATCATACATGCGCTGAGCTTATTATGACGTCATACGAGGTCAGATGATGGGTGGATACTCTGGAAAGGTGAATTGCCGACCCGAAAAGTGAATTGTTACCTTGACATCGGGATTTAAAATGCAACAACGAGTGACCATAAATAAACATTGACCCCTCCATTACATTTTTTCAAATGTCAGTTTGTTATATATGACCGCCCACAGTATGTCAGTAAATGCGTAATTGTATTTGTTTTTAAGACGATGGTCAGGATGAGCTGCGCTATATTGGAACGTGGCCTTTATGACGACAGACTGGCGACCTTCAATCGGTGTGGTTATGTATCATGTGTAGCCGAAGTAGGCCTAAAAGAAGAAATGAAAAAACCCCAGAAAAAACATTTATCCTGTCCTACTATTAGCTAGACGTACTTCACACTACATTCGTATCTCGCGAGATCTCCTTCGATACGAGATCGAGAAAAGTACCGTCTATTTTTAGATTGCCCCACGATAGTGTTACACAGAGAGAAGAAAGTAATATAATTCTGTTATAGACAAGGGTGTTGACATCTGCCCTCTTCTGTATGTTGATCTCCGCGTGGGTGGAATAAAATAACATTTGCTATATTTACTTGTTTATAGGGTACGGTTACTGGTCGAGAAATATGGCTTAATGAAAACAGTGCACTCGCCACATCGGCTGGCGCGTGAGCAGTAGATACATAAACATTCCCTTGAAAATAAACGATAACGAGTTTAGGGGGAGACCTTTCATTCCGTTGTGTGCAAAATGAGTTAGAAGCATATGGGCTATGCATTACTTATGCTTTGAAATGGTACGCAGTACCATTCAGTTGAAATATGTTAATATAAATTAATAGTGATTAATAGTATCATATTGTTTGGAGTCAAGCATTGGAATACGAATGGGGGAGTCCAGTTTATCCACCAATCATATAGCGTCATAATCAATTACGTGATGTGTAGGCTGGTGTCGTAATCAATTACGGCATGAATGCCGGATCAAAGTTAGTCACGAACGCTAATTGATGACCGACTAAGAGTTGTTGTACGAATTAGGTGTATTTACTATTTAATAAAGATGCCGTTGAATATGTTGAAACTAATTTGACCGGGCGTTTGTTGCTGCCCTAGGCAGCAGCAGCACCCAGTCAACATAGTTTCAAAATATTCAAGATATGTCCTGTGTAGATTTAGGGAAATATAGATTCGGGGAGTTCATGGATACAGTTCTCCCAGCAAGGGCAAAGCATGGGTTGAGTTTAGCTAGAGGTCCGAGGGTGTAGCTACACGTGGATTCGTCCATTGTGACTGACATCTACGTCTCGAACTATGTCTGATATCGCACGGGCAGTTAGTTCTACTTAACCCTTTGCCCAGAAACCTTACTTCCAATATAAATATAGAGCTAACCTGTTGACAATGGACCTTTTCATTTTAGCTATGCCCCGCCCATCACTAGCTATGCTCCACCCACACCTCGCCGTGTTGGGATTGATCGATCCCCGAATGCCCTAGCTATCAATTTCCTGAAAACTATACAGGGAAGCTGTTGCAAATGTTGTAACTAATTTGACTGGGCGCTGTTGCTGCCTATGGCAGCAACAGCGCCCAGTCAAATTAGTTTTAAAATATTCAACACAATATTTATTAAATAGTAAAAGCAAAGAATGTGTACAGCAACGCATAGATCATCTTCAAATATGCGTTCGTGACGTACTTATCGACGTCAATTATGACGTCATTCATTATGATGCCATTCTACACATCACGCAGTTCATTATGACGTCATATGATGGGTGGGTACTCTGGAAAGGTGAATTAGGAAGCTAATTTGGCATGCCCCTGTAACAGGCAGTATCAGATACCAGTCAAATTAGATTTAAATTAGTCAACAGAATAGCTCTCGCATTGTAAATGGGTTTTTTCAATTTCTATTCGTGCTTTCGGATACAAACTGACGACGGGTTAGATATATAGCATGTGCAGTGTCATTCAACGTGATCGAGTACAGTCGCCCTGTCACAGCAATCATTCACATTACCGTACATCTTTAGATTAAACTCTTTGCCACGTTCGTTGTCTGACACCTATACTAACATTGCGCCGTAGCTGCTATAAGCTGACATTCTCCTGACGAGCGTGTTGAGAATGGAATTTAAGGGTTTCACGAACCCTTTGATACAGTCCTGCACGATTCGCAATCGCACCTACAGTTTAATATATCTCCTGTTGAATATTTTGAAACTGATTTGAATGGGCGATGTTGCTGTATGTGGCAGCAAAATGTATTGTTGACAAATTAGGTTTGTTTATAAATTTCAATAGCTTAGCTGTAACGTTATCTTAGAATTGGGGCACTGGGAATTCACTGCTCACAGGGTTAAGCTGTCCAATTCTCTCAACACCTTTCAAATATTTGGCCGAGCAAAATGTCAATGTATCCTGTTAAATTCTGGACTTAGTTGTTTCCAATACAAATGTTAAATGCGTCACTATTTCTTTCTTGACGATCTATATTCTAGACAACAAATGGCAACGGCTCAGCACTCGACATGTATCGTTTGACGCGCTCCTTCCTGGCAGCAACATAACAACGGACCGGTCCTGTGTATCCATTCATCATATGGCATCATAATCAACTACCTCACCTTTACGATGATATCATACTCAATTACGGCATGACTATCTAGATTTAGTCCGTCTTTAATGCTTACTAGTCCGACATGGTGCACGAATTGGATATCTTTGCTATTCAATAAACACGTTGGCATAGGCAGCAACGGCACACTGCCAAATTAGTTCCAAACTATCCAACAGCCAACCGTTATATTTTTCCTGAAAATTGAGATTTAGATATTGAGCGATCGATTGATCCCAACACGGGCAAAGCGTGGGTGGAGTTTGGCTAGAGATGGGCGGGGCATGCTAAAACTGGATTCCTCCTTTTCTTCTTGCCCTTAGCCAATGGCACACCTTATATTGACCACATGTCCTTGTTTGAAAGAATTCTGATTATTCTGAACACGTTTTACCGGAATGTTGCTGTTACTTCTGCCATGAACTGTTACACCGTCTCCAGGTCAGATACATGTCAGGAACGAGTCTGCCTCTTTAGTGGGAGTGTAAACACCCACCATCATTAAGTAAGTGTCATCTTCGTGACCGCCCTATCTCGCGTGGATTGTAGTAGTCTATGGGTGTGCATACTTTACCACATTAAAGACTAGCTTTGGTCAGGACCATCTAAATATTTGCTTATTGAATATCCATTTACAGACACCGAGAGTACTATTTTTGAAAATGTACGACTAGTATAACTGGTTCGTTTATGGAGCCAGTTATTTCAGTGGTAAATAGTTTCTAAAAAATGCCTCTTGACCTGCAAATGAGCATTCCTCAAGACTACTACATAGAGCGGCTTTGCCCGGATTCTCTGTCAGAGGGGAGGGGGGCGGCGGTTGGTGGGGCGGGGTGTAAACCGTCAGCCAATCACAGCAGACAATGTGATTACCATGACAATGTGAGGGTATGCATTACTATTACGCTATGCTGTTGTGCTACTACAATGGCCTCGCATGACATGATAAATATGCAAACAGTATACAGAATGCGTGCATGTTATTGGCGTACGTTTACAGCCCTTTAAACGGATATAATAGGCCCGGAGGCGCATGAGGAGTCTGGATAACATTCAACTCCGCGACATGGAGAACCATGAAAGTAGCGCGTGAGAATATAAACATAATATGTTCTTGAGTCTGTAGACCCAAACTGTACACACATTCAGAAATAACTGATTTACCTAAGCAATATTCAAAATGTGGTTTGCAACAAAAGTATAGCTGTCATAACTGTGCGCTCTTAATTGCTATTCCATTCAATGAATAAATGAAATACATCCAGGAAGCACGCTCTAGCTAATCCAGGCCACGTCTAGTGGAAGGAGATACACATGGAACTAATTGACGTATCCACACAGCCACCCACGTGCGTGACGACATAATCAATTACGTCACGTGTATACCGACGTCACAAGCAAATACGTAATAAATGGCATAACTCGTTTCGACATATGCAATAGCGTACCTGTATAGTTTTCTTTGAAAATGAGATTCAGGGAGTACAGGTTTTGATGGATCTCAAAACGGGCAAAGCATAGCTAGAAATGGGCGGGGGACAGATAAAAGTGGATTCATCAGTTGGCTGTACGCTTTAAACTAGCTTATTAACGAATAAGTTTCAATCAACTGTATTTGCAGAGAAACTAGCATAAGTGTATCTATGGAGTGAATTGGAGTGGTGCCATAATGTGATGTGCAAGCTTGTGAAAGTCAACAGCTGGTGCTGCTACACTGCTAGAACAATGTGCATGGCTCCTAACCGCTGCTACGTCTCTCGTGGCAATACCCACTGCACAAGTGCATTTTGCGGAGATGTCATAATTGTCACACACACACACACACACACACACACGCGCGCGCGCGCACGCGCGCACGCGACTACAAACAAAACTTCACCATAGCAACATGTGGAATATGGTGGTGTTTTCACCATATACTGAAACGATATGGACAGCCATTGACTTACTTTACTAATAATCCGACAACTATTTTCTACACAGTGCGTTGATTTTGGGTGCTCCTACAGATGAAATAAGTTACAATGCCCATTGGTGTTCGCCTACAGTATGTAATGCCCATTTCATGGAAGATTAAGGTGATTGTGCTGCGTCCCACATCCGCCAGGGAGCGACAGCCTGAGCGTAGATGGTGTAATGAATGGTGTTCCATGCTCTATTACACAGGCCAATGACGTGTGACAGCATAAAATGAGTTATGCTTACATAATGTTCCATTCAACATGTTTTATGTACTCCCAATACGATCCCATTTGTATTAAATATGCATTAACACTGTAGACATTATATTTGTTAGGGTATATGTAGTGTTCACATTTACACGCCAAGAGCAAATTATTTTACAAGATTATTATTGATCATGTAGTACTGGGAATGATGAGCTGACTTCTAGCTCCAATCATTCCAGTGATAAATTTGAAACCCCTTATCCTCTTGGTCTGCAAATCAAGACAACCGCAGAATCCGTTTTGCGTTTTATGATTGATCATATTGGAAACATAAACCATACATTTATTGTCCGTCTACTTATACAACTGAAGTACGCTAGACGTGTACATATGCTGTTAACGGTGGTTATAACAAGCACTTCATATGTGTCACGTTGATCAACGACATCTGTCACGGAAAGCTATTTGAAAATTGTCAAAGGAAATGAGTTTAAAAAGTCATTGTTTGTATTTAATGGCCATTGTACGATGGGTTATATAAGCTTCCTTATGGGTAGGTCTGACTGAAGTTGCATGCCTAAATAACCCCAACAGGTAGACTTGTGGTGTAATTCCACCTTGCTTCCTTTAGAAGCGGATTATGCTTGCTATTGTAGTAGACGTGTCGTAGTTCTATGAGCGTTCTCTCTTTCATTAACCCTTTCCGGACGAGGCCGGCCAAAACCGGCCTCTACAGTGATCTTGAGAATAGTCCATTTGCAGACCAAGAAAATAGTATTTTTGAAAACCACCACGGAAATGACTGGCCCGCTAACCGAGCCATCCATTCCAGTGGTAAACTGTCAAAAATACTCTTCTCGTGGCCTGAAACGGGCATTCAACAAGGATATATTTTGATATTCTTGACAATATTTAGACATTAACTAGATGTATGTATGTATGTATGTATGATTACTGTAGTCTGCGGCTGTAGTAGTAGAAACACCATACAGCTGCAATCAGACCTTCTTCGCCTTTGCCCACTGTGTCTTGTCCTCAGCCTAAATCCTTAGCTTCCTGAGGTCTATTCTTGACTTGAGTGTACCTAATCCTGGTTTCCTGAGGTCACCTCGTAGCACGCTTAGCAGATTTATGCAATGACGTCCTCTCCTGGCTCTGTGTTTGCTGGCTTCGAGTAGGGAAAATTCCAAGTCTCTCCGTGCTGGTCTGTCATCTGGCATCCTTAGCACAGCGCCAAACATGGACCATCTTTGCTGGGCGACTTTTACAGACAGCGGCGGCGTATTACACATCGTGTATAACGTATCGTTGGCAATTATGCTCTCTGGCCATCGGTGTCCACTGATGGTACGTAGGTGTTTGTGGTGGCAGGCGTCAAGTTTGTCTAGAGATGCCTTTGGAGCTGCCCAGCTGTTACAGTTAAACATCATCAAGGATACGCAGGTTGCATTGTATACACATAGTATTTTTACGAAGGGAATCTTTGATCTACGAATCCATAGCTTCAATAAAGACTGGAAAGCTATGTTCCCCATGATGCAGCGTACAGAATGTCAGCAGTACTGCAAAGCAGTGAGCTCAGGATTTTACTTTTCCTCCATGGTTCGCCGCCCCGGTGTGGATCGTTATTATCTTTAGTGTCATGCTTTGTAGATAGGTATATGTGGGTGAACTTTGTTTGGGATCCATTATAAAGATATTCTCAATTTTTAGTTTGCTTGCACCTATTGGGAGAAGTTCACCAACGGGTTTTCTTTTCCTCATCTATAAAGTCCACATCGTCAACATATGCCATCTCTAGCGGAATGCACAATATTGATACCATGCGGGGGGGGGGGGTCTTATGGAGATTTCCCACACGGATTCCAATGCAGCAGCCAGGTAACAGGTGAAGAGCACAGGGGATTGGCCATCTTCCTGTGGGGAGCCGATTGATATCTCAAATTCTACAAACTTCACTGACTTGATTCGTACACTCAGCTAGGATTCTGCAAGCTGTAGTCTCACTAGTCGTAGCTCATCTTCATTGCAACTGGCCTGGTGTAGTATATCTATGATCTGTGATCGCATAACTGTGTCGAAGGCTCGTGTCATGTCAATGCCAATGTTGTGGAAATCCCAGTGTTTGGACATGACTACCGGCACACGCATGTGTTGAGCCCATAGAATGTCTGCGCAGCTGCGTCCACGTTTGAAGTCACTTTGACATGATCCGGTGAAGTCGTCGATCTTGTCTCGGATGCGGCATAGAGTAACATTGGATAGGATTTTCTGCATGCTGTTAATGAGCACAATGGACAGCAGCTTGGCTGGGGGCCAGGTGGCTCCCTGGCCTTGGGTAGCGTAATAAGGATACCTTGGCATACATTGTCGATGAAGTTGGGGCATAAAAGCTGAATGGATTATGTGCGTGATCGGTTTTGAGATAATGTCACTTGCATATCGGAATTGTTCATTTCCCATGCCACCAGGTCCAGATGCACGTACATGTTTCAGGGATTTAAGTGTCTTCTCAACCTCTGCTGTATTAATTGGTGTTAGTAATGGCCTGGGGTCTCCTGAGCACTGGTGCAAGAGCTCATCATCGTGGTCAGTGAACTGTTCCTTAAACCATTCTAGAATTGTCTCGGCTTTGCCCTGGTCAGTCTCGATAAAATGCCCTTCAGAGTTGGGTACAGTTAGTGGTGGTGTGGAGTCAGCAACTCTCAGGGATCGGGCCGCCCGAAACATGTTGTGGCCCTCATCCGTGCCTGCTATTTCATCTGCTAGGGCGTCTACTTGCTGGATAGCAAGATCTTTTAAGCGTTCGCTAATGTGACGCAGAATGTTATTGCGTTCCTGGCGTAGTTCGGTGCGATCTTCACTATGGCCACTTTGATAGATGCGCATACGTAACGCTTTCTGTTCTGCTGACAGTTTTACTATGAGAGGGTCGTCAGTATACCTAGTTCTGTTGTTTTTAGAACACCCATGGTGCTAGCAGCTGATGCTTAAATAGATATCAGTATTTTGGTTAGGGCTTCGTTTGGATCGGAGCAGACGTCGATGTTAGCGATCTGCTCCCCGCGGTCCTTTTTGTATGACATTTGAGTGCCAGTGTCATTGATGAGCTTGGGTAAGTTGTAGGTGACTCTACCCTCTTGCTTGGTATGTCATTTATACATTAGGTAGAGCTGGTTCATATGGAGGCGTGTAATGACTGGCTTATGGTCAGAATTGAGGTGTGTGCCTCCATAGGAACGAGCATCCCGAAGTAGGGATTGTGTTGCTGTCTTGCATAGTATGAAATCTATTTGTTTGAAGACAGCTTTTGTAGCATTAGAACCTGTTGGGGCTTTGCGATCAGCAATGTGTCCAGTCCATGTTGTCCGGTGACGGCATGGGTGTTTGAAAGCCGTAGTTGTGGCAAACAGGCCATTGAAACTAAGGAATGTCACCAGTGCTTCTCCATTGCTGTTGTGTGTGCCCTCTCCATACGATCCCATGCATGAGCCATGTCCTGAACTTTTGTCCATAATGCCGAGTTTACCCTGCTTGGAATTGAAATCCCCACACACGAACAGTTGCCATCTTGCTGGGATAGTAATGGCAGAGCTCAGTTCTGCATAGAAGAAATCTAATATAGGTTGATTCTCTTTGGTCCTTTCGGTAGTTAGCCCATATGCATTGACTATGCGACACTTAGTGGTGGTGCGCTTTCGCGTTGGTATAGCCAGGTCGATAAACGCAACGCGATCACAAACGTATCCAGAACTAATGGCATCGTCCAATACCATTGAGCCGATTACGGAGCCTAATCCACGGTAATTGGTCTGTTTTTGCTCTATGAGTACTAGCTTATGGCCTAGCTGAATTTGCTGCTCTGAGAGTTTAGCTTCTGTAGTCTCTTGAATGCATGTGATATCGATTTTATAGTGTTCACAGTCTGCACCTAATGTGTGCCTCTTTGATGATGCAGTCGGACCACGTACATTCCACGTAGCTATGGTAAGCTCCTGGGAAGATCGCGTTGTCCGAGGATGTCGAGCACAGTTTCTTGTTATAGAAGGCTAGACATAGTCAGAGTTGCCTCTGTATGCGGATGTCAGCCCCCAAGCATTGATGACTTAGATCCCCAACAAAGTTGGTACTTACGGAGGAGACCGGCGTGGAGGTGATATCTTTTCCCCCCCTTTCTCTAACCAGATGTGGCCAGTTTAAGCCGACTAGAGATAGTAAGTATCTCGAATATTGTGTTGACATTTAAAAAAAGCTAATTCGTCTAGGAGCTGTTGCTTATGGCAGCACCAGCTCGCAGTCGAAGTAGTCTCAAAATACTCTACAGCTGAGAGTTCAAAAGCGAAACGGTAAAATGCTGATACTTGGTTTTCTATACACGTGTCTGCGTTCGCTGTACATGCAGGCAGTAGTATTGTAAGATAAGGATGTATAGCGCTAACAGAATAATAGCTGACGCGGTTAGCTTCACTACCTTCTGGGATACATAGCCAACTACGGGAAAACAACTAAGTAATGACAGCGTCCGTTTTTCCTTATGCTCCGCCCATTTCTAGCCAAGCTTCGCTCATTTCGGACGCACATCGAATATAGTGCTTTGAACCTGAATTCTCAGAATCTCAATTTCAAGTATCTATTTGAGTTAGCTGTTGCATATATTGACACAGCTGCCAAATATATTAGTTTCACAATCTTCAACACAATGTTTATTAAGTTTTAAATCCACCAATATCTTACGATTCAGCCGGTTTACCCTGGACCTCATACTTTCCCCGATGAACCTGCGCCATTTGATTTTGACGTTGGCTAACGCGTGCCGTATTTCGATTTGATTATGGCATCATGTATTTGAGTAACAGATCGGATCCTTCAATTGTAAAACCATATCACTGGTATTCGATACCGATTATTAAAATGTTTCTCCAGCATTAATTCAGTTCTGCTCGCGTACTTAAAACCCAGCTTTATGGCAAATCCGATCATTTCCTCGTCGCAATAGTGTATTGGCTTCCGCTATTACATTCGTTACATTTTCACGATAATACCTATTTAAATTTAGACACTGCATTTAACGATATTCATTCATCGTAAAATGAAGCCAATGCTCTTGGGAAACGATCTCATGCAACTTGTATACAGGGGAATATCCCTAAATACGATTCTTTGGTAAATATTTGGATTTTAAAAGCAGTTGCTATATCATAAATGTGTCTTTTGAACAAGCAACAACATGAATGCACCTCTTCGGTTTAGTCATCCATCATATGACGTCATAATAAACTACGTGACGTGTATGATGGCGGCATACACAATTACATCATGAACAATATTCAACAGCTTATCTGTATAGTTTTCTGGAAATTAATAGTCAGGAATTTTAGGGGCATATCGATCCATACACACGCGAGGCGTGGGTGGGGCTTAGCTAGATGTGAGCCAAAACAACAAATGTCCAATGGTCAATTTTCCCGTGTACCTCGATGCGTTATATGCAAATGTGATAACTGGTCTTGAAATGGTTAGCTAATATAAGCATACAAATCATGCGGTTGTGCGTGCCGTCGAATATTATTGTGCAATGTAATGAGTATAATACAGAATAAACCCTGATAATGCAGCTCGCTGGGCCGGTACTGGTTCAATATTGCCCAAGTGAGCGCATACAGGGTGAAATATCATTATTCATTTATAAGTATGCATTACATCCATACATGCTGCACTTTAGAGTGGATAGCACTGACTCATTTTCGTGGAGGAAGATTGCTGTCAAATAAGACGGGTATGTAGTTAAGGACCTCGTTCTGGTTCGCCCGCCTCTAGCTAAGCTCCACTCACACTTCGCTAGTGTTCGGATCGATCGATCCATGTGCTCCTTCACTATCAATTTCCATAAAATTCTACAGGCAATCTGTTAATAATAATAATAATAATAATAATAATAATAATAATAATAATAATAATAATAATAATAATAATAATAATAATAATAAACTTTATTTAAAGAGGGTAAATCTTCAGTAGCCTGATTTGGGAGAGGCCCTCACGCGATCATATATACACATATATAAATATATACATTATATTACATACATGTACACTCAATCACACACTCGCTCGCGCGCCCCCTCGGTATCACATATGTTCTCTTGCTCGCACCAATGCTTACTCGCTCGCACATCCATCCGTTCAGTCGCTCACTGACTCGCTCGGTCGCTCGCATGCTCTCTCTCACGCACATTTGCTCACACATCGGCACGCTCATTCGCATGCTCGTTCGCTCATACACTCGCTCGCTCGTTCACTCACCCACTTTCCAGCACACATCCGCATTCGCTCCCAAGCTCGTCCATTTGCCCACTCACTCAATTACTGTCTCGCTCACTCACACGCTCGCCCACACGTACGTTTTGTTACATGCTGATACGCTCATTCGCATGCGCATTTGCGCATACGCTCGCTCGCATGGTCGCCCACTCGCCCGCACATAGGCGCATTCGCTCATAAGCTCAGTCATTCGGTCGCTCGCAGGCTCGATCGCACTCACGTTTTCTTATACGTGGGCACGTTCATTTGCATGCTCATTCGCTCATACGCTATCTCGCTCACTCACCCACTCATACACGCACTCATTCATTAGTTCACTCACTCTCTTACTCACTCGCGCTTAAGCTCACTCGCACAGACTCATGCTCGCACGCTCGCTCACACGCATGCTCGCTCACGCACACACGCACCCACTAGCACAACATATATTTACACAAATTAGTTATTTTAAATATGTTAACACCACCATGTTGGTATAACAATATCAAGGACATCTTGCAGGTATGTTGCTGAATAATTTAAAATACTAATTTGACCGAAAGATGTAGGTTAAGTAAGCGCCAACAGTTCCAGTCAAATTAGTATCAACCTATTCAACACGGAAACTGTTAGATTCTTTTCAGTAATTGGGTGTTTATCGAGATTTAAATGGTTAAGAATCATATACATTTAATTTCCAATTCAATGTCAACGTATTATTTACAAAACCCGGATCACATTCAGTAATATGGGAAATATTTATAAATATTAGTATTATCGTTATTAATATTGTGATTAAACTCTGTTTGCACTGTTGCATTTCAATCTCTAGATCTGCAGGTTATTACCTACTTAGGCCATGTTTCCACTAGAAGCCATTACGTTGAATACTGTTCATGCTGTAATTGATTATGACGTCATATACATGTCACGTAGTTCATATGACGCCATATGATGAATAACTAAACCGGAGAGGTGCATTACCGAACACGGTGATTGCATGTTGATGCTGTTGAATATTGTAACACCAATTTGACTAGGTGCTGCTGCCAATGGCAGCAACAGCGCCCAGTCAAATTAGTTTCAAAATATTCAACAGCATGTTTTTTTAAATAGTAAAGACATACAGTTTTAAAAAAATGACGGACTATTATGCGTCTAAGACGGACTAAATCGAGTCATTCATGACGTAATGATTATTACGTTATCCTACACGTCACGTAGTTGACTATGACGCCATACGACGTCCGATGATGGATAGATAAACTGGAAAGGTCAATTAAAGCATCGCATGAGCTAATGGTGGCATGCGATTGGCTTATATAACGTGTGCACGCGACTACTTCCTATTGGCCCTACGTGATGTTATTGACAGTGTAAACGAAGCAATTTAGCAACCCACGCGGGAAATTCCAGACGATATGGAGTTCACCCCGGTAGAAGACATGTTTTAACAATGACCTAATATTGTTTGTGTGATTCATGTGACTTGCTTCATCCATGGAGAACGGCCATACCCTTGCTCTGCATCACTACGTAAGGACCCCAGACACGAACCAATTAGTGAATTCACTGACTTCAATACGCACCCACTACTTCTTAATCCAATTATAATTAATCAATGTAACTATTACATTCGAGTTAATGTGCTATTTCAATTAGACAAGGATGTGTACATAGTTATGTGAATCCATTTGGAATATATTCCTGATTTCAGTACTGGTAGCTTGTGATATAAAAGTACACCACTTTGATAGCTAATTGATCAATCCAGTTTCTCAATCTATTATACGACCTCAAAATCAACTACCTCCCATGTGGGCTGGCGTCATAATCAATTAGGTCATGCATAATGATATTTAATCATAAACGCTTTATGGAAGGAAAAAGGGAAATAACAGATGATGTTAATAGGTAATTGCATACAATATTAAATACACTACAATCGGTAACAAAATGGAAATGAATTGGGATTATTTGAGAAAAGCATTTACTAAATGTAGGAGCGGTTAGTTTGGAGCCAATTAGTGGCCAGGCTGGTGCTTCCCACTCCGCCGCGCGTCGACTATGGGTGCAGGGATACCACATAGGCCTACCCGAATATAACGAAAGCGCACCGGACCATAGGTGTGTTATGCTGCGGTTAGGCCGAGCTCGCGCTGAGACTCAACTAGTCGCCACTTGATTTTCGAGCAACTATCGGCAACTCCAAGCGACTGATTTAGTCTTCGACCGGTTTGACCTGAGTGTACCCGCGATCACTATAATGTCGATCGCCATCAATCGCCGTCCAAAACAATCTCTAATCGCTAGGGTAGAGCATGCTCTACTTCTACGGTCGTTTGATGTCAATCACAGGCCGGTTAATATCGACATGAGTGTAATTGCGAGTGTCGGCAACTGAATTATCGGCTGTAGCCATTCAGTACACAGAAACTGATGGATAACAGAGTCAGTCAATACAGTGTTAAAATGTTCGCCCCTCCATCAGTCTTACTTGTTTAAAGGGGTAATTACTTAAAGTAATGCCAGCATATTATTTAATTCAAGCTATAACAGTCTCATAATTCGTTGATCAGATCTGTCAATCACGCATCTGAAGACACAATCACATGACGTAGCATCAACTGATGCTACTATAAAATGGCGTCACTAAAGGTTTGGCACGTCATTGTGTCGGCATAGTTTAAACGCGAGGTTCGCATAATATTATATTTACTTATCTATGGTTTAAAACTGCGGTCTGGTCGAGCTACGATGCCCCGCGCTGCGCTAGAACTGTCGCCAACTGACTTGAAAAGTTGCGCGCATGTCGCTTATGATTCGATCACTAGCGACTATCAGCAACTATTCGCGCTGCCCGTTTCCAAGTCGTGCGTGCACTCATATCAACTAGAAACGCAGCATGGATTAACAGGTCATGTAATTATTTTGAAATGACATTTCCTATTTGCAATATATGTTCGCTGTGAATTATCTTCATTAAAACGTGTATCGGCATTTTGTATCCCATGTGTCCAAGAAACCATTATATGATCTGTTCTAAATCCTGCCTCAAACACGTGTGACAAAGAAAAAAGGATAGTTTCCTTTTCTATGGTAATTATGTATTTTTCTTTTGCTACTTGGTTTACATTTTAGATCATGTCTTTTGTTAATACGTAGCCTAATAATCCAAGGTGGTTGAGGTTACGAGCACTATCCTCATAAATTCTTTCAGTGAAACACAGGAATTAAAGATACATAGAAAAAGCATGTACGAGACGTTCCGAAACGTTCCACACATGTTACATAGATTTTAAAATGTAAATATAGATTTTAAAATTGACTAGTGGGCGCCGTACTGAAACACAGCAGGGCAGTGAATAGAAAAATAATGAGATCAAGAGTTAACCATAAAATACGCCTCTCAACATCAAGCTACATTTGTTATTAATAGACGAGTAGCAATTAAAAAAAGACGGGTGTGGCCCCGTACTAATAACACACAGGGAAGTGAATCGAAAATCGGGTTCTGTTACGGATGTGGGTACATATCCCTAGTATCGGTGTCCATTCCGGATCTAAAAGTTATCTACTACAATAATTTGATTTTCCTTATGGAGATAGTAAATATAATATTATGCGAAAAGACTTCGCATTCAAGCTATGTCGACAAAAGTCAAACATTTATTCGCTTCAGATGCTTGATTGATATGTCTGATCCACGAATTATGTGACTGTTATTGCTTGAATTAAATACTCTTCCGGCATTGCTTTAAGTAATTAACCCTTTAAATAGGCAATTGTGTTTGATTGTTGAAAATTGACCCCTGTATTGACTGACTCAGTTATCCATCAGTTTTTGTATACTGATCGGTTACAGCCGATAATTCAGTTGCCGACATTCGTAATTACACTCATGTCGCTATTAACTGGCCTGCGATTGACGGCAACCGATCGTAGAAGTAGAACATGCTCTACTCCAGCGATTAGAGATTTTTTGGACGGCGATCGACGTTAAAGTGATCACATGCACGTTTAGGTCAAACCTATCGGAGAGTAAATCGATCGCTTCATGTTGCCGATAGTTGCTCGAAAATCAAGCGACGACTAGTTGAGTCTCAGCGCAAGCGCGACCTGACCGCAGCGTAAGATGTATGAATAGTATTATGATACGCACCTGCCTATGTAGAGCGATTAACTATCTACTGCCAATTCACTATTGATCCTCTTGAACATCTAATATTTGAAAGTCACTTTTTTTCTGGTGGAAGCTACAAGTTTCTGTCACAATGATTTCAAAATACACTGCTGGGTTCCAAGGTCGCAACGTGATGCCTACTGACAATTTTTTTTAATTCGTCTGGCTTAATGTAGACCCTGTCTCTGGAAACAGCGGCTTTAAGTCAAATTGTGTTAAAACTAGACAGTATTTAACCCGTAGGACGTAGTGGCTAATCAGGTTAGAGCGAAGATAACTGAGCTTATATGACCGGCTATAGCGGGTATTATGTATTAGCTCGGCATACACCAGAGCGCATGGGTCCAACTTCGTCACTAATTGGTTCGGCCAGAATGGCATAAATGGTATGTAGCTGCTTTTTTCTAATTATTCTGATTTATTTCTGTTTTTCACTGGAGGTATAGGTTGATGAAAGTATAAAGCTATCATTCAAGAGCATATGTTAGTTCCCTGATCCTTTCCTTTAATAGTTCGCCAAGTTGTTCGAACTGTATGTATTAATATGTAAGACAAAAAGTATGTCGAAACTGTGAAACTAATCTCACTGGGCGATGTTGCTTTATTCACCCATCCATTTTGCATAGCATGCCTATGTGGAACAATGCATTCGCTATACGAGTCTTTCTGAGTCGGTGGGTGGTGCACTGTATAGACGTATACAACATGTGCTGCGCAAGTTTCTTTATTTCCATCGCCGATCCTAGTCTATAATACATACACGCGTAAATAGCAGGTATCCGCTATTTCCATTGCTTCACTCCATAAACTATTTCGCTTTGTCTATGTCATAGAAATAACCATCAGAATTGTACGATATTAAATTTTCCATTTTGGAATTGCAATGTAGGAAGTCAGTCGGAAAGCTCTGCAAGTATTATATCTGTGTGCACAATGCCAAGATTAAATTGCAACTCCGTCACCGTATTGATGTCGCACACAAACATCGATACGAGCGAAATTCGGTTAATAATAATAATAATAATCTTTATTTCACGAGGGCAAATCGTCAGTTGCCTGATGTTAACGATGCCCTAAAACATATATACACTATGTACAATACTATAAAATAATATACACTACATGTTTGTACAAATACAGAAAAATACTAAAATTGCTGCATGAATCATACTAAGAATAGCATTAGTATAAGTTATTTGCTATTCACCTACATTCCAAGTTATACAAATCCAATCGACACAACACTCACAGAGACACTAACACACGCATACATGTACGCAATTTCGCACACATACCCACGCACACCGACAGACAGACAGACAGACAGACATACATACATACAGACAGACAGACAGACAGACAGACATACAGACAGACAGACAGACATACAGACAGACAGACAGACAGACAGACAGACAGACAGACAGACGGACGGACGGACGGACGGACGGACGGACGGACGGGCGGGCGGGCGGGCGGACGGACGGACGGACGGGCGGACGGACGGACGGACGGACGGACGGACAGACAGACAGACAAGGTTGGGTTGCTGCTATTAATAAACATGCTGATACAATGACACGTTCGCTTGTAGAGATGGAGAATATGTTATACACATTATGGTAACCATAGATAAGGGCGCTCTTAACATGAATTGATTTAGCGTATGCCATTTGTAGCCCATGCCTGGTAATTCTTTATCACACGTGGTCTTACCTATCTACTTCTCCGCGTTGATCTTGAGAAATGCCAATTTGCAGGATAAGAGAAGACTATTTTTGAAAAATTACCAGTGGAATGACTGGCCCGCTAACCGCGCCAGTCATTCCAGTGATACATTTTCAAAAATAATCTTCTTGGTCTGCAATTGGGCACTGGCTAAGCAGAAATTTGAATTTTCTTGACCATTACACTTTTGATGAATGTCCATTCGAAGGTTAACAGAAATCTATTTTTGTAAATCTTGGTCATACATTTACAAAAATCCTGTTTTTCGCTGCACAGAAATCAAAATTGCATTAAATGGTTAATTGAAATAAATCGTCTTTTGGGCGATTTAACTCGATGCTGACACAAGAGGGGTTAATTGCTTGTCCAACATTGATATTTTTATTGGGAGACTTTATTTAGGTGACATGCATCACGAGGATGCATGACCGTATGATATCAAATTAAGATAATAATTACAATGCCATGCAAATGGAACTATCCTGTTTTATCTATTCACAGCCCACCTCTAGCTAAGCTACACCCACGCTGTGTCGGTGTAGGGAGCAATCCCTGTACTCTCTGAATCTTAATTTACAGAAAACTATACAGGAAAGCGGTTGAATATTTGAAACTAATTTGACTGTGTGCTGTTGTTGCCTATGTCTGCAACTGTGACCAGTCAAATTAGTTTCAGAATATTCAAAATAATGTTTATTAAATAGTAAAGACATACAATTCCTACAACTTGTCGAACGATTAAGTGTTTGCCATGCACTATATCGCGGCATTCATGACGTAATTGATTATGACCGCAGGCTACAGGTAATGCAGTTGATTATGACGTGATATGATTGCCCAAAAAACTGGATTCGTCCAATGCCATATTGAGATAGTATATCAGGACATATAACAGTTTGTGCACTGCGTCGGCTAGCGACATTGGGTTGTTCATATTGGACTATTAACTGAAAAATCTCTACCAATATTGAACCCAGCCGAATCAACCAGACTGGCCCGGCATGTGATTATGCGAATATATTTCATTTCTGAACATCCTTAAGGGCGCTGATATCTCCGTGGCTAGAAGCTATCGATTGCCGTCGCTGACGGTTAAACAGATCACTCATTAAAATTCCTCAGCATAGACCAAGGAGTTATTTGGATCAATAATTGTCTGGATTACCTTAATGGCCCTGTGTGTTGATCTGAATACGAGAGAGATAAATGACTTAACGCAGCAAGGATTGTTTATGTTCCGGGACGAGATTTTATTAATTGCAGATTTCCAACGCGGCCAGTGTCATCGCCCACGGGGTTTACAGGTCGTTATGAGGCAACAGGCCGATGGATTACCCGACTATTAACGAGCGATTAGATGAATGTTAAATCTAGCATGGGAAGGAAACAGAAAGCTAAGGCAAGTAAGGCGGCTCTGGAGTGGACGAGGTTAATCAGCGCCGTGTTTGATCAAGTGAGGGATGTGATGCTTGAAGGAATCCAGTTTTAGATACGCCCAGCCCATCTCTAGCTAAGCTCCATCCACGCGTTGCCTGTTTTGAAATTGATAGATCCCCGTACTCTCGGAATCGCAATTTCCATAACACTATGCAGAGTAAGCTGCTGCACATTTTGAAACGAATGTGACTGAGAGCTGTGGCTGCCTATTGCAGTAACATCGTCCGGTGAAATTAGTTTCAAAATTCTCAACAGCGTGATTATAAAAGAGTAAAGACATACACTCCGTACAACAACGCTTAGGCCGGCATCAAGTAAGCGTTCATGACGAACACAGCTACGTTATTCGTAAAGTAATTGACATCAACTCTTATGCATCACGTAGTTGATTATGACGTCATGTGATTGACGGGTACAGTCCAATCTTACTTTCTAGCTAAGAACCACCCACTCTGTACACCTGTTGAAATCGAGTTATACAATGTGCCCATTGAATTCCCCAGAATCCCAACTTCAACGTAAGTATCCGTAAGTATGCAGATATACGTAACATTGAAACTAATTTGACTCTAAACTGCTGCCGCCTGTGAAAGTAACAACTCCAAGCCAAATTAGTTTCACACTATTTAACAGACACTTTATGAACTTGTACATTTGGCAGAGACATACACATCAGACACGTCCGTGGCTGACATTTCGACCTTCGCGATGGAGCTACGTCTTTTTGATTCCGGTGTCAGATAATAAGTTACCTATTTGATCGCGAAGTTAAGCTCTTAAGTGATAGATGGGACCCCTACATCCAACGCTTATTCAGTTCAGTGCAGCTTCAGTACCATAATCAGGCCAGAAATAAAGTAGTTACGTTTTTGTTCTGTTTACTACTATATCGTTAATCAGCTTTGTTTGTCATACGCATTGCCCTCTACAGTTAATACTCATATGTAGGATTCACATTGCTGCTTTGAAATGGATCTGCTGAAAGAGACTATGATAAATCTTATCAGTTGTATCCGCAAGGCGTGTGTGCCGGTTATCATTGACAAATCCACCCCATATAAAAATAAAAGATATAATAATGTACCAGTATTCTCATATGGCACGTTGATAGAGACTGAGTACGGTACTGACTAGGCCAGACCAATTTAATGTTTTGTTTTACGGAAATTCCCACCCAGAAAACACAAGATCGGAGATTAGGGAAAACAATCAAAAGAATACATACTTTCAAGCTAATAAGTGTTAAGATATTACAGTATCAATCCTTTCATCGGGTTAATTGCCAATAATGATCAAGAAAGTTCAAAACATTTTCTCAGTAATGGTCCATTCGCGTGCCGAGACTTTCACAGACGTTCCGGGGTTAAATTTAAAAACACTCTTCGCTTGGCCTGCAAACGGGTTACTTTCATGACCATTGCAAGCCATGTTGATCGGCATAACCATTAAACGGTTAACGCAGCTACAGAGATCAACACGTGTTAAATATACAAATATCGTCTTAAAATTCCAGCATTATTTTTGTATCTAGATATGGGAAAAATACATCAGGAGGGTTTGTAAAACAAAGAAAGATCAATTGTGATGTAAAGATGAAATAGTGGATCGGTCTGCATGCACTTCGTCCGAACACCACGCATTTGCTATGATTACATCATCATATGGGCCTATCCATCTTCCCTGATACCGCAAGGGACGGGGCCGTTACTGGGTCAACACCGCACCAATACAGCGCGGCAATGGCCCGGTACGGCCTAGTAGCATACGTTAACAGAATTACATCAATATTCAACATGTATCACAAAGTCATCGTTCACTAGTTTATTACGGAGTTCACATACATGTCACATGTCAAATATATACACATTGCGATCACGGTTTTGGCAATGAAGTTATTTACGCACCCCGTCGGGATATCATTCTAATGTGAGCTAAACGTGTCGTACCTCATGGCTACCGGTCATCCAGTATACATGTCCAACTGTTAATGTAATACTGCCTATGGCAGCAACAACTAACAGCCAAAAGGTTCCAATGCCATCTTTTCAACATCGGTGGCAGAGCTACGTCCGTTGACTGTGACACCAACTAGCAAGTGGTGTAAGTAATTATAACGTCAGCCACTTGAGTAACACATTGGATCCCTCTATTTTAAATGATTTGACGTACTTGATCGTTGGCTTTGACAGGATGACCACACATGTTTCACCGCACTGTGTGAATTTTGCATTCACCTAAAGCGCATTCAAACGTGTAGTCATTTGGTCGCGGGCAACACTCTATTATGGCGTTGGACATTTGTGATAGTTTCTGTCCTGGTTCCTAATATAGTCTACAGATTCGGTTCAGACTCCATTCTTGCTTTAGCGGGTTAATGGAATATGTCGTTAGTGTTTGTTTATTAATTGCCATCCCTCCGCGATGAAAACAGGTATTTGCGGCGCTGTTCAACGCGACACGTAAGTTGCCGAGCAAAACAGCGCGCGTGCGTGCTTGCGTGCGTGTATTTTAGAAACTAAGATTTGGTTCAAATTTAAATACAAGACATGTGCCAAAAACAGCGCGGTATGCAACTTCTGCGATATAAATAAATGAACGGTATACTTGTGAATGGCATCTATCAATGCAATCCAACATGTAAGACGGTGTGAGAATTATTTTAACATGGATTCTCTATACTAAAATCGGATCGAGTCTTTCTGTGTACAGTTTATATCAAAGAAGAAAGTAGCAGATGATAATTCACCTTTCCAGGGTATCCATCCATCATCAGACCTCGTGTGACGTCATAGTCAGCTCAGTGCGTGTATGATTACGGCATAGTCATTACGTCACACAAGGGTTCCATATAGACCGTCATCAAATCTCAAATGGTCCGACATGTTGTATGAATACAACAATATTGTCTTTATAATTCTTTGCTATTTAATAAATATGCTGTTGAATATTTTGAAACTAATTTGATTGGGCGCTGTTGCTGGCTTAGGCAGCAACAACATAACCCAGTCAAATTAGTTTCAAAATAGTCAACAGCCTGCCTGTGTATTTTTTTTTGAAATTGATAGTCAGGGTCTTCAGGGATCGATCGATCTCAACACAAGCGATGTGTGGGTGGAGCTTAGCTAGATATTGGAGGGGCATACCTAAAACCGGAAAGTCCATTGTGACGGTATTTCTCACTATGCGCTCTGATTAATTCCAGGACAATATAAGGGAAATGTTTTATATTGTCAAGGATTGACACATACCCTCCACTCGTCCATGCACTGATTTCATTCATAACGCACATTGCTAATGTATAGTGTATACCTCTCCTAGGATATTTGAATAGTACACGCCCAACCCATAGTATATTGTATGTTCGTGTGTACACTGCTGGGCAAAACAAATGAGGCAAACATGATTGATCATATTTTTATGATTACCTTTTCATGTTAATAAATACAGGTGAAATAAGTGACAATTTTACATAATATTGTATGCATTGGCTGTGTGCAGGGTACCTTTTAGTATGGGATAGACTTTCCGTTATTTTGTTTGTCTCAAAACTCACCCATTTGGGCAAGCTATCTGCATTGTGCTGCGTCAATGCTGTTCCATTCATGTCTGACTGCTTTCCACTGATGAGTGAGCTAATTTGCATATCAAAAGCCATCTACTGAAGGGATTCTTGTTCTATGTTAGACCTACATGCATACACAAAAGACAAATAGTGCGTCTCTGTGTTCAGGATTTAAAGCGAATTAACTAACCAAACAAGCAAGCTAGTTGAGTTACGGTGCCCGAGGGGACAAGCCATTAGCCATTTCTGTGATCTCTATGTATTACCACACTGTGCCAAAAGAGTGAAGTTGTTATTTTTTATTCAAAATGTCTGCAAAAAAGGCTAAATTCCATGTATCGGTTGAAGTCAAACGCCGGATCGCAGGTCTTCGTCAAGCTGGAAAGTCATATCCTGAGATTAAGAAAACTCTAAAGTCTGAGGATATTCAGATTCCACTGTCTACAATACAGAGAATTGGCCACACATTTCAAGTGACAGGTTCAGTTGCCCGGAAAGCAGGTTCTGGACGAGCTAAAGTGACAACATGTCGAGATGAAAGAAGGCTGAAAATGACTGTTCTGAAGACTGGTAAGAAGACTCTCACCAAATTAGCAGAAGAATTCAGATATTCACAAAATAAGTCTGTTTCAAGAAGAGCAATTGCAAGGAGGCTCAAGGAAGCTGGTTTTTCATCAAAGCGGTGTGCTAAGAAACCATTGCTGCCCACAAAGAACGGTGCAGACAGTCTCAGATTGTTGACGCGTTATCGTGACCATGATTCTCAGTGGTTTGAGCGTGTTCTCTGGAGTGATGAGTACCGTTTTGAGCTGTGTTCAGATGCTCCAGAGCGCTGTCTTCGTAGGTCAGGTGAAAAATATAACCCAGAATGCCTCTCCACCACTGTGAAACATGGATGAGTTGGAATTATGATACGGGGTGTATTTTCTGCATCTGGTGTTGGCGAGCTTGTGCAATGTGAAAAGTCCATTAATGCAAAGGAGTATCAAAACATATTAGAAAAGGGGTTGCTTCCAAGCCTGAACAAGTTGTGTAGTGGAAATAAAAGAAAACAAGATATTTTTCAACAAGAGAATGCCCCAGCACACACAGCAAAAACAGTAAAGTCATGGTTTGAGCGGCATTCTCTGTCGGTGAGTGTGGGCGCATACAAAGGCCAAACGGGTTGGCAGAAAATTTGGGAGCACTGACCAGTTGTGAGAAGCAGTGGGACATGAATGGAACAGCATTGATGCAGCACACTGTAAAAGGCTTTCAGACAGCTTGCTCAAACGGCTGAGATTTCTGAAGAAAAACAAGGGAAAAGCTATCCCATACTAAAAGGTACCCTGCAGACAGACAATGCATACGATATTATGTACACTTGTCACTTATGTCACCTGTATTTATTAACATGAAAGAATAATCATAAAAAATATGATAAATCATGTTTGCCTCATTTTTCTTGCCCAGCAGTGCAGACTTGAATAATGCTAGCTATGGCCCCGCGATTTTTTGCTATGCTCCACACGTTATTTTACCCGTGTTGCCATTGAATTGACATTTGGAAACCTGAGTTCCCCCTCTCCACCCCTATCCCCCCGCCACCTCTCCCCCCACCCCAAACACACACACACACACACACACACACACACACACACACACACACACACACACACACACATACACACACACACACACACACACACACACACGCACGCACGCACGCACGCACACACACACTACTTTAAAAGGTAAGCTGCTGAATATGTTGAATCCAATTTTACAGGGAGCTGTCGTTGCCTACTTATCAAAATACTTTTTTTAAATATGCAACGGAAGCATTCAATAGCAAATTCATCAAACACAGACAATCCCTCGATGTTTATGACAGACCTTTCAATTTCCTGATGTAGCTACCTCAGTATTAGTTTCATTGTGAAGTTAGCTAACACGCAGCGTATTTTATTATGGCACCATATAGCCGAGTTACAAATCGGTTCCATCTAATATACCCAACATGCCTGCTGCTTGGATACTTAGTAGACTATATTGTCTCCACTGACTGACCATTGTCGTCCGGAAATGTGTCAATTTGCCAGCTAGCGAGTGCCGTGTATGCATACACAAATTCATATGCATGGTCGGTTGTCATACGCTTCTTTTATCGTGATACCCGTATTGGAATCAATGAGGTGTATATTCTTTCATCGGCGACCTTCGAGAAAAACATACTTAATTAATTCATGCATTTCATCCAGAGAGAATATCCTTACACGAGGCCGTGTGCCAGCTTAAACCGTTCAACGACAAATCCCCGAAAAGATAAATACATTAATTTGTGATTAACATAAACATATATATGTGTTTGAATGGGGACCCTCAACCACTGAAAGCGTCACGCACCATAGCCCATACACGCTTCCCCTACACCAGCAAGACAAATGCTTACTTCGCTGCTATGGCTTTCGCGATATCGGTTTCTGATGCATAGTGGAATTTTGTGGCAGCTAATTTTGACCGTAATTACTGTATCGGGATAGCCAGTCAGTGATTTGTATGGGCAGAGGCATATACACACATCACAGAGGCCAAGCAGTGTACACCTAGTATACTTAGTTATACAAGTAATCGTGCCATAACGGTACTTTGGCAGGGACAGGGAATCGAACCCACACCGACGAAAGCACCAAACACCATAGCCCACACACGCTTCCAACACACATACGCCGCAAGACAAAATCTCACTTTGCTGGTGAGGCGTTCACAATGTCCGTTTCTGATAAACAGTGCCATTCTACGGTAGCTGATTTTGACAGACTGTCTTAAATGGGCCACCACATTTGACGGAACAAGGTGGGTGGTCTCTTCAGCAGATCCATCCAAAATGCTCGCACACGACCGATGTGTTTATTTTTATGTAGGGTGATCGCGAATGCAGAATGGTTCGTATGCGTATTTCGTGTGTTCAGGATTCGGCGAGTGCGTGTCGTTACACCATATTGTATTGCCACGGGGCCACTGTGTGACTGACTGACCATTCATCTCGGGAGCACTCATCTGACATCTATTTTGCCGCAATCAGTTAAGGCGTTCGATCATGATTGTTGGATTGATAACAGATCCAGTTATTTTCGAAGCATTTCAGACGATTTCTCTCCAGATATCCAGCAGACGAATACGAACGGCATAGGATATGGGTTCTCGCCAAGGTGTTTACTTGTTGGTCATATTGTTGGAGAGCAAGCCAACCACTGCTCGCTAGGTCAAGGCAGGACGTTGGCGTCAAAATTGCACAGTACACATGCGATTTTGCACACGATAATATAGCATACACATTTCGGAATGTATACACTTCTTTGGCGATTTACCTGTTATCTTTCGCATACTTGAATAAACTAGACCTTTTTTATGTGAGAAATCTCGCTGATATTGGGAGCATTCACATGAAGACACACGAGGAGAGTGAGAGTGAAATGGGTGTAGCTTGGGATGGGGTGGCAGCGATAGAAAGAAAAAGGTGCGAGTGCGTGATATATATATATATATATATATATATATATATATATATATATATATATATATATAGAGAGAGAGAGAGAGAGAGAGAGAGAGAGAGAGAGAGAGAGAGAGAGAGAGAGAGAGAGAGAGAGAGAGAGAGAGAGAGAGAGAGAGAGAGAGAGAGAGAGAGAGAGAGAGAGAGAGAGAGAGAGAGAGAGAGAGAGAGAGAGAGAGAGAGAGCGAGAGAGAGAGAGAGAGAGAGAGAGAGAGAGAGGGAGGGGGAGAGAGAGAGAGGCAGCGAGAGAGAGAGAGAGAAAGAGAGAGAGAGAGAGATGGAGAGAGAGATGGCGAGAGGGAGAGAGGGGGGAGGGAGGGCGGGCGGGCGAGAGGGAGGGAGGGAGGGAGGGAGGGAGGGAGGGAGGGAGAGAGGTGAGAGAGGAAGACGTGAGTGAGTGACTTGGGATGTAGAAAGGTGAGTGACTTGGGATGTAGAAAGATGAGTACGGGCTTATACGTATATATGTTTATTCATGTGTACGTGCGTATATGCCGGCATGCATGACTGTGTTAGTGTTATTTGGGTTGACTTAAAAGCAGAGTAGAAAAAGAAGACCCCAGGCGCTTACACCAGAACTCAATAACCGTATTAGTGATTGTGTCCTCGTGCCACTTAGGAAAAGTCAATGCCACAACTGGACGGTATATTCCTTACAACGTGCGCGAATCCGAATTAAACGTGGAGACACACAAATAAATGCATTTGCTCGCCGAATGGCCTTTGTCATTTAATTGTCCGCCGGAGAACGATAATTGGAAAGCGAATTGGCCGAAACCTGTCATTTCCATTCCGTTACATTTACCCTGGCTATAGATGGGGCATTTCACGCGGTGCCAACTACGACGCTTAACTATGTCGACCCAATTTATAACGTCCTTCAGCCAAGACTACACCAGAGGTAGCTCGTTTATCTAATGCGTTTTATTCTGAATATCAAACCATCGGTGTTTAGTGAAGCCGAATGGTGTTACTTGTTGAATAATTATAATGCAATATGAATGAACCTCGTTATTTTGGACACAATTTAAAAAACCCTTAAATGCGTAACTAGTAATAGCTAACGTCGAGTAAGCATAACGGCAGCCGGTAAGTGTATGCGCGGAAATTAGAACGTACAAATATCATACGAATGTGACAACCAGCATCCATACCAATGACGGTTAATTATTTATAGAAGGAATATGCTGTACTGTTGAGTATCTCTGAAGCAAATTAATTTGACTGGAAGATGTACGCAGAAAAATGTTCCCATCCACTTACTTTCGAATTATTCAACAACTGTCTCATGCACATGTTTATTTAGGCCACATTTGGAACACTGTGATTTCAAGAGGTACACGTTAACACTATCATAGGCAGCAACACGTTCCAGTCAAATTAGTTTATGAATATTCAACAGCCTGCATGCCTTGGAAGTTGGATGTAGAGCTAATTGCATAACAAGAGCTGTACGTTGATGCAGTCTTCCATCTGCGTGGGGAAGTATTTGAATATATGCCTCCGCAAAAGCTGGCAAGTTGTATACTACTACTACTACTACTACTACTACTACTACTACTACTACTACTACTACTACTACTACTACTACTACTACTACTACTACTACTACTACTACTACTACTACTACTGCTGCTACTACTACTACTACGACTACTACTACTACTACTACTACTACTACTACTACTACTACTACTACTACTACTATTACTACTACTACTACTACTGCTGCTGCTGCCGCTGCTGCTGCTGCTGCTGCTGCTGCTGCTGGTGCTGCTGGTGCTGCTACTACTACTACTACTACTACTACTACTACTACTACTACTACTACTACTACTACTACTACTACTACTACTTCCAAAACACACAGTATGCTGTTCATACACGCGATAGATAATGCAGCGGCGGTCTTGCTTATGTAAGTGAGGCGGATGATACGGGTAAAAGAGATCACGTCTGGAATTGGCTATGTATAGTTGCTGTATGATTTTTCTGGTGGGTGTAGGGGTGAGAGAGAGACAGAGAGAGAGAGAGAGAGAGAGAGAGAGAGAGAGAGAGAGAGAGAGAAAACCACACCTCCACATACTTGCCCACAACCTACCCACGCCTCTTATCTCAGTCCCCTGTCTCTATCTCTATCTCTGACCTTCCATTTCCCAAAACCGTCTACAGTTAGGATGGATGGTAAGGCCACACTGCGTGATAGTGATAGAATCGCTGAGTACAGCACGAATTTCACATCAGCGAGCATACTTAATGATAAATATGTGTGCGATTATAATATGCATCGCCATGCATGTCTGTGTTGTAAGTACACATGATTACGATATTTTCTTCAATTCGTCTCTTCCTGGAAGACAATTATTGTAGTTGCAGTGACTATTCCACTCGCACACATTCACATGATCCTATAATTGGCTGTGCATGCTTCATTAGAACTGTTTTGGCGCTATCCCGATTGGTTCGATGCTGCGCTACTGCATCCCTACGTAAAGTGTTCGTATTTCATTAAATAACGAACCTTTGCACGGGATATGAGATGCATGTTGATCTCTATTCAATTTGCTCAACATGCGATGCTATCCAGCATGCAATGTCCTGACTCTATACTCGTTGCAACTATTGAGCGCCATATTCGTTGAGTCTACTGCCTGTAAAAGCCAGGATTTCGCAAACAAAAATAACCAGTCTGCACATGCAACTGGTCATTTGCCATTTGATGGGGAAGAACAGGTTCCTGTCGAACGTCAAACATTCAATATAGCCAGTATTCAATTGTCTTGGAATCGATACACGGACATGATAATGATGGTATATGTGTTCTGTGACTGCCGTAGTTTGGAAAACAACATACATCTGCAATGAGTCAGGCTTCTTTTTTACCACTGCTCCGTGTCCTCAGCTAGAACTCTTAGCGCAATTATGTTCTTATAGGTTTGCAATGTAGGCATACCCAAGCTGGCTTCTTTTAGATCAGTACGTAGCACACGTAGAATATTGTCGTAGTTGCATCCTCTGCGAGCTTTGCAGATGTTGGCACGAGTAGACAAATGTGCCTGGCCGTCTTTACAGATGTATCGTGTAGTATTCACAGAACATGGCCAAACATAAACCATCTTTGTCGGGTCACCTTCACTGGCAGTGAGACTCTATTGCAAATAGCGAATAGAGCGCCATAGGAGATGAGCCACCGGTGGTGGGATATCGCACGAAGGTCTCTGCAGTGGCATGCATCAAGCTCATCTAGAACTGTATTATGAAGTGCCCGGCTGTTACAGTTGTTCAGCAATAATTAGACGCATGCTATGTCATACTTGCGTATTTTTTGATCTGGGGAATCCATGATACCAACTGACTCGAATATCAAGGGCTACATGATTAAGCCAGTGAATCGTAAGCTGCTCTCGGTATATAAAAGCGGACACGTCATATAAGGGGGTTTTGAGACATTTTTGATCAGATCAAATACCACTTGAGGCGGGTGACAATAGCGGCTGGTAAGCATGTAGGAGATTAGTATGATTTATAAATAATTAATCTGTACCGATCGTCAATACAGGGACGAAATCCATGACAAGAGAAGAGAATGTAAAAAGAAAAATAAGTCCGTAGATATGTGCTTCACGATGATTGGTGTTAAAATCTATGACCAGCCAAATGGAGTTTCGCGAAACTAGCACTTTGTCCAGACAATCCGGATACATTTGCACTGGAAAAGTGGGTTATACTGAATGATTGACCACTCCAAGCGTTAGATGTGGCGCCGTGGTAATGCGTTATATCGGAAATAAGCACTGTATTGCGAATTTTGCTACATTTTCATCCGGGATTATGTCGGCAGCTGCTGTGTTAACATTGTATCTGTCATGGACTTTGCTTCCTTTACAAATATACTTTATTGTAGAACTGCATGAAGAGGCGGATAGTTTACCAAATTAGCATCCAAACAAGGAGCTTAGCACGGATTAGATTTTAGACTACTGCTAACCCCACGCATTTAATCGGCAATGGTTCGATCAAAATAAGTAATCAACAACATTAAGTTTAGCATTGAAATGTATACATTTCAACACTGCTCATAAATAAGTTAACATGTTTCCAAAATAAAGACAAAACTGTGTCTTAGTACAATTGTGAACACTCCGTGCGATATGTTTTGAACATAAATCGACTGGACGCCATTGCTGCCTTAAAAATCCAATTATGGTCAAAATCCTCAACAGTACTTTTTTCTTTTGGAAATATAGCATAATTCAAACTAGTAAGACGCATGTTCAAAACAAAAAATCATTAGTTATTTGGATGAAATACACGATGCACGTTAGAAACTATCTGTGACTGTTCTGTGTACATGATGATATAGTCTTCGCCACTGGTACTATCATCAGGCGCACGAGATGACCAGTGTGTTTCGTAGATTGCTAATTGTGTAGACGCCTCAACAGCGTATATTAAGAACGAGGTTTTAGATTCACCTATGACCTGATACATTTACAGATTTAAATGCAGCACGCGACAAATTCGTGTAGTCTCATCTCCGAGTATTTATTGTTAAAACCAGAAAATTCAAACTTTACCAGAATAGCTAATAGGTTATAAGGCTGAATGAGCTGGTGTGTCTTAAATGTAATCAAGTTGACATTACGCCATGATAGCACATATACGCTAATACGCTATAAGCAAGACTAGATCAGCGAGCAAAAAGATCACATGCCAAGTTAGATCACACGAGCGGGCGGAATATAAGCTAGGATAGATCATGTGAGATTTTGGAACTTATCCCTTGTTAGGCCAAATGAGATAAAGGGCATTGCCCAATGATAGCTCAGATGAATATAAACGGCTCTATGCCAGGTTAGATCAGATGAGACGATACACATTACAACAGGTTAGGTCAGCTGGTGTGACGAAAATTATGACATGTTATATCACCTGCGCTAAATGTGAGCTAAATGTCTGGCAGTTCAACTAAACATAGACAACTAAGAAGATATCTGGTCGTTATCGAGTCAATTCACCTTTCCAGAGTATCCATCTCTCATATAACGTCATAATCTACTAAGCGGCGTGTAGGATGAGGGCCTACGTCATAACTGATTATCTATTTCCGGTCTTTAACTCTTAATAGACCGACACGCCGTACAAATAGTATGCCTCTACTATGCATGCCATATGCAGCACTACCACCGAGTCAAATTAATTTTAAAATATTCAACAGCTCACCTGTATAGTTTTCTGGAAATTGATAGTCCGAGAGTTCAGAGATCGATCGATCCCAACACGGGCAATGTGTGGGTGAGGCTTAGCTAGAGATGGGCGGGACATAGCTAAACATAGAACGGTCCATTCTTCTCTAGAATGTGTGAGAAGCACTCAACACATGCATATGCACGTATTCGCCCTTTATATTGTAATATGCTATATAAACAGATTACTGAGAAGTGACCCTACTCTATCACATAAACATGCCTATATGACATGCGAGGGAGTAAAGGAAAGTGTCTATATTTCAACTACAACATAACAGTCCCACACTGAGACTGGAACTATGTTCACTAATTAAGTAGCTGCGATTGCTCATCACGCTGCGTCACAAGAATGGAAATATCGACTGCAACATGGCACATAAGACCCTGATTCATCTCCGGCTAATCAGCCTCATCTACATATCCACACTTTGCCGAACGGTTTTATGATGACATAGTGCACAGTTTCACCAATTAAATCATGTTATGCAAGGCAATGTGATTACAGATCTGTTTGAAACTGTGTCAGGCTGCTTGACCGTCTACCAATTTTGGCATTCTGATTGATTTCACAACTGCAAGTGCTATGGATCTTTGGATGCCATGCAACTTTAGCACATCGTTTAGCCTCCAGTTCAGCTAGAGTCCGTTCTAGGCACCGCCATAAAACACTTTTAGACGCATTCTTATAGGAAATGTATCGATGTAATATAAATAGTATGGGAGTAATTCATACAGGTAGCAAGTAACTGTTCTGGAAACCCATTCGCTCATGTGTTACTCACCATAGGCTGGAGGAACGGACTATATCTATCAACAGCCTCCAACGATCCACGGGTCATGCTTGTGCGTGTGCCGCTTGCTTGCGTGCGCGCTCCGCGTGCGTGCGTGCGTAAGTCCATGCCTGCATTGCGTCAAACCAGCCGTACGCGAGCCTGTTCGTGCGTACGTTCCTGCTTACGTGCGTGCGCGCATGTGTGTATTTCAAGCACGCGAGTTACCACACAGACCTACGCGATAGCAATAATACATGGTGGTCATCGTATGCAAGATTGATATACATTCTAGTAGGGTGTGTTGCATTGCAAATGTTCCATAATCTAAATACCTAGATTTTAACCATTTAGTGTACTTATTTCATTTTATTGCATTGCATTCGGCCAATGCACTCTCAGGTATGGTATTCCATAAGCAGCTCCGATTCGCAACCACCTACGCGATATGCCACATTATACGTCGACCTATTTATACATATGTGGTGCTAATGTGTGTCTGGCTACGTAGCGTTGCTCGGAAACTGAATTCCAAACACACTATCCTTAAATAACATCATATCAGCTGATAATATGTTAACCATCTCCATCCTGAGGAGGGAGAGGGTTAACATCTTACTAGCTGGAATGGCTTCCTATGTATGACTATAAGACGCGATTCATCCAGATCTGAGAATCCAGGGAATTCTGTCCCATGGCGTACTATAACGCAAAATCTACATCTTGAATGAGATCAACTGTGAGATAGTAACACGTTCATTAAACGGAAGTGAGAGTCGCGAACACAGCATGGAAGCAAGCTGGCCGTCTATGCAAGTAACTGTCCTTATCACGGGGCTCGTGACATTTTACATCGAACATTATCGAAATAAGACATTTGTTTACTAGAGGCATTGTGCGTGTAATGGGCTCATAAATTGCACAGTGCATCTTGCTATTGCTAGAATTTGCTTGTGTTTTGTCACCCTGATAATTCATAGATTGCAGTAAACAATAACATATCTCTCCCAATAGATTTCTAATTCAATTTCCATAGATGTGTATGGGTTACACAAGTTAGTCGACGAAACAAAATAACTTTCTCTCACTTTCATGACATTAAGCCATTCATATATGAAAAGGAGGATACACGTATCGCGCATGTGTAGAACGACACGGACGTGTCTGAAATTCGTTGACGCTGGACGGTATGGTCTGTATGCGACGTTTCCGTTAATTCTTATTCTGTAGTCGAACGACCTCATGGCTCACAGTTGTCTTCCGTACATATTTCTCTTGGTGTAAGAAATTGGACGACAGAGCGGCTTAACCAATAGCACCTGAACGAACAGTGAAAAACGAGAAAAATCATTTCCAATGCAGAGACGCTCCTGGCTAGGTGGAACCGAATTTGACCGGGCGCTTTTGTTGCTCAGGGCAGCAGCGTCAGGTTCCTGGAAGGTTAGCTTCTTTAAATCCAACAGATTACATAGATATCTAAATGGACCGTTCCATTTTTAGCTATTCCCCGCCCATCACTAGCTAAGCTCCACCCACACCTCGCCGTGTTGGGATTGATCGATCCCCAAATGCCCTACCTATCAATGTCCTGAAAACTATACAAGGAAGCTGTTGAATAGTGTGTGACTAATTTGACCGGTGCCATTGCTGCCTATGGCAGCAAGAGCGCCCTGCCAAATTAGTTCCAAAATATTCAACAGAATATTTTTTAAATAACAAAAGCAAGCAATTTGTACAACAACACATAGACCGTCTTCAAATATGCGTTCGTGACGTACTTATCAACGTCATTCATGACGGCATTCATTATGATGTCATTGTACAGATCACGCAGTTCATTATGACGTCATATGATGGGTGGGTGAATTGACATTTCGATTCTCAGAGATTATGTGGTTATACGGTCAAGCACCTTTTCAGAGTGATGCGCTCATATGGCGCCATAATCAGCTAAGCGGTGTGTAGGATGACGCCATAAGCATAGCATCATAAATGATTGTATACGAACCGTCGTTAACTCTTAAAAGTCCGACACGTTGTAAGAAGTGTATGTCTCCACTATTTAATAAATATTCAACAGTTTATCTGTATAGTTTTCTGGAAATTGATATTCAGGGAAGTCAGAGATCGATCGATCTGTGGGTGGGGCCTAACTAGAGAGGAGCGTGGCATAGCGAAAAATGGAAAGGTCCATTGAGGAGGTTTTCTCCGAAAGGGGTCGCTTCTTTAAATCCATGTTATATTCCATTTCCGGTTTCACAAAAAATGTCTAGATGAAACATTCGTAATTTATACTTAGCACATTAAAACACTAACGGTGACATATTCGATTGGTACAGAGTCTTCTCCGGAGGTTAGCTTTAATGCCTGTAACCGTAGGCCTATAATGGCTAAGCCAGCCAAAAACGGCATCTACAGTCATCCCGGCGGATGTCTGTTCACGGGCCAAGAGAAGACTAGTTTTGAACTTAGCCAATGGAATGACTAGTCCAGTAACAGAGCCAGTCCTTCCAGCGGTAAATCCCCAAAATGTAATCGTCTCCTGGCCTGCAAACGGACACTGAGAAAGCAACAGTTGTGATTGTGTTTACGAATATCCTTTACATGTTTACAGGAAGAAAGAACGTTTTTTTGTGAATTCCAGTGGCAAAAATTGTGTTATTCGAGCCTGCAAATGGACATTCACCGAGAGAAAATTTTAAATTTCTTGATAAATTAAAATGGTAATAAGTATAAGTAGGATGTTGTACACTTAAAGATATCGTTGACATCAGAGGCTTAATTTCACTGTCCCACAGTCTGTAGGCGGACTGCTCTGCGATACGAGTCGCTGCACGAATAATATGCCGCATGCTAAATACGCTCCAAGTGTAATGTTAACTATACATCACAATGATCACTCGAGAATGCAACCTTATTTACCGTAGTGCGTGCGTACCACATTGCGATTTTAGCGAATATTAAGCTACTGCTTAAAACTTCGAAGCGAATTTCAAGACAATTTTGAGAGGTTTCCTGCAATCAATGTATGCTAAATAAGACTATGTTATGTAATTATATGATAATCGTGTGGAAGATAGGAAAAACCCCGGGTCGGATTCACGCTAGGGTAGCGTGATTGTGTACGCGAATTAAATTCGTAATGATCAATGCCAACATAATTCACTTCAATTTCGAGATGTACTGTAATCCATGAATACTAAATAATTATTTGTTGTAAAATTATGTCATATTCGCGTGGAATCTAGGAGAACTCTGTGCATTGACGCGTTATGATGGCGTGTTTATGCGCGCGGTTTTACTGTTACCGGTGAGAGAAACGTGACGTGGGACGAACATTGCATACATTGCAAGTGCATTACGGCTTTATTCCTCACCACTTTTCTGCGGAAGCATGCTATTACTGCGCGTGTTTTAAGACTTGTAAGATGGAAATTGCTTCCATGAAAATTATGTAACATTATCCTGTTTTGCACATTATCGTCCTATTTTCACGCATCTTCTATCAATTTAATGCTGAAGTATTATCCTGAACAATTTGATAGGCTTTCGGTTTCTTGCTGATGCTAGTCAAATCGTTGCTGAAATATTTTCCCTCTTCTGCAATACGTATTACATGAACCAGGCCACCTAAAATCAAGACGTTCAACTATTATTGCAAATGGTGTAATACGCATCTCCACACGACATAGTATGTGAGTGTATGACGAAGCATTAGCGCCCGTGGACTAATATCACAGCTTCCGTCCATTAAATGGCAATCCGTGCTTCCTAACCTAGTTATTCCATCTCATTGCATTCGCATGAATGTGCAATCGAAGACCAATTCGAGCACTCTACACAGCAATGCAGGCCAGAGTCGAATCGCACATGCCCCCCCCCCCCCCCGCCGACTGATAGCCATTGGTGATGTCGAGCCGGTGAGATACCACTGGTTACGGTCACTTAGTTTGTCACATTTTCTTCAGATCTAAGTGAGTATTTTGATTGTTTGTTATTTAGCCCTTGACGTTTCGCATTTCTAAATTCGACCGTTTCATCTGAGAACCGGTGCTCACTTTCGAATCGAGGTTGGTGTAATATGTTGGTGTCTAACGCACCAATGCCATTCAGCAACCATGTCTCCAAGATAGCCAAACTACTGAATCCGCAGCGAATAATATTCACATAAGAGATATCTAATAACTGTGGCCAATGACTAAGATTAATTGTATTGTATGTTGGCAACAGTAATTTAAATGTTACAAATCATGTAGCTCATGTATGTAACATTATTATGAACTCGGTGTACACCTGGTGGGAAACACCTGATAGACTTGAGCCTTGTAATTCCTTCTGACTCTTTTTCAAAATGCACAACAATTAATATCAGAATTTGAACTGTGTCCGTGTGTGCGTGCGTGCGTGTGCGGGTTCGTGCGTTCGTGCGTGCCTGCGAGCGTGCGTGTAATGATCCTCGTCGAGCTCCTCTTTTGGAATTGGTTAATAGTGCTGAAGTAGGGATAATGTGTGATATGTTCTTCGTACCGATGCTGATACTAATGCTGAAGTTGCTATTGTTAGTATTGCCGTTGGCGTTGTTCGTGCTCCAGTCTCATCTGTCATAATAATGGTCGTGTCCACTTTATAAAACAATTTCATTCAGTGCAACAATAGGCTAGCGTGCCATCATTCAGTGGGTGGATTTAGAGATATGTATGCATGAGCTAGGCACTATACAGATGCTGCATGGCTTCAAAAGGCATTGCGACGAAAATGGGTTCTAGAGTCAAAATCTACTAGACTATCGAATGAAGCTTCGTAATCTAATCACGGCTATCCCATTCGCACCGTCATTTGCTATCTTTGACTCGCGTATTACCATACATTATTTAAACGCATCTTCATCCCAGAAGGAATTGACTAATGCACACTATAATATAACACAAAACTGTCATGCATTGCATCGGTGGTCTAGCAATATGGGCATTCATTTCTAGGTATACCCCGCTATATTTAGGCAATATACTCCCATAGTTTCCATGTGTTGGGATTGATATGGAAGTTTAAAACGTGAATACCCAGTATCTAAGTTGCACGGTAATTATACACGTAAGCTGTTCAATATTTTGAAAGCATGGCGGCAACAGCTCCACGACAAATTAATTTCAAAATTGTCAACTCTTTCCTTATTAAATTGTAAATTCCTCAGTGAGACACATTTCCTACACTGCCGTGATAGATGTAGATCACTTCCTGCTACTAATCTAACTGGTTTCAACATGGTACATAAGAACTATATACATGTTGTTTGTTGGTAATAGTTTAGTTGTCCCTGCGATGATACCGCGATTTGTCTTTCGCATGCGCTCTTGAACCAAGAATGATCTGCCTGATTAGGTTCCAAAGAGGTGGCCATCTGCCCCATCTGGTGTTGTTTATTCAGATATTTGCTCTTGGTTCTGTACAATAATGACTGTGTTTCTCAAATGGCCACCGGCATTGCTAAAGTATACTTTATCAAATAGTCTCACCCATGAGACCTTACGTGGTGAAACGCCCCAAACCGGATGCAACGGTGGTCTTGAGGAATATCCATTTGCCAGTCAAGACGGGATTATTTTGACCATTTAACGCTGGAATGACTGGATTGATACGGGAGCTAGTCATTCCACTGGTTAATTAAACAATCTTGGATCGGCCTGCAAATGGGCATTCAAGATGCACATATTTTGATTTTCTTAACCAAATGTAACCATGAATGGGTTTAAATCAATAGATCAGTGTGCCATCCTTCATAGGGAACTAGATTAGACGTGCCGTCCGTGTGAAGACAACGACTCGGGGTTGACAATAACACAATTACAGCTCCGCTTATGGCGTGTCGCCGTACGCGACGTAGATTGCAGAGTTGCTTTCAGTAGCTTGATCAAGGGAGTCAGTGCAGTCGACTCTGCATTAGAGAGTACGTGCATTTCTGTGCCGATGCAACTGTAGGCTACGTTTAGAGAACGGGTATCTGTCATGGCGAAAATGTATCTCCAAAAACAGTAACATTGACGTTAATGTTCTCGGCACAATAAAATAAGGTTTCGCACGCCATTAATGCACAGTCAGCCTTCCAACCTGAATGCCAAACACATTGCACATCACGAAACCAAATTGCCTGCAATCATATGTTGCATCCATTGTGTATTCGTCCGCTCTCCATCGAATTCGCGATTGGTCTCCCGCCCACTTGACCAATGGGCACGTCGATATCAAATTCAATATTGCTCCACTGCGAAGTTTGAAATTGTCTCCGCGCCATTGGTCAACGATATTGGCGCATTACACGTTTATAATCAAACTAACTATTCGAATAAAGCGTGTCACGGTATAAAATCGCGATTTTGAGACATCAGCGTACACAGTGTTAATGTTCTAGAAGATAGCTTACGCTCTGAATTCATCAGGCATTAATTCATATGTGTGTTTAACCAACAGAGGCGGAGGTGGGGTGGTGGGTGGTTGGGGTTGGGTGGGGGTTACACAAGTTTGACATGCGTCACATGACCAAGCAGACCACGCATCTGTAGACGAGACGTATTGGAGCAAGTTAAATTAATTGTATAATATTTAACAGCTTAACTGTTTAGTTTGTATATCTTGGAATTTTGATTCTGGGAATTCTGGATTCAAGTTTGTACATTGATTCCAACACGAGTAAAATATGGGCGGTGCTTAGCTAGAAATGGGCGAGGCATTTCTAGAAATAAACACCTCTATTGCACCTGTCTAATACATAAACATGTCTAACACGTGACAAGGAAACGCATGTTATATGTCCGTCAAGACAACAACTACCTATTATGCGTGCACTGCCAAATCAAGTAAAACACTGTCCCTCATAGCGCTGGCGACAGGGCCGATAATGGGCCAATACCGGGTCCGACTGGCCCAGTATTGTCTCAGTACCGGCCAAGTAGCCTGCGTTATTAGATTATTATGTTGCATTACCTCAGAGTTACATTACAAAATATGCATCGTTCATATCCTGCATTTGTTGCTCTATATCCATGCTCCATGCGTACTCACATACACGTCCATTTGCATCTGTACGCTGATTTTGCTAAGGCTTTCAAATATCGCCACATCTGTCAGCTAGTCTGTTCAAATATAGCACTGGTGTCATGATTCTCTCGCTAGGGTTGAGTATGCGCTGAAATCTATCGTATGTTTTGTTTTAGATCTTGATATAAGGTAGTTAGACATGAAAAAACGTTAGTTACATGTTTCAAATATGGACCATTTGGCCGCCATCTAGAAATTCAAGGTGTTCGCCTTAAGTGGCTTACCTAGCACGATAAAGCTAACCTGATGAGATTAGAAAATAAAAGATATCATATGTTCACGATGGCAAGCATAAAACATGTATTAACTCGTGTACGTATGCCATTTTTTATGTATTTTTCATCATACAACAACATTTAACCTAGACAACATACCACATTTTATTGGATAGACATCTCGAATTAACTTTATCGCGCCATATATATATATATATATATATATATATATATATATATATATATATATATATATATATATATATATATATATATATATATATATATATATATATATATATATATATATATATATATATATATATCACTGCAGGCGGCCATTTTTGCTTTCAAGATGTTAGGCAAATTACCAATATCTGCAACAGATCACCAACAGGTTCATGTCCTGTCCATTGTTGAGCCAGCTCTAAAGCGAACTATAAGGTACAGGTTAGTGCATACTCAGCCCTACCTAGCTCCCAGACTATTCGCACTTGGTTGCGCATGGAAAAAGGTTTAATAATTATGTCAAGGATGTTGTATGACGCGCGAGTTTATGGAGAGTCGGTAGTCGCTGGCTAAACTAATATCACAGCTTCCGTCCAGTAAATGACAATCTGTGCTTTCTAAGTTAGTTATTCTCTCCCACCGATTAGCCATAAATACACGATCTAATGACAATAGCGGTGGTGTAGAAGCGTGAGCCAGAGGTTGATGGGACTAGGTTCATATCGCTTTAAAACCATTATCGTTGTTAGGCTAATACGGTATCATGTGTTAAGCTCATTTAACTCGTTTTATGATTAAAAGCCTCCAGTTAATTTTTCATGACGCATAGAGGGCATTCTGGAAAGTCCAGTCCACGGTGTTCACAAAAAAACTTAGGCCTATTACCAGCCATAACTGCTAGTTGCATCTTGTACCTGCTGCATTTAGTTGCACGAGTCGAATGCCGTTATAAAATGTGCAGCGACGTATCGCGGTACGCCTCACCATTGTGGTAAATACAAACAAGTTCATAGTAACAATGGCGTCATAGAGAAATATCGTCCACTAGAATTGTCAAATCACGTGTATCAAGACATAAGCAACAGCAAGGGGGAATTAATGCATATCTGCAAGTAAATATGCGAATGCACATTCCATCCAAGTGCGAAACACATGGTACCAGGCCTTAAATGTCATGCTCCTGCGCTAAATACACAACTGCCAACCACGACTTTCCACGGTCATTGGATGGTATCTTGGTGTGAAAAAAGAATACCAAACCGTGAACAATACATCATGCTTGCATTTAGATATACATAAATAGGAATATACACATTTAGCTTAATCTTTTGTTTACATTCTGAAGTAAATGCACGCTATTTCGTGATAACAATATCGCACGAAGTATGGATATTGAAAATCCGCAGTAGATTTCCTTAAAACAAGTAGAGGTAACTTACGCATAATGAAGAACATATCCCATAATACAGCTGGGACTATGAAGAAACCGTAAAAGCTATATCATAAATCGAACCCCGAACCAAAACAGCTCTCGACCGGAAACGAAACTTTCTTTGTCGCATGGTATATATATATATATATATTTTAGCCTGTTCCATGTTTAATGTTCTGTTGTTTCCCCCCCCCCCTGATTACACGTACGCCAATGTTATCTAGATACGCTCACTTCGTTCAAGAAGCGCGATGCCATCGCTCACCGCGTTCGCTATTGACATAATGCGATTTTAAAATAAAACATTTCTCGCAATCGAAAATCAATCGAAATACTATGTGCTGCTTTTCAATTTAGCAATGATCATTATGTGATGCTAAAAGTGATGCGAGATTCCCTTGTTGTAACTATTTCAAACTGTGTAATTAATACGCGTGAGCAGTTACATATTTTGAAACTAATGGCCAACAGCCTGTTGTTTCCATGGGCAACACAATCTCCCAGTTAATTTAATACTAAACATATTCAACATATGGTAATTTTATGTATTTTGTATTTCATATTGAAATAGATATAACGGCAATTCACATATCACAGTAACGTTGAAAGGGAAGGAGATTACATATGTGATACACGTAGCGTGCTTTCCCAAGATTGTGATATTGGAAAACGTGCCGCTAAGTCTTGATTTCCGATCAAAAGCATTACCAGAAATGAATTTTATAGCTACACGTGTTCAATCATAGCACTTTCCCCCACTTCATGGTATTAACATTGTCTTTGCTAATCCTGTCAAAGTGCTCAGAGTGTGGAGTTACGAATCGCCAGCTGACGGATTATAGACTCTAGTAATTCTTATCCTAAATTTGCTTCGACTATTTCCATACAGTTATTTGAAGAAATCGGATACAGTTGACGATATTGTCAAGGGCGAATTTTCACAGCAGCGACTTCAATCAAATTGCTTCCATATGTATTACCATGTATATACTGATACAGTATAGTTATACGCGATAGGGAATATAGGCTGCCCAGGCATAACGCACTCGATTTTCTCGGAGGCATCTTCCACTAGCAGTCTATATACGTCATCGAGAGTATTTTTTGTGGCAATTATTCGCTACTGTCGGATTTCGATGCGGATTATCGGGTCAATGCAGATTAAATATGAGGTATAGCTATCAATAAAGCTGTCTCATTACCACATTCTACCATTGGCAATGCCCTCGAGTGATGTCTGAGCCACGTGTGTGCGACTATCTTAGTAAACGCTGGATTGAGAGACTGGCTGTACATCTCGTCATTCAATAACTGTCTATCCGCTAAAGTTCTAGAGACTACACTTTCTCTGTGCAATACCTCTGGATCTGCTGAATATTTTGAAAAATAACAACAACATTTAGTCAAATCGTGTTCAAAATATGCAGCAGGTCCAGAGCTATTGCTCACCTGGGTTATTGTCTGTTGGCTTGGAGCAGCCAGACAGTTAAGACAGGTGGTCGTAAGCCCGTCTGTTGTAAGGCACCACTGTCTCCAGCCCACTCCTTACATTGCGCATCGTATGTGATTTACTTTAAAATAGTCTATATTGTCTGAGATTACTTTTGGTGAGCAATAGGTATCTGCTTAAGACCGGTATGAATAGTCTCAAGTAGTCCTGTGTGAAATGATGATTGCCGAACCGGACAAATGAGTTATGTAATTAAGAGTGAAAATGGGAATATGTTGTATTAGAAGGTGTAGAATAGCTGGTGGCAATTTAGATAATATTGTTGCTAAAAGCCATTGCCTTGTCTGGGTAATGCCATTTCCATTCATTCACCATATCTGCAAAACACCAATGATGCGTATATCATGCGCATCAGACCGATACTTTCCACACCAGCTTTTCATCCTAGGTGGACATAGCTAGGAACAAGTGACCCTTCCATCACGCAGGCGAGTTATCAACGTGCCATCGGCAGACAGATTCTGATATCCAGATGGGCTCATAGTGATTCCCCCGTGTGTCTAGAGTAAATTATGGAGTATGGATATTAACGTGACTGCTGACCTAGTTCAGTATCGGTTTGTGTGGCATCTTATGATATTTCATGCACCCAGGTCAGACCAACTACAGACCCCCCACCCCCACCCACCACCCGCCCACACGCACCCCACCGCCCCCTCACACCCAACTCACTCCACCACACACCCCGCAATAGAAGAACATGGGCCTGCAAACACATGTATATAGCCGAGCTGGTTCGATATATTTTACATATACGACTATGTTTATGAATTCTGGCTATAGAAGTAATATGCATTGAATTATTAACTGACTGTGTGTATGCGATGCTACAGGCATGGGTGGTCAGCTGTCGCTTGGGATAAGAGTATATGCTTATGCTTATCGTAGCTGCCCAGCGGTGACGTGCCGGTGTGTAGGACCGGGCAGGTCAATTCATTGCAGTTCGCCTGAATAGACAGACGGTCTAGATTTCCTAGGCTAACTGCAATTTGATTGACGCGCCCGGTCCTACAAACCAGCAAGTCACCGCTGGACAGCTACGATAAGTATAAGCATATACTCGTATCCAAAGCGGCTGTATCTGTATTTAAATAAATATGTTTCTTGTATATATAGCTACGTGTAACGCTTATAACATTTTTTTCCTAAGATACGGTCTCATTCTTTCCATCTTTCCTGTTTTGATTTTATTAATACCTTGCGGGAAATATATATATATATATATATATATATATATATATATATATATATATATATATATATATATATATATATATATATATATATATATATATATATATATATATATATATATATCGAATACAACTCATTATTTTAATGCGTCTAGCGAAATTTAATCCTGCCTTCCATTAGCTAGGTGATTACATTAACGACGTGCACTCTCTCTCTCTACCGTAGTAACCCGTTAGCAAATCCTCGTGACCAAAGAATAGAAAAGGAAAGTTCCAATGAAAAAAGGTTAAACTATTTTTAATACGAATACCCATAGCCCTCATTGAGCGCAGACCCACTAGCCCGCGTATACTATCACTACCGACGTCTGTTAATGACACATTCCCAGGGACTCCTCTCTCACCACATGCAGTACATTTTTACGCTAGACGTAATACATATGTTTGCAATCCCAGTTTACACACACACACACTTTCGGGTGGTAAGATTTGAGCCATATCAAAATCGTAGTGTCCTAGATATCCAGAGATCCAGATTTTGATCAGACACGTATGAGTAGTTTGTGTATCCAGAGTACGCCCAGAGTACGGAGTACAGCATACCGCTAACGTCTGGACATACTATTTCATAATAAGCTCGCGTGGTGCCATAACATCTGTTTTGAATCGAATACGTAGATTTACAAATACATCTACGCACGCACACACGTACGCACACGTGCACTTGGTTAACATAATCTTATTTTGAGAATACGTAGGCTGGTAAAATGGTAAAGACGTTGATACACACTTGGATGGGATACGCCGTTATTAAGTCTTCAATTATTATAGTGAGTTTTCGTTTTTGATTTGTGGGGTCGATGTGTCAAGATGCGTGGCCCCACAGGCAAGGGCGCCTCCATTACATATACGATTTACTGTAGTGACAGTAGTAATGCCGTTATATTGATTTATATTGCCATTATTGACAAGCGAGGCCTCTATATAAACTGCCCAACAGTCCACTAGTCCGCTTAGCTCTTCCAGTGTTGAAGTCGAATTATCTCAACTGCAATTCAGCCATATAGAAAGTTGTTGATTATGGTGAAGATTGCAGCAATCATAAAGTTGACAGCTACACCAGTTCATTATAAACATGGCACTATATGCAGCACCCTACCTGATAGCGGATAAGGAATGTGTTATACATAGTGGTAACTGCATTGACTTATGTGCATTTTAATTAAATTCCGCACCTGTCACCGAGGACATCTTCTGCAATGCGTTGCTCTCCATCGTTCTTGGCCAAGGATATAGCGTATATGTAGTAGAGTGCATTTAGATCGAACAGCCCATGCTCCAACGGGAGTTGTTTGGATACATTTCTTCCCAGCGTCGTGATGGAATGGTGTCGAAAATTAAACAGCATTTGCAATGATAATGAGAAATCAATTATTCTGCTGGGTGTGTTTCTAGTCCGTGGCCACGAGTTGCGTGATATGCTGCTGCATGGTAAGTAGAATTTATGGGACTTTACATCGCCTGTTAAATATCTATTCCCAATGACAATGTGCCAAGATATACGACACAATAAATATATAAATATGTATGTATGTATGTATGTATGTATGTATGTGCGTGCGTGCGTGCGTGCGTGCGTGCGTGCGTGCGTGCGTGCGTGCGTGCGTGCGTGCGTGCGTGCGTGCGTGCGTGCGTGCGTGCGTGCGTGCGTGCGTGCGTGCGTGCGTGCGTGCGTGCGTGCGTGCGTGCGTGCGTGCGTGCGTGCGTGCGTGCGTGCGTGCGTGCGTGCGTGCGTGCGTGCGTGCGTGCGTGCGTGCGTGCGTGCGTGCGTGCGTGCGTGCGTGCGTGCGTGCGTGCGTGCGTGCGTGCGTGCGTGCGTGCGTGCGTGCGTGCGTGCGTGCGTGCGTGCGTGCGTGCGTGCGTGCGTGCGTGCGTGCGTGCGTGCGCGCGTGTGTGCAGTCATGAATAATACTGTGACCAATATACAAAGTACAACTATGTTGGAAATCGTTATCTTCGAAATATATGATCAATAGCATTACTAGGCTAACATATACATAGGGACTAACCTTTAGAGACACCAGACTCATCCACATAGCAAGAAATAGTGGATTATTATATAACTGTGAGCCGTTACAAAAGCAGTGCTACAGCTACTAGCTTGTGCCCATTGTTAAGACTAAACTGCCGCCACTGGTGAAACTCCACCCGGTACCTGGTGTGGTAACCATGCCGACTGCACGCACATTGTAATTGAAATCAGCCTGTCCTGTGCCATCGTAACACTATGTAAGGCACATGCACAATGTAATCTAGTACCGTTTTCTTGCTGGTGGGCAGTTGCCAGTCTAAAGTTAAAAAACGAATGTGTGGCAAACTACGATTTCTTGACATTTTAAAATAGCTATTATTTATTATGCATATGTCTGCTTTGTTTAACATGCCAGTTCTGTTGTAGACCTGGCAAGCCTTTTTAACAAAGAGCGCATCTCCAGGACTAATGGAGCAATCGAGCTTTAGCAATGCCTAGGCCATATCTAGTTAAGCTCCATCTATGCTTTGCCCGTGTTTAGATTATTCGATCCCTGCATTCTCTGAATCTCAATTTCCAGAAAACTATACAGGTAAGTTATTGAATGTTTTGAAAGTAATTTGACTGTGCGATGTTGCTGCCTATGGCAGCCCAGTCAAAATCAATTCAAAATAATTAACAGAATGTGTATTAAATACTAGAGACATACACTTCGCACACCTTGTCGGACTAGTACGCGTTTTGACAGACTGAATCGCATCATTAATGACGTAGTTAATTGTGGCGCCGTCCTACACGTGACGTAGTTGAATATGACGCAATATGAATAACTGAGAAATGGATCTATTACATGATTAATGGTTCTGTATTGTAGTGGACGCTTTACCAAGAAATGGATATTATATGGGAGAAACATCATTGCCATATTATACAGATCATCCATGGTTTTTAAAATAGATTGAAATACCATAATGCTGGTTGTTTCTGTTATTCAGTTCCCCGCTATATTATAATGTTAGTATCTATCTTAACAAAATGCATTGTCACTGTAACTTGCTGCCGGTTGATCCAGCAATAGCTAACGGTAACTGGATACCTTCCATTGCTCTGGGATGAATGTGCTGACGCGCGGGACTGGCATTCATAATGTGTAATACCCTGCTTTTCTGATCCAGCTTTGTCTACTCTGGAAGGCGTGCTTGTATCAAGTAATTGTGAGCATTTAACGTTTGCGTCTCCTTTAAACACATGACTATTTCGACTACCAGACGTAAACAATCAACATCTGTGTGCGAATATGTGTCCATTTGGTTTTGCAGTATGCATGCCACCCTGTTTGGATGTTGATAACGTCAATAGCAGTTTCCCGGAAATATGGTCTATAGATTTAGCTAATAATCGTCCACATACTACTTGAGCATGTAATACTGTCCACGCCATTGTAGGACAATTGAAACCATTAACACACGCACGCACGCACGCACGCACGCACGCACGCACGCACGCACGCACGCACGCACGCACGCACGCACGCACGCACGCACGCACGCACGCACGCACGCACGCATGCATATATATTCGCCCATAGATGTATATATGTATATGCACTGATAATCTAACAATATTCAGAACAGATATTTCTCTTTCTTCCGATGTGTTTTGAATAGAACGGATGTTATGCACTTGACAAAAAACGTTACATAACAACTGCAGAAATTTTCGCATATGGTGTTATGGGAAACTACGACTTCGCGTGTTGATTTCCAATGAAATCCATAACAAGGGCTGAGGTGTATTGGTACATGCGCTCAACTTCACTCACGTGATGGCATACATATTTTCTTTGATAATCCTGTCAAAGTGCTATGAGTGTGTGTTTACGAATCGCCAGCTGTCGGATTATAGATTTTGCTCAACTTAATCAGGAATGTGTTGGAAATCTAATTTTCCCCATACAGGTACATCTGAAACCTGCGGATACATCTAGGGGCGAATGCGCCCAACCAAATTAATTACTAGAACATTAAGCGTCCTTGCTAATACATATTATTCTGATAATACACGATGTATTGCAATGCCATAATGGGTCTAGTATAAGCTATTTTCCATCCGCGTCGATATAATCCGTCGATAGTAATTCTTTGTGGCAATCCTTTGTCGAGGCGGAATTTCGGTCCGCGTTGTTTAATAAATGCAGACGAAATATAACTATTTCATATACATCTGTCTCGTGGTCACCTACTACTATAGACAATTACCTCGGTTACTATCTGAGACAATGAACTGAGAAAATAACGTGCACTCATGTCTGGCCACTACTAATTAGTGTGGTTAAAGTGGGGGTGATTCTCTTTGATATCTGGCCGTAAGACCACCCGTTCTTCAGGGACTACCATGTTGTCCCCTTGGTTAAATATCACATGGCCATAAGAAATAATCTGTCTTCAGATATCACAGTTTGTTCTACGGGCGCGTACACATTGTATACATAGAAACCCTAGACAAGTAACCAAATGTTGGTTCTATTAGAAGAGAAACTTCCTGAAAACAGCGGATAAGAAATGGAGCACGGTGTGTCACTGAGGAAGTGAGCAAAATATGCATCATTACGACATCAACTAGAACTCAGTATAGTGAGAAAATCAAATCTATGATTGAGAATGACACCTTTCCTTGCTGCTAGTATTCAGCATGCATTGCCATTCAAACTGGATTTTGGTGCTTTCTTTTCACACGTAGATGACACTCAATATCATCGTAATGCGGCACAGTACTAAGCCATGGTTAATAGATTAGAACCATGTATACTATATATGATATGACACTCTAACAATACTCAGAACAAACATCTGCTTTGCACATAACATATACAATTAATTGTCTTCATGACGAAACCGGCCTAAATCGGCCTCTGCAGTAGCCTTGAGAAATGGCCATTTGCAGGCCAAAATAAGACACATTTGAACTATTACTACGAGAATGACTGGCTCGATAAGCGAGACAGGCATTCCAGTAGCAAATTCTCAAACATAGTATTTTCATGCAAATGCTTAATCAATAAGCTGGTATTTTGAGCTTCTTGACCAAATTATGTCATTAAAGTATTAAACGTGAAATTCTTACATCAAATTTACTTTGAATAGAAATGGAATTACATACTTCATAACAAACGTTACACAGCAGCTATATATTTGTTCCAGATCATTATATTAGAAACTCTGCCCTCAATTTAAGTGTTGATGTTCAAACAAATGCGTTACTGTGACTGAGTTATGCATATGCTCGTGATAGGGCTTCATTCGCTTCATGATATATACATTGCCTTTGATAACCCTGTCTAGGTATTGCTCACGTGGTTTTACACATCATCAGCTGGCGAATAGATTATGGTTAAATTAATCAGGAATTTGTCAGGAATAGTATTCATTCAGTACAGTTAATCTGAAATATGTTGAATTTGTTGATACAACTATGCTGGAAGTTTCCAAGCAAATACTGCAAGTATAATGGTGTTCAGATGATGCCATCACAACATTGATCATATATTCTAGTAAATACCATCTTGAGATTTCACGATGTATTTCAATATCGCAATTGAGTTAGTCTGAGCTAACTTCCACTCCGCCACATACACCCCACCCCCACCCACCCCATTGTCACCACCCCACCCCCATCCATATAATCCAGCAAGGGTATTCTCTCTTTTTGATACATACTCTTTAACAAATGCAGACTACATATAAATAACGTATGTACGTCTGTCTCGTGGTCGCTTACTACTATTGTCAATTACCTCCGGAGATACATGAGGCAAATGTATATTATGAGCTGAGAAAATAACATGAACACTAATATGCTTGGCATTGTGGCAAAATGCGGTGCTTATTTTTGTGATTTGTTTGTAAGTCCATCCATGTCTTCAGGAACAATTATGCAGGACCCTTGGTTATATATCATATGGTGAGAAGAAACCAGAATATGATATGTTATATCTTTACAGATCACATATTGAGCAATGGTCGCGGAAAAATGCTATATATATACATATATATATATATATATATATATATATATATATATATATATATATATATATATATATATATATATATATATATATATATATATATATATATATATGCAAATTTAGATTACTTATATATATCGAAAACCAAGCCAAGTAACCTAAATTTGCAGAGAAACGTCCTGAAGACTGCAAATCAGTACTGGAGCATAGCGTGACGCCAGGGGAGTGAACACAATATGCCCCAGTAAAGACATAAACTAGAACAACACTAAAGTAAGAGAACTACTCATGTGATCACATACTCACTCAGTGATTGATGCGGGACGTTAACTTCTAGGTAATTCAGACACAATCAACTCGGCACCTTTCATTCTGGCTAGTTGCCATCACACGTTGCAATTCAAAATGAAACAGCAAACCCAGATTGAGCATCTAGTGTATCCCCATCGCACACATACATGTGATGATTATGAATAAAAAGGTAAGCTGTGAATGAAGATTATCCACAATTGATTCTGGGCTGATTGCAAATAGGCATATGGTATACTAGATGATGCAGAATACCTGGCGTTAATTTAGGTTATTTTATGTCTAAAAGACAGTATTCTGCTCTCGCTTTGCCATATTCACGTATTTCCCATATTTGTCGGGATTTGACCTGCCAATAACGTGTACACATTTCCTTATGGGGTCGTCAACTGGGGTGGTCTTATCAGTGAGTGATCCTAGCATAGCGCAGGAGAAGTGCGAGCGTGTGTGTCCTAGAGTCAGATGCGTTCAAAGTGCATCGCCTGCATTTCAACAGATACTTTTGGTGGATGAACAGATCTGTTACTGCGGAATAAATTCAGCTTTCTGTATTTCGCATTACAATGTGTATATATGTGTACATTATATATCACAATGCGGTATCGGGTATTGTTGTGAATACTTATGTATACACACACAGCAGCTATATGCGTATGTAGTGGTTGTTTGTCTTAATGTCAACACGGTAATGCTTAAACTCACTTAAATCAATTTAACAGCAAACGTTGCGGAAAGCTACTTAATGATTTGAACCAAATTTGGCGCATGCATGTTAGGTATACTCCTGCCTTCAAGAGGGTTACAATTGTATGGCGCAGCATGTCTATAGCTGTCGCTGGAAATTGCGATGGCAGCGGCGCATACAGTAATTTCCCCATTTTTCCTCATGTTGACTTTCTGTCATATTTTGGCCCACATCCATGTACTTTAGTGACGCTCCGGAGCCGAGGTAATGCCATTATGCTGTCTCCATTAGGCTTCGATGGTACATTTACATTTAGGACAACCGGGACACGGACACGAAACAACAAATTAGTCTAAAAGGGTTCAGACTGAGGGGTTAATGCAGCTGCAATGGACTAACGTTCGATAAACAACACTCTGCGGTTTATGTGAACCTGTGATTTAAGGAAGACTGTAAATAGAATTAGCCAATGCGCTAATGTTAATTATTCCACATACTCACAGACATACAGACACAACGTATGGACAGGTATGTATTGTGATATACCAGTGTTCAGACACGAACTACAGAAAGTATTTTGTTGTTTCGCTTTTCCCATCTCACTTTGTTATTGCCAACTTTTGTGAGACAACCTATTCAACATAAACCCCAGTAATCTATGTTTAAACAAGAATAGTATCACCTGTCAAATCGTAAAAACAGCCATTTTGAATGTCACATATCGTAGCTGACAGTATTCGCTTAGTTGTATTACATTCACAACATACACAGCACGATCAATCAGCGATTACAGACTTTCGCGTACCCATTGTTTTAATACGTTTTGGATGGGTTTTTTTTTTTATCAACTTTCTCTTAGATATGTTTAGAAAAGCATACCGAAAGCTGAGCAATCGTCCACAACAAGTGCAAAGTTGTGGAATCCTAGGTCGGTCTTGGACCAAATTGCAACCCCCTTTTCTGTCAGTACATTTATATTGCAGCCACAATCGTAGATGACTAATACGAATCACACACATCTGAGATATTAATAATGAGGACACATATAATGTAAGTTTTAATAATGCGTACTGGTTAGTTTTGCGCACACTACTTGTTTACCAAGAGTTATGTTAACCCCACGATAGCAGCTTCAAAAATTGCGTCGGTGATTTTCCACGTAATCCCCGAGCGCATCCGATTTATAAACTAGCATATATAGTTATTTGTTATTTTACCAGTTACAGTTCTATGGGATAACCCCGTTCGTTTGGACTGCAATACATTTTATAGAGCTCTTTGACCAGAGTTCCTAATATTGTTTTGCATTCTTCTTCCGAGACCCAGTTTCGAGGATGAGTATCATTGTTAGCTCAGAGTATTTAGCTTTAAGCATTGTATAGCAATGTATAATGGGTGCAAATAAGCTTCGCAATATTGCATCACGTTTATCGGCAAGAGATGTCCGTTATCGGCTGATGTGGCATTTGCTTGTTATATTTATACTGCAATTTTGAATAATAAACCATAGTTGACCACCGTCCGCCGCCGTCATGGGACTGATAATAGGTCATAAAGTGCACGTTTGCTTCTATAATTTATCAAGCTAATCACACTCGTTCAGGCCGAATGCGGATTCTGTAATGCTCTTGAGGAATGTTTATTTGCAAAGCGGAGTGAAGACTATTTTTTTAGAATGTACTTCTGGAATGACTGACAAGGTTACCGTTATTCATGGCCAGCATATGCAATCAGTTTGGTTTTGGCAGAAAATGCGACAAATGGATAGGAAAAACATAGTTGGCATTGAATGTATTCGTATAGCAAAGGTATGCTATAGAGAAGAGGGTCAGGGAGGCATTTGTAGAGCTCCACACTTTTTTAATACATTTCAAAATAGTCACCATCCTATTTGATAAAGGATAGTGTGTTGTCATAGATGGTTTTGAATGTATGTATCCCTTTAACATCCATGTTAGCCCCAACCCACGTTTACAGTAGTCTTTAGAAATAACCTTTGCCAGACCCAGCCTGTTAGATAAATGACTAATTTTGAGAAGTTAGCACTGGCTTGGCTGGCACGGGATCCTAGCCTGTTATTCTACCAATGCACTTTCAAAAAATAATCTTCTCTTGGTTTGCAATAGGAGGTTTCACATGATAACATTGGAATTCTATGTAAGGAATTTGACGATTGCTGGATTAAGGGTTAGTTCTGGCTAAAATTACAATCACATAATGGACCGTTTACGGTTTAGTTATGCCCCGCCCATGTCTATCTAAGCTCCACCAACATCTCGCTCTTGTTTGGACCAATCCTTCGGTACACTCTTTGAACTTCAATTTCCAGAAAATTATACAGTTTAGCTCTTGAATATTTTGAAATTAATTCGACTGGATTAAAATCAGAGACCAACCATACAGTATCTCCAGTTTTAGTTATGCCCCACCCATCCCTAGTTAAGTTTCACCCATACCTCGCTCGTGTTGGGATCGGTAGATCGCTGAACTCTCTGATTATCAATTCCCAGAACACCATACTGGTAAGCTGTTCAGTATTTGGAACCTAATTTGATTGGGTGGAGCTCCTGTCTATGGATCTATCATATACCTTGATATGCACACCCCGTGTGTGCGTGCGCGCGTGCGTGTTTGTGTGTGTGTGTGTGTGTGTGTGTGTGTGTGTGTGTGTGTGTGTGTGTGTGTGTGTGTGTGTGTGTGTGTGTGTGTGTGTGTCTGTGTGTGTGTGTGTGTGTAAAATTGCATACTTATATAAGCTTAAATTATGTGCCTATGTGTAATGAAACGAAATAAATCTTAACATATGATGATTCCATGCCATATAAATTAATATAATGTTTTAAGTTGCGAAATTGAAATAGAGGCTCTATTTCAATTTCGCAAGTTAAAAAATTGTATTAATTTATATGGAATGAAATCGGCATATGTTAAGATTTATTTCGTTTGATTGCATATAGGCTCACAGAGTAAGCCTCTAAAAGTGTATAATTTAAACAATTGTATTTTCATGAAGTTTACTGTCAATATGTACGTTTAACATGTTAAGTCAATTATATTCTCTTATATCAAGAATTCTCATCAATAATTTGAATACATTTAAGCCGAAGATCGTTGATTTCCAGCTCTTTGATCAAGCCAGGTGTTAATGAATATGTATTAACGTGTATAGAAGCAGGACTAGTCCACAAATGAAGATGTTCGTGATTACTTTCCCAGCGTCATACACTGAAGCACCAATACAGCATATGCTAGCTCATTTTGGATGGGCGTGTGGGTCGACAGACATAATTAGTTTATTAGTCTTGTGACGTGGTTTCTTAGTAAGTTCATTAAACATGGCTAATTTTAGGTCGTTACTGATGAAACATTGCCCAGCACATGGTATGGTGACCATGCCTCGTAATTGAGATTATTCGGACCATCCCGCTAGGCCATGTTTAAGGCAGGTGCAGTGTACATTAATATCGTATACCCGCTGGCGCGCAATTGCGGAGCTAACACTATGGGAGTTGCTGGCCAACCATTAGATGGCGCAGTAATATTGCATTTACTTATTTATTACGTTAGTGCCTGCTTTGTGTCCATGCAGGTTTTGCTTCAGAGTAGTGCACACATTTTCCGACAAGGAGTGGATCTGCATGGCGATGTGGCGAATGCGCCTTCTCCTTGCCTATCATACGGATATAAACTAAGAAAATACACCTATTATCATGTTATTCTCAATGAAGATCACGTTCTGAAAATAGATAGCGATATGATGACGGGTTTGCTGGCTTCGCTCTATATTCCCCCCACCCACTCCCCCATCTCTCTCGCCCTCTCTCTCTCTCTCTCTCTCTCTCTCGTGGGCCATCGCTCATTCGCTTGGTCGTTCGTTTGTTCATTCAGTCAGCCAGTTAGTCGGTCGGTCGGTCAGTCGGTCCGTTGGTCGGTCGGGTAAATGCGGACAGTAAACATATGCTTCACTCAGATGACGCTAATAGAAATGTCCCAGAAATGTGTGTTATTGATTTTGGTAATAATCGCCCATATTCTGCTTGAGCATGCAATAATGTCCACGCCGTCGTCGGACAATTGTACCCGGTTATCGAAGCATTGCTGGGAAATGGAAAACACGTTTATCATTGACTGGTCGCGTCCGTTTTTTAGGATAAGTGTGTCAATCAAATTACTCTCGCGATGATAAATACCTTAGAAATATGTGTCTGTTTTTCGCGTATTTCTATCCAATTTTGTCTTAGAACATCACCGGATTACTCAGCAAACTATGTAGCTTACACGCATGCACTCCAAATAATACAGACTATATCGAACAGTAACCATATCATGTCGAATCTGGAACAAACTGGCCTGTGTAGTGGTCTTGAGGAATGCGCATTTGCAAGCCAACAGAAGACCATTTTTGAAAATTTACCACAGCAATGTACCGAGCCAGCGATTCCAGTGGCAAAATTTTAAAAATACTCTTCTCTTGGCCTGCAAATGGGCGTTCCATAAGGAAATATTTTAATTTTCTTGGCAAAATTCTTGTCAGTAAAGGGTTAACTGATGTGTGGCGAGAATGAAATAACGTAAGCATAGATTCCATTGCTAAATTTGTGCCATGTTTGCCGATTTCCACTAATTGACTTTTCCAGTTTATCCATCCATCAAATGGCGCCATAATCAAGTAAGCAACGTGTAGGATGACGTAAATTACAACCGGAATTGCTTGATTTAGTCAGGCTTAAACGCGCAAAAGTCGTTATACGAATTGCATGCCTTTACCACGTAGGCAGAAATTGAACCCAGTCAAAATAGTTTCAAAATATTGAACAGCTTACCTGTATAGTTTTATGGAAATTGATAGTCATGGAGTTCATGGATCGATCGGTCCAGCACGAGCAAGGTGTGGCTTGAGCTTAGCTAGAGATGTGCGGGGCATAGCTAAAACTGGAAAAGTCCATTGAGATGCTGAATGTTTGGTCTATGATGTCAATAGCTACTCTATCTTTGTCGACATTGTGCTGGTGTGTATACACATAGTGTGAATACCGCGAACTATAGTTACTTGAAATAAGAATTAACCCACTTGCGAGAACCTCAAATACCGTATTAAAATTTTCTATATTGTATCATGCATGACTATTTTAACATTGGCATTCTGGTGTGTCAGGGTTTACCAGGCTCATATGGCACCATGCCTTATTCCATCATGCCATGGAATACATACTAACAAGTCTAGGGAATGATGTAACATTGCTGAAGCCCTTGTTCCCTAAGCTACTAGCATTGGTCTCGAAGGTGTGCAGTCTTGTCCTTTCATTTTAAAGATACCCACATAGTACAATCTCTTTATCTCATATTTTCTTCTGCGCAACACACACGTCCAAGCGTCTGTATGTTTTAGTGCAGTGCATGGATCCCAACTCAATGACATATATTACACATTGTGAATTTGACAGTGGTCAGGTGCATACTTAAACATCCAGCCAGAGTATGTACGTTGCGTACTTTCAACGGCATTACGTAACCTACTTCATTTAACAGCATGAAATCATATATCAGCTATATCGGTGTATTCGTCCTTATATTTTATTTATATTTTCGTATTAACATGGTGCTTTCGATGGATAAATGACACACATAAGATGCACGCACATAGATACGGCAATTATATAGGGGAATCCAATCTCTCAGGCAAGCGTATGACGCCACAATCAACTACGACACAGCTAGGTTGACGGCACAAAGAAAATAGTCAATGAATGTTGTATCTAGGTCCGACAGACACTGTTAATAGTGCACCAGGTGTACGAAGTGTAGATAATAAACATGATGTTGCCTATGTTGATACTTATTTACTTATTTGACTAGGTGCCAGTCAAATTAGTTTCCAAATATTCACCAGTGTATCTGCATAGTTTTCTGGAAATTGCGATTCAGTGAGTTCAGTGTTCGATCGGTCCCATCCCGGAAAACCCGTGGGCGGAGCTTAGCTATAGACGGGCGGGGCATAGCTCTAAAAGTGGACTCATCTATTGGATAGATTTAACAAATTAATTGCTGCTACAGTCGTGCCATACACCTACGGAACGACTTGGCCTTGCCGCTGGCATATGCGTACGTATAACAATGGAGGAATCTAATGTTACATATACCCCGCCCATCTGTAGCTAATCCCCACGCCTACTTCGTACGTGTTGGGATCGGTCAATCCCTGAACTCCCTGACCATCAATTTCCTGAACACTATACAGGTAAGCTGTTGACTATTTCGAAACTAATTTGACTTGGTGCTGTTGCTGCCATGTCCATTCAAATTATTTTCAACAGCGTTGTTATTGAAACTTAAAGACAAGCAATTCACATAGCAACGTGTAGTCCGTCAACGATTACGCTCTTCGTGACGAACTTATCTACGTCATTGATGGCGTCATTGAGTACGACGGCACCATACACGTATTCGATTATGGCGTCATCTGATAGATGGATAACATGGAAAGGTCCATTACGTAGGATATCGATTTTTTTCCAACAACCAGGCATATTTTCGCTTAATGCTCTTGTAGAATCAGAAGCATCCACAGTATCAGCAGTCAGTAAGCAATTAACGCGCTTATTGTGGTAATCAACGATTCGCGATATGTTCAGGCCACCAACCTGAACACAGATTCATATCTGAACTGGGACCTTGACGGGCCTACTAGCGCTGCGTCGATTTAGCTAATATACCCCAAAATACAGCAATGTCACAGTGACTGATGCGTTATTAAATATTCTAAGTGACCTTCGAGTTTGTACCTCCGTTCAATCAATGTACTGGTGTTAATTCCCTGATCGCCCACTAGGAAAGCAGCATCTGGGGATTATATTTGAATAGTAAAGACATGCGATTCGTACTACAGCGCAGAGGCCGTCTTCAACTATGCGTTCGCGGTGCACTTATCTACATCGTTCATGACGGCATTATGACACCATTGATTGTGATGTCAGTATATGCGCCACATAGTTGATTATGACGTCATATGATGGACGGATACAGTGGAAAGTTCCATTACAAACATTTAAAATATATAAATATAGAAGGAATTTATTTATTTTAAAATATGCGTATACAAATATCGAAATGCGATTTCATGTGCAATACCAAACGTAGCGCAGCAGTAACTTTCGCAGATGCTGACATTGGAAATTGTCCTTCGAATTAGTGATTTCCGATCAAATGCCTTAACAGAAATGAGTTCTATAAATATAGGTGTTCAACTTCAAGTGCTTCACACAGTTCGCGGTATTAACTTTGATAATCCTGTAAATGTGCTCCGACTGTGGCGTGTTCGTTGGCACCAGCTGGCGGAGTACAGATTATATCAAGATTTCTGCAACGAAATATATGGGAGAAGTTTTCAACTGGAGGACTTCAAGTCAGATTGCTTTCTACTAGTTGTAGCTGTTCCGGGCTCAGCTTTACAAAATCTTCATGCACCCTTTGCCAATGTTGGGATCAATCGATCACTGCGTTCTCTGAATTTCAATTTCCAGAAAAAACATACAGGGAAGTTGTTTAATATTTTGAAATAGAATCCATTTTAAATAGTAAAGGCATACAATTCGTATAACTTTACGGACTAATGGGATCCATGTCAGGCTGCTATCCCAAACCATTTATAATGAAACCTTTCCACAGTGACGTCAGCTAGCAAGTGACGTATCTGATTATGACGTCAGATATAATTAGCAACAGATCGGATCTCGCTATTGTATATGTGGATACGTAAAATAAATGTGGTATATGATGATCTTCGTAAAGCCCTTCACACCGAGTTGGCCGTCTTCATGCTATGGTGTCAAACTATGGGCGTCCGTTAAGAAAGGTGGTCGCAGGTTCCATCTGTATTAAGGAATCGACATAATGTATCACATCGTTACATTTCCTATACCGAGCGACATGTATTAACAAAACAACAGCGTTTAGTGGCCACATTCCGTGCTCCGTATCCGTAAGATCCATGCATAAAACACGTATTTCAATGCATAGAGTGTATGCATCACGGTCATGTATGGGAAGAAAATTGCCGAGCGTAACAAATGTTCGCTGCCGTATGGAGTGGCACCGGGGGCAGGGAAATATGTGGTCCGAGTCAAGTAAGTATTAGGTTGCTCGGTAGATCATGATAATTGATAGCGTGGCGAGGCGATGGCTTATTTGATACTGCAATAAGATTCTGGCTGACTCAACGAAGATGTCACATTTCCTTTGATTATGAATCACCATTCATTGCCATTCAAAGTGGAAAAGCAGAAACCTGGCCGTAATATGTAGTCCAAATTCAAATTGCAATGTCGCGTGTCGCACATACGCATATGGTGACGAAATGCAAAGGTGGGCTTTCGGTGTAGATTATCACAATTTAGCTATTCCCATTGGGAATATCGTCTACTAGGTGGCACGTGGCTGCTGTTAATTTAGATCATCGTGTTTCTGAAAATTCGTTTCCATGTCGCAGTAAAATCATACACTTTATATTGCTCTCTTACACTAGATTCTGAAAATCAGATGCTCTCATACGCCAGTTGCTTTATTTTTTAAAAGAGGATGCAAATATATACTATGAATCTTAAAGGCATTGCAGGGTTATTCCCGTATATTCCTATGATAAAATATAGTTTTATGCCAACTGTGTATCAACTGACGCCGTGACCTCCCACGCGGAAGTCAATTGATGAAATCATATACTAAATCCAGTATTAGTTTTAAAAGTGCACAGCTAATCCTCCAGGAAAAGCCGCCTATATTCGGCTATGCCCTTGATACCTGCATTCCCGTTGTTCTAGTTGCAAGACAATCTTACAGGTATATTGTTGAATGTTGCGAAACTAATTTGACAGGAACCTGGTGCTGTCATAGGCAACAGCAGCTCTCTGGCAAATTAATTTCAAAATAATCTACATAATAACTATTAAATCGTAAAAGAGCTTGGCGTATTTGGCCGTTCGGGTTCAAAGAGTTAAGACCTTACAATTTGTCACCACATTGGTCTTTACCGGAACAATAACGGGAAGTCATACAGAAACGCGCAAGCGCACATGTTTCCAAACATGGCATTGCATTGCTGCATTACCGACTTGCTATGTATATATTATAAGGTCGAGCTACTCGTAGTCATTGGAACTAAAAGATATGTGCATATGCAAGGTAGCAACGGCCTTCGACAGTTTCATTGTAAAATGGAGATCGTCAAGACTGACGCTAATAATGGTGTCCAATGTATTGAGCTTTAAACGTGCGCTGGGCCATCAATCTGTCTTAACAACACTACATCCGCGTTAATACCCCGATAACAGATAAAAACACGGATTAAAGAGCGTCAACCAAGACACGTCCTTGACAAATCATGTAGATACTCGTTCAATATCATTGAATACATACCAAAACTGTCGACCACTTCATATACATAGAAATTGCGCACAAATGTAAATGTGCACTTGGCGAGTGACACACAAACCATGCCGCATAAGAGGTTCATGAATACGAAGAACAATAGTTCTGTATAAAGACAATTGAAAGGTATGCCATAGGAAAGATACGACATGCGAATTGTGTGTATCCATCCATAGGCCAACCTTCTCACATCCATAGGTGTTCGCTAGTGATCCATCATCGCCGCGTCATCCTCTCAGTGAAGTGCAACGCACAATTCTAGCACAAGTTAATGATCCACATTTGCAGCGTAGTTACGCATACCGCGCTATAGAGAAACTATTAAATACAAGTTATAATCGAGAACAAGTATAATACATTAAGGTGCATGCTAAGTTGTGTATTTATGTATACAACACCGGACACGCGCGCGCTATCCTCAGCAAGAGTCTTTAGCTCCTTCGCGTTATTCTCGTTCGCGACTGTGCCCAGTCTGCCTTCCATTTAATTGGTACGTAGCAGAGGTTTGCACAGTTGCGTCCTTTCCGAGCTGTGCAGATGTTGACACAATGCATACCAAATTCCAAAGTTGTTTGTGCAGGAATATATCGCAGCATTCTCAGAACCCTGATGACCAGCCATACACCGTCTTTATTAGGCCACCTTCACTGACAGTGGGGCTGTATTGCATATTGTGTACAAGTCATCTGTATAGGCGGCCATAAAGTCTTCAGCAACGATAAGTAATGCACCTCTCCAGTGTTAGCTATTCCTCGCCAATCTCTAGCTAAGCTCTACCCACGCCTCGTTCTTTTTGGGATCGATCGATCCCTAAACTGCATGACTATCAATTTCCATAAAACTATACAGGTAAGCTGATGGATATGCATATACTGCATGTGGCAGCAACAGCACCCAGTCAAATTAGTTTTACAATATTCGACAGAATAATACAGACAACTAGCTGACAAACCATTACGTTTTTTTAAGACGGACTAAATCGAGTCACTCATAACGTAATGATGATAACATCATCCTACACGTCACGTACTTCATTATGACATCATGTGATTGATGGGATTGGAAAGAGCCATTGTCATAGTAGACATCTCTAAAATACGATCGTATGCTTTCCTTCTTTCATATATTGGTTGTATTATCCCTTTGACGAACAAATCCCTGAAAATGTATATTCTGTAAGATCTAAAACGTATCCTGTTGACTATTTCGAAATTAAGTTGACTGGCATCCGTTCCCATCAAATTAATTTCAAAATATACATTTGTATTGTATGGTCGCATTGCATATGAACTATGGGGAATTCGTCGGTGAAAAGAGTAGTACCTTGCGGGGAATATTCATATATTCCTTATTAACATCGCGTAATAAGCGGTGATATCGTCGATGTGCTATATTGGGAGTATGTCCATTTGTTTGCGGATTTATGTAGGGTATTTACTTTGTCTAGAGCTATTTGGCCCATAGCATTTTTTCTGCTGTCAATGCGGTCGCACATCCTGTGGCAATGTCACTCCTTTCATTACAAAATATAACGCATTATCTTAGTGTGCTTAGCACAATTTATTGAATTAAGAAAAACAAATCATAATATCTGCTTGTAGCCACGTAATTGCGTTAGCCGTGCACAATCTCTACAATAGGCCTACTATCACCCTCGTGACCATCTATTATAGTAGTGTGTGTATAAAGAAGTGATAAACACATGATGCACCATTTGCAACTTGAGTACACAAAAATATACATGCCTGCGAGAACCTGTGTAATTCATCTTTCCAGAGTATCCATCTATTATCTGACGTCATATGACGCATAATTAGCCAAGTGGCGTGTATGCTGACGTCATAATCATGCCTTTGTGAATGATTCCTTATCGCCCGTCTTCAACGCTTAATAGTCTGACACATTGTATGAATTGTATGCATTTGCTATTTAATAAACATGCTGTTGGATATTTTGAAACTAATTTAACATGGCGCTGTTGCAGCAACCAGTAAAATTACTTTCAAAATGTTCAGCAGCTTACATGTATAGTTTTCTGGAAATTGAGTCACGGATCGATCCCATCATGGACGTGATGTGGGTGAAGCTTAAATTGAGATCGGCGGGCATAGCTAAAGGTGGAAACCATTTTTGTTTCTCAAATATTTGATAAAATATATACATACTATATTATTTCCACTCCTATCATTAGTATGACTTGGCGTCTACAGACCCATCGCCAAGTACGATGCAGTGGCACTCGTGAGTCGAGGCGGTGCTATTATTATACCGCCTCCATTAAAAATACAGAACGATGTGTGTGCATTTTGTGGACAACCAGGAGAGGTAGTTGGAACACTGAATTCATCTAAAAGGGGTCATAAGGAAGGGCCAAATGTAGTGGGCGAAGACTTGTTTCCAAGGCACCCATACCATGCTCGTAATTTGGATATTCGGCACTGTAAATTGTATTTGAAAATGTGTTAGTGAAAATACAAAACATTCTAGCTAATACACTATATAGTCTTTATTCCAAATACGGACTGGTGCAAGGGCAAATAAGTGGCTGTCAACCATGTGCATAGATACAATCAAAGACAATTTTATGACAAACAGTATTCACTTTTCCTCTCAGTTCTCTATTCCCGATGATGAATGTTGATAGTTGGCATTTGGAATGTTGAACACGAATAACATTAAAATCCATTGGATTGGTCTCTTAGGAAAAAAATATCAGTTCGTTAGCAAGAAAGGACTTAGATCAAAGATACCATATTGGCCATGCAAAACATAGGTTATTCCGCTGTTTATGGTCATGCTGAGTTATGAGTTACTATTTCCAAACTTGATGCCCATCTATGATATGTTTGAACTAACCATGTCATTAATATGGTTTAAACAATTCCCACAAATTAACATCTGTTACTCTGTTTTAACTGAGCTGTACGACCGCGAAATAATTCGGATGCTTTGAATAATGAAGATAGCTGAGGTAGGCAATGGACCTTTCCAGTTTAACTATTCCTCGCCAATCTCTATCTAAGCTCCACCCACATCTCTTCCGTGTTGGGATTGATCGATCTCTGAACTCCTTGACTATCAGTTTCTAGAAAACTATACAGGTAAGCTGTTGAAAAGTGTGCAACTAATTTGACTGGGTGGTGTTGCTGCCTATGCCCTTCAGCATAATATGTATTAAATATTAAAAACATACAATTTGTGCAACAACACGTAGTCCGTATTCAAATATGCGTTCGTGACGTCACGTAGTTGATTATGACATCATATGATGGATGGATAAAGTGGAAAGGTCCATTGTGCCCTATGGCAAATACTAGCAAAGAAGTAGTCCATGATACCAATGCAATAAATACACATATAATCTATACATCAATACTCAAGTTCACGAAAACGTACATAGCATCTGGTCGCGCTAAAAGAATCCCCGCTGAATTGCCCGTATACAATTATAACTATCCGAGTAATTTCTAGACGATTAATCATTACAGCTAGCTTTGGTAATGCCCATAGCATTCAGAACTAAGACATAGATGACGCATCAATCACAATGGTACGCCAGTCAACATGTGTGTTTACATTTTATTAACATATGCAGATTGACATTCAGATTATGTATTGGCACACAATCTTTTACATGAAGATATAGGCAGACATGAAGGTTTCACAGACATAATACAGATTACAAGGCACAAAGTACGAATAGTGAACAAGTATGATATGAAAAAATGCCAATATATTAAATATGTAATTACATATATGTAGTCTACCGTTTGATTGCCAGACTGACATATTATGATATAACATGTGTTACAGGTGGGCCAATGCTTAGCGTATTTGTTACGGCATTTTGCCTTTTAATGGTGCATTTTGAAACGTAGTTTAATGTCGCTTTGCAAACCTCAGTGTCCCCCTTATTATACGACATTAAAAATACACCTTTTACATCTAAGCTAAAATTAGCGATATCTATAAATGAGTTGAGGGAATTAACTATAGCCAGTATTTCGATTTCATAGACTGGGCAGTGAGCAATGACATGGTTCTCGTCCTTAACATCGCCAACAGAGCAAAGTAAGCGCACTCCTTTCTCTCCTGAAGTTTTTGGGGCAGTATGCCTACCCACTTCTCTCTGGCGGTTGCCCGCACTGACTCAGAGTTTGGCAAACGCTTTACGCCTTGAATAGTCTAACATATGTGTTAATGTCTGCCGTCGATAATGAGCCACTCACTCATATGGCTGGGTACATATGTGGCTGGATGCAAGTCTCAAATTTGAAATTGAATGTCATCGGCGAGTTCACTAATGCTAAAATTACACATGCATGGATGCCTTTCATTGTTAGTCGACATGTATTACACATATGCAAGGAATGCATTAAAGTCCATATAATGCAGCCATCATATTCACACAGTTGTAATTATGCATACATGAATGGCGTTATGTATAAAAGTGCATTTCCCAACACATCATAGTAATTTGAATTTATGTTTAACATGTTATTGATCAGGTTAATGTTGTACTATGCATTCATGGATGAATCCGATCTGTTGCTCAAGTATATGAGCTCATAATTGATTGCGTCACATGTAGGCTGACGTCACACTCAACCGGCGTAATGAATGACCTAGAGAAATCCGGCATGAACTTTTAAAAGTATTCCATATGTACGAATCGTATGTCTCTACTACTTTAAAACCATTCTGTTGAATACTTTGGAACTAATTTAACTGGGAGATGTTTCTGCCACAGTCAGCAACATCAACCAGTCAAATTACTTTCAAAATATGCAACAGCTTACCTGCATAGTTTTCTGTAAATTTAGATGCAAGTATGCAAGGTGCAATCGATGCATCCCTACACTGGACGATTATAGGCAGAACTTGGCTAGGAATACACCGGCCATAGCTAACATAATATTCATTATGCATCCTTGTGACGTGCTGTTCCAATTATCCAATGACTCATAATCTACAATCACATACACTATGCCTGATGAGGACATGCTGGTGTGAAGGCAAGTTATTTTCATAGCAAGCCATCAATACATACGCTTACTGGATATTCTCCAAGTAATATATCACGAGTCGGTTCCTATCTGACGGGATGACGTATAGCCCCGTCAAGAAGAAGCAAAACGTGCGTCACGAAATGTGTAATAGGTATGTGCTTGACGAATTTTCAATCCAATAATCATTCGGGTGAATATGTTGAAATTAAATTGGCAGTGGGCTGTGGCTGCAATAAACAATACACGCCCCATAATATGTGTTTCACAATATGCACGGGCTTACTTATACATGCATATATTGTTAACTTGAAATTTAACGTTTCAAATCCATTTCAACGCAAAAACAAAAGGACGGCACAGTGTAGATATGAGCTGGAAATTGCGCACTCTATTGCAGGGTTGACCCGGGATAGTGAAGCGCGGGAGTTGAATGCACCTGACCACACATCGCATACCGTGTTATTAGGAGCATGTTCACACAGCGGTGTGGTGAACACTCTAGGAAATTGAACATTATTTACACTAGTGAGAAACCAATTATTCTGAGTTCGGTTTCGACTGCTTGGTTGTAAGATGTGTGCTACGTGTCATGATGTTGCGTGGAATGCAGAGGTAGACGCTATGCGAATCAATACAGAACTATTGACAAAGTCATGCATGCCATGATATGCATTTCAATATGTGCTGAGATGAAGAATACGCGGTTTCTTGTTTCAAGTCTTAACACTATATTGGACAGAATTAAACTTGGCATCGTTGTTTACCAGAACTGTGCTAACATAATTTTTAATGTAGCAAATTAAATAACGCGTAGAGAAGCCTCCCAAGTGAGTGCGGATTACCATTCAACTGTCATGAATCGGCGCGCCAGTACATCAGATCACATCTGTATTCGAACGTCTTGGTGTGTCGACAGACATAATCAGATTAGTAGACGTTTGATGTCATTTGTTCATTACACGGTGCATTCATAAGAGTGCTGCGTCTGACGAAACATCGTCCTTCCATTGTGCATTGCCTCTGCCGACGGAACATGTCTAGCAATGTCGCTCAGTCTGGACCATATGTAACACACCTGTGTATGCGCATCTATCTCTCCATCGCTACCGGTGCGTGCATGCATGTGTGCACATGTGTATGCATGCTTTTTTAGCCACCGGGCGGGCGCGCTGTCCAACTGGACGTTCCCGCTCCGAGGCAACGCAGGTGCGCGGCGTTGCAGGGTGAGATAGCTGCTTAGCCGTGGATCTCTGGGTTGTGGAGCCAGTGTTGCACATTGCTGGATCATACAGAAACCGACTTCGAGAGGCGGTGGAATGTTCACTTTCCAGTGGGGCCGTGCGACCATCGCCGCCAAAGTTGAACCTCACTGTCTCGTCCACACTGTTGGTGTCACCAGCGTGGTGGTACCACGGCTCCATTTTACAGTCAGGAAATAATGTTAAAGATATATACAATAATTAATGTGGTACAGTCAAACAATCGTACTCGTTTGCTGCTACCTGGGGGAAGGTCTAGTACTCATAATCGTGGCCCTCGCCAGAGGTACCCCACAAAATGAGATCCGTGAGATATCTCTGCAAAGGATGGTCCTAGCGCGGCTACTTAGCTAGCTTAATATAAACCAAATTCACCCCCACGGAACAGTATTTTGTTGTGGGAGGAAAGTGCCTCGCGCGGGCCTCCGTCACAGGAAATTCCTCCACCGGCAAAGTGAAGGAAGAGAGATGGCAAAAATGGCCAATCTCTTATTAAAACTAAAGTAAGTAAACAAGTCAACTTACTGAAGCTATATGGGAGTTGTGATGCACGCTGGTTTACGTGAAGGCGGGGTGGATGATTTCCGCAGAATTCAACACCGCCATCTGATATAGGTTCTAAAATTCTGTGTTAGTAGTTGTCGCTTTATTTATGTGGGCCTTCTGCTAATTCCTACCCTATCTGTTAGTTATTGGGTCCAAGTCTAGTTTTTAGCCGCAATTGGCAATGTAAGCTAACTACCTATTAATAAACAGGTCTGACAGGCGAGAATCTCCGGTGACCGTGAGGCCGCCCTACGGAACATCCCCCCTCAGTAGACGCATGCGTACTTATCATGAGATGAGAGTTCCAGAATTATATAACGATCCTGTCACCGTCAGGTCATGACATCACAAGGACAAATACGGTATAAAAGCACATTCCAGTTTTTAAGGTGGGGACAGAGATGCAGCCATCCAACTATAGTGACCTTCCACGGAGGGTGTGGTGGGTTCTAAGACCACACCCAGTTACTGCTAGAGTTAGATGGAGGGCTGAACCCTTTCCGACACCAGCGTGTCTGGTACAGCTTTATACTGATCCATATCTGGGGAGCTAACATTTACCTCTCGTTAGGGTTATGTAATATCGCCCAGAGATGAACTGCAGACCAGTAATACAGTATATATATGTTTTCGCAGTGCTTCCTACTTTGGCGGGATTTTCTAAATAACCAGTATCCGAGGATATGCGGGGAATTTATGTGGTGCTCGCCACTTCATTTCTAGCCACACTAGAACTAGCTCCAGAGCTAGCTCTAAATAACGTGATAGAAGGAGTTCCAGACAATTAATAAGCCCGAAGGCTGGTGGAGCATAGACAGAGATACTTACTCATAACGGAGGCCTTAAAGGGATATTCCACTGGGGGATTTTATGCATCTGACGTAAAGTACTAATTTTCCGCATTAATTTGAGACCAAGAGCACAATTGTATGCCCACAAATAAAAACGATATCCTCAATTTAAATTGCTAAAGTAACCAGTAGATAGAGGCGCCATTGTGGACAAGCAGCTGACGTCACCGACACACCTACTGTTTGCCCGATCGAGGATAGCCGTAACCAGGGGAGGTAAATCTTTCATCTCGTGGATAATTAGCGTACTGGCTAAACAACTGACACTTTGCCACAGTGTTTGGAGGAAATTAAAGTGCAATTAGTGTCCCGATGATCGCGCCAGTGATTGTAGTGCTAAATTGTCAAAAATTGTTTTCTTATGGGCAATTTCTGTTTTTAAAAAACATTGAAGGATTATGCCAGGAGCGTTTTTGCAATCAACCAGCTACAACAAATTCTTGAAAAATATGTTAGGTGAATAAATGTTGAATGTAATTTCTCTGAAAGCTGTTGCTATTGCAACTTCTGCTTCCAGTCAAATTCCAGTTTCAAAATATTCAACAGGCAGAAAAAAGGGGACAACATTTAAAAATTTGGGATCAATTAGTTAACTCTTTCAAGGACAGAAAAGCAGAAAGCTTAAAATTTACCCTGCATAGTCCTATTGTGTGAAACTAATTAGTTTGGAAGCTACTGCAACATAATTCCAGGAAAATTTATTTCAGAATATTCAACACTCTGCATAGTTATTTTAAAATTGGGAGTAAACGTTGTAAATGATTAATAACGCTGGATTTCAATAGTGTGAAAGCCCTAAACTACTAATTATGTCTAGCGTACACTTGTCATTATTTACTAGCTGTCACCTCCTATCGTCTACGAAGTAAGCCGCTAAGCGGTTGCCTATAATTGACCGACCGGACAATCAGCGACATCGTTTCATTTTGGTTTGCAAATCCCGTTTTACAATTGATGCAAGCAAATACTGACGTTAATTGTCGAGTTTGATTCTGTTATATTAAAATTAAGTACCGTGCCTTTTGTTTTGAAATGCATGACACAAAATTTTCAAATTATACAGACTATATATTCTAAACTTGTGTCTTCAAAATTTAAATGTGAAGATATTCATCCAGTGCCGATGTTATGAAGCCATCTTTCAGTTAGCCCCTTTTCATGCGGATGCTTCCGTGGATCCGGTATCTGAAAATGTGAATTGCCGTACCCTTTCCATGCTCGTTTCTATTACTGCAAGCCCATGGTTGACATGCGGACAGGATGCGATTTAACCATTTCACGCCAGCACTGGCCTCTGCAATCGTCAAGTTGAGGACGCAGGTCAAAAGAAGGCTATTTTGAGAATGTACAACTAAAACAACTGTCTCAGTAACAGAACCAGCCATTCCAGTGGTCAGTTTTCAAAAATAGTCTTCGCTTGGCCTGCAAATGGCCATTCAATAAGGAAATATTCTGATTTTCCTGACAGAATTTAGTCATTAAAGGGTTAATTAATATTCGGCCTTCATAACCCGAAGTAAACAGGTAAATCTAAAAGCGCTGGCGATATTTTGCTGGTGTGTCGTTGACGTCATAATCTCGCGGTTTCTCGCTCTCGTTGCGAGAAAATGGATGCGCCCAGGAGTCACGTTTTCGAGCGTTTTGGGCATATTCATTTTACTATTTCTCGGCAATGGAACAGTGTATTTTATATTTTTTTGCGGCAACTATTTCGGAGTATAGTATATTTTTAGTTGACTTATTCCCGATTTTCACTGGAATTTCCCTTTAAGGGAAATGTCCAGTTTATACAATCTACCCAAGGCACGGTGTTACATATCCGCTACTCCGTAAAAGAGACTAACATAAAATGTCTCCTACTGAGTAATTATCCCTACAACTATAAACCTATCCTATCGCGCTAGAATAGTTCAGGTTTAGTCGGCGCATGTCATGTTTCTCAGGAAAAGTGAAGATGATCCTTCATGGAGGAAAATGGCTAGTAGATAGTCACGTTCACATGAAGTTATTAATTTAAATGAATGATCTAAAAGTTGCATACTGGTGCGGAAGTTGGACAATTCCCTACAGTTCTTGATGGGCTACGGCAGATTGTTAGTTAATGCAGATACATTCTGGCAGTCCGCAAGACGAGATGCATCGAATAGCGCACACGATGCATCAAGCAATGCTCCCATAACTTAGGTCGAAATGTCAAAAATGCTAACACATGATGTGCGGATAATTTCTACCACTGGTTGCGTGGCACGGCAGATGTGGCGAGTTATCACCGAGTGCATCACTCGCCCCACATACTGAAAGATGAGCTACATCGGGGCCAAAAGGCCCATCCGCTTGAAAGGTTCCTTTGCGGAATTAGTGGCTTGGGCTACCTGACTTTACTTTGTTTATTGCCCTCAGGTGATATCTTCCCGGAAGCTTACAAAAACTGTGGTTGCGGATGTAGTGGCTAGTACCCCAGAGACAACGAGTCTGAAAACCGAAAGGATCCGCAGCAGACCTTGGATATCTGCATTACGGAATGCAGTCACTTGCGCTCGCCCTATCAGACCAGGCACCTCACCACCACCTGAGTGCTCTCGAAACTGATTTTCCGACCCCTTATATACTGCCTGTGACGTCACTGATGGAACGCCACAGCCAATGAGCGAGCGCGCTTCAGAGAGAGGGAAGCGGGTCACTTGACGCGCTATAGTATCCATGTACTGAAAGCATGCATGCGTTAAGCCTATGGGGGGGGGGGGGGTTCAATAGTTTGAAAATAGAATAAGTGGGCTCATTTTATCATAACTCAGCCAAGTCTTAACCGATTTAAAAATGGTGAAGGGTTTTGGAATCCCCGCTTCATGCTGGTCATGAGTGAGACCAGGAACGGCGAGAAAGATGCAATCTAAAAGGATTACGTGTACCAACTCGGTACCGTTTGCGATGCTTTTTCTGCCCAATGCTAACACGCGTTGTCAAGCAATCGCTGACGCCTGCGCATGCGCACTACGCGATCTTACGGACTGTTTACGATCCTCTCATAATCGGCTCTACACACGTGTATCCTCTTACCCAGGGACATGTGCTCGGAACGTACCCGGCCTGGCTGGGACGGTTCGTACCGGATCGGTCGATCCGTGCTACACCTTCATACATGCCTGTGTATGTATCTGCAAGTATGCGCGCCCATACACTCGTGCGTGTGTGTGTGCGCGTGTGTGGGTGGGTGGGCGGGTGGGTGGGTGGGTAGGTGGGTGGGTATGCGTGCGTGCTTGCCCATTTGGCCACTAACTGGTGATCTACCAGTGAAATATCTTATCATTTTGTCTGACGTGCGAAGCAAAACACAAGACATATGTACCAATTTTATGGCAACGACGAAATAAATTGCAACATTTTTTTTTCATATGTCAATGTTCAAGGGACATTAGCAAAATACGGTTCACATGGTACAACGTTTCTTCTACACACGACAACATGGAGAAAAATACATCTGTAATTTTTATTTATGGGGACTGCATCACAATTCTGGGAATAATTGGCAAGAGCATCTTCAACACGTGGCATTAATGAGGGAAGAGTTACAACTATTTATGCTGTCAATGCAACAGTTTGACATGATCCAAGACTCAGTCTCGTGTATCTGCAATAGCTGGACCTTTGTCATAGCCTTAAAAACTGTCGTCCCTTTCTTATATTTGTTGTGACATAGTTCATGTCTCTCTCACAAACAGTTCCTAAAGACGCGAGCATGGCGCACGTAATAAGGCACCTCCATCACGTGCATCATTGGCATGATCGGGAAGGGCTACGACTTCATTCCCAAATAACTGTCATTGTACAAGTGCTGGCGTATTTCCTTGTATTGGAAGAGATAAGTGGTCAAATAATACCGTTGGAGTGCACAACTCGTAGTGAACGTCGGAGGCCGTGTTCACCCTTGATCACCCCGTGGCTATCATGCTGAGTCTCTGAGAGAGAAGTTGTGGGTAGACTTGTAGCGATTCATCATCTCTTGTGACAGCTGTTTTTCGCTAAGGCCATAACTTGTCTCTTTCAGTGGAATGAAATAAGTAATATACGTTTCCCAACTGTTGCATTAAGAATTAACTGTCCAGCATTGTTAGCATCGTCAACATTGATGGAGCCATAGGCTGATGAACGACTTACAAGCCCTCGCATGGTGGGATCAGGACCAAAGGGATTCAGATCTGTAGAAGGTTTTAAGAATCTTGTATTTATCCTCAGTATCCCCAGTATCACATTGAGATTGGCTGGACTCGTTTTTATTGCTCAATGCACCTCAGCGAGCTAGTGTAGACGTTGGCGCCGGCAAGCATGAACAACACACACATAAGATGATGGAGTTCTGTTATTCCATGGCCACTTGGTAAACCACAGCTGGTTTTAGTACTCCTCATAAGGACCTGCTCAATGACCAGCTCAGTAGTGGGTCCTGCTAAAATCCATAATACTTCTATGAATAACGTGATAGCCATTGACGAGGTTGGTATGGATATCGGGATCAGTTTCATGTAGTTCGTGTATCTTCTGTAAATAGACGTTTAATACATATTATGACCAGCTGCTGCACGATATGTAAGTATCTTATGAACGACTTAGAAGTACACGTTCCAGTCTCCAGACCTCCCCACCTTAACGAGATTCAGTAGGATATGTGTTGGCTCCATATACTGAAGCCATTATAGATTAACAGTCCTATGTTCTTTCAAGGAATCCGGCTCAGCATACTATTTGTCTCCGACAACAGATAATATATTTTCGGTGGACAGTCTGGCAGTTACATAAGGGCCTTCCTGATGTCAGCATAGGGCTCCCCTGTTCTGACAATCCCATGGCGAATCACGCCCTCATCAGCTGCATCGCAAATGGCATAATTATCGAATGATTCACCTGGCCACATATCCCAGGACTCTTCTACTGTGTTGGGCTATGCATCTGACATAGTAGCTAGAGCTAGGTTGTATGCATTTGCAATCAGCGTTGTATTGATGACTGCATACACCGTGAAGTGTCTCCGAACTGCTCGAGCGATTGCTTTACACTAGGTATGCGTTTCTTAGCATTCTCTGCATATACTACACACGTATATGTGCACGTCCAACTCCTGCCACCAAGTGGCCGATGCAGCCTAGAACGTTCACCTCCATATGAAGACCCTCATGTCGTTGACAAACTGATTCAACTGGGACCCGCTTGCATCCATTTCTCTGCAAAGGATGCCTTTCCAAAATAATGCCTGCCCAAACGTGATCACTAGTATAATATGGCACCGCTTTGCTTGGTCACACGCGTAGCTCACATTTGAGAAGACGCAAGGCATGCACTGGGTTCGCGGTCTATAATGGGGTTGGGGTCGGGTGGGGTGGGGTGGGGTGGAGTGGGGTGGGGTGGGGTGGGTGGGGTGTGTGTGTTGTGGTGGAGTGTAAGTAACATTCGTGCATGCACTTCTCTATGTAAAGCCCATGCAATCTTAGCCTGCTTGCAATACACATTTACTACGAGTTCTAATAGTTTGCAGTTGTGGGTATGCGAGGACGCGTGGCTATTGCGAATACATCATAATGTTTGCTACGTAATGTATGTTTGCTAAGAGATTTGCATGCTGAATTAAAAAAAAAAGTGTGGCAAAATTTCAACTTTCAAAAAATGGTTGAAGCTGATTTGTATAATTATGCACATTTGAATACTTCCCATAATTGGATTTTGGCGGACTGTCCTATACTGCCCACAAGCGAAACAATTATGTTGGAATTTGTTCCAGTTTTACTGCAGAACCTTATTTTTAAATTGCGTAATCCTACGCTAACCAAACGTAGTCGCGCGGTTATCTATGTCCTACTAAGGCAGTGATATGATGGTTATTCCACTGGGTTGCATGTCATGGTGATAATCTCCAACTGCCACGCGCAGAAGCGCTAGTTCGTCAGATACGAGCTACAGATGGGCGCTTTGGCGAGCGAAAAGATACAATTAGTTTAGTAAACTGCTGTTGTTGTTTGTCCATTATTAAGTTCGTTATATCTGGCTAACTTTGAACGTTCCGACTGCTGAGATATTTTTGCAGATGGAATATTCCAGGGGCTATATCTCTGGACCTGGAACATAGTTTGACGACAAGTTGATTTGCAGTTGATGGTAACTACGTCCATTCCAATTGGTTTCAAAATAATCAGCAAGTCAAGCGTTTATGCTCAGTAAATGCGTTTCCTACTGCCTAGCAACGGCGAGACAGTAAGTGTTAAGAGCGTCGAGACTGACGAAACATCGCCCACCACGAGGAGCAGTAACCATGTAGACGGCACATGCCTTGCGATGGATATTCATCTAGGGCGTCATCATAACCATATGTAAGGCACGCACACAGCAAACGAATCATGTATTCTTGCTGGTGGAAATTGGCAATCAAAAACAGTAAGAATACCAGACAAAATATCATTAGATGACATTTTAATATTGTTATTATGTATTACGCAAGAGTCTGCCATTTTTATTTTTGTCAGTCTAGGTTTACTTCAAGGTTGTACATGTTGGTGGCAACAACTCTGGCTACAGTTATGAAATGCCCAGTAAAGAAGGCATGACAGGGCTGGAGACAACTTCAGTTGAAAAGGACTTGGGTGTTAATGTCGGCGACGGGTTAAAGTTATCTATACATACAGAGGGACAGGTTAGTAAAGCAAATAAGATACTGAGGCTAATAAGAAGGTCCTACGAATATGTGAATGCACCGTCACTGAAGAGTCTATTTATTGCTCTAGTACGGCTCCACCTCGAGTATTCTAACGCAGTCTCGGAACAGCGATATGTTAAGGATATGACGCTCCTAGAGGGTATCCAGAGAGGGTGACAAAGCGTATCACATCACTGTCAACACTGCCGTATGAGGACAGACTAAGAACCCTGAGAATGCCGAGTCTGATGTACAGATGAGCACGTGACGACATGATTGAAGGGTATAAGTACACGCAGGGTATTTACACAGTTGATAGTAAACTCGTAGAGCTTGACTCAAACAGAGTAACGCGAGGTCATCCTTATAAGCTTAAGAAACACTACTGTAGGACCACACTTCGTCATCGGGTTTTTTCCTCAAGGATAGTAGAATCATGGAATGCTCTACCTGATCACGTCGTAACAGCTCCATCACTAATTAGCTTCACATCAAGACTTGACAAGGAATGCGCACAATACATGTTTGCCATATGAAATGATAGAGGTATAGTTGGGCATCATTAACGGATATAACACCACATTTGTATATTACTGTATTGTACTGTACTGCATGTTAACCATGTGGACAAGGACTGAGTATGATAATCCAGGCCAGTTCATAAATTTGAGGGGCCATCGACAGGGTTTGAAATCGCATCAGTCCATAGTACAATTGCCTTAGCTTATCACTGTATATAAAGTTCTATGTGTACTGTGCAAGATCTGGGTATGGAAATCCAGGCCATTCATAAACAAGAGGGGTGAGGACCGGGTATGAAATCACAACAGTCCATATTCTTAATTCATGTGTTTATTTATCATTGTGTAGTATCTACATGCACATACTACAGTTGCATTGTAAATCGTTGTATATATCAACCTATAAGTTAGGAACTGGGTATGGTCATCCAGGCCAGGTTACGCAAACGAGCGAGCATGGACCGGGTGTGGAATCACTCCAGTCCATATAGTAAGTCCGTTTGTAAATGTATCAATGTCTAGTAAATTATAGGAATAGGAACTGGCTATGGTAATCCAGGCCAGTTCATAAACTTGACGGAACGTGGACCGGGTGTGGAACCGCATCGGTCCATGTTACAATTACACTTGCATTGGCATGTATTGTATGTTAATAGCACACCGGCTCTTCTATAAGCAAGTTATGTAAATACTTCTCTGGGTTATCTCTAAATTCTGGAATAAGTTATGATCCGCACATATACCATTGTAAATACTATACGTTAGTGGAGATTAGTTTTAAGTTATGAATGCTAGGACCAGCTGACAGGCTGCAACATGCCTAATTTATTTCAGCTGAAAACGATATCATATCATCATATTATACACCTGTGCAAAAGTTAAGCACCACCCTATTTTTACGCACATGCGATGGTATATTCATGTGCTATGAAGAAAGCAATAGCATAAACATTTATGTACCCATCCATCTTAGTGCAAGAGGTAATAATGCAACTAGAGGAATGCTGATTATGATGGTGGGGAAACACTGTATGTTTTTGTTTGAACTTGAAAACGAGGCCTGAATATGGTTACGTTGACACAACTGACAACTATTGCCCTACAGTTGACACACGTGGCTAGATTGTCATTAATGGTGTCTGAAAACGAAGTTTAACATCTGTGCACGAGTTTGAGACTGTCATTATTAATACCGGGTATATCCACCTTGTGCCTGGATGACGGCCTGGACACGACGTCTCATGCTGGTCACCAACCGACTGATACGCCATTGTGGTATTCGTTGCCATTCAAGATGGAGTGCGTCTGTTAATTCCTGTAGGTTCTGCACAGGAGGATCCCTCCTTCTCACCATGTTTCCCAGAATGTCCCAGATATGCTCAATAGGGTTCATGTCAGGGCTCCTTGCTGGCCATGGTAGGGTTTCGATGGCATTCTGGCGGAGGTATTCATGCACAGCTCTAGCACGATGTGGTCGGGCGTTGTCATCCATGAATATAGGGTGGGTTCCAGGTGCATGATTTACAAAATGAGGGACCACACCTCTATCCAGTATGGAATCTTGATATCTTTGCCCATTTAGTGTTCCAGGTACAGTCAACAGATCCAGCTTACAATCAAATGAGATGCACCCCCATATCATAACGGAACCTCCACCAAATGGAACTTCTTCCATGATGTTACGTTGGTCGTACGCCGTGCGTCTGGACCTCCATACACGAGTTGGACCATCTGTGGCATGAAGCAGGAACCGACTTTCATCGGACCAGTGTACCCGTCTCCAGGATCTCATGTTCCAGTGTCTTCTTTCGTTGCACCACCTCAGACGCTCCTCTTTGTGGTGTGCAGTGAGGAGAGGACGTCTGACAGGTCTCCTAGCTTTCATGCCAGCAGCATACAGTCTCCTTTTGACGGTAGACATTGGCACTCTATTGCGCGTTTCCCATTGCTGGCTGAGCACTCTGCTGTTGGTGAATGGAGATCTCCTAACAAGGCGTACTAGGGCTCGATCATCACGGGCAGTAGTCTTCTTCGGTCTTCCAGATCTAGGCCTGTCGTTCACCTCGTTAGTTTGCCCATGTTTTGCAATCAAACGACTGATTACAGTATGGTTAATGTTCAGCTGTCTGCCAATCTCTCTGCATGACATACCAGTGGTATGCATGCCTATGATTTGCCATTTCACACGATCACTTAACCTTCGTCTTGCCATAGCGGTTCACAATCAAGAGCTAATTCTCTCTGTACAAATAAACCACGGTCAGGAACACAAAATTCCTAATCTTGTCGCCTAAATCTGTATGTAATGTTCTACACCTCAAACTGGACTTTTACATAACTGAACACGTGTGCTGTTTCCCGCCACGCACGGACATCAAGCGGCGTGAAGGCATGCATGCATGTGCATTTCGTACTTGGAATTATGTCAGCTAACGCGGGGACAAAAAGTATGGCAGCCTATTTGTACCATCATGTTTCTACGTTCTATTGTTTTTGCTGGTGCTTAACTTTTGCACAGGTGTATATATCATACATGCATTCATTCATTCCCCACTTGAGGGTTCGTCTTTGTGGTGAAGTGACGCGTGCTGGTTAGTATTGCCCAATTTCACCAAGAGACATGCGGAGGAATCCAGACTTAGCTATGCCTCGCCCATCTCTAGCTGCACTGGACTCTCTGAATGTTATATTCCAGAGAACTATACAGGTAGGCTATTGACTATTTTGACGCTAATCTGACTTGGTGCTATTGCTATCTAAGTGTTAGCTATGCCACATCCATCTCTAGCTAAGCTCCATCCACGATTTTCTCGTACTGAGATCGATCGAACCCTAAACTCCCTGGATATATTATCAGAAAACAAAAAGCAGGTAAGCTGCAGAATATTTTGAAACTAATTTAACTGGGTTGACGTCGCTCCATATAGTTATACAATATTCAACGGGGTGGTTATTAAATACGGCAGACTCACCATTCGCACAGCTTGCCGGTCTATTAAACGCTAAAACGGACTGAAACGAGTCATTCATGACGTATTTGAGTATGATGCCAGCCTGCACGTCATGCGGTTAATTATGGCCGCATGTGATTGGCTGAGCAAGTGGTATCTTCCATTAGTTGAACGGGGAAACGTATTTTCGGATTACTCTCAACGTACATGCGCGTGCATTGCATCGAGGAAAGGATTTCACCGTCGATGAAGAGCTTCTGTTATCCGGTTCCCATCTGAATATCAGTTCATAGTGTGTCAATTACCAGCTACTAGAGGGATTCCTTTCTAACTATGCCCCGCCAGATGGCATAGTTGATCACCTCAACTCTCTGTGGTAAATAAGGTAGTTTTTCTGGCCAACTGGTTCGGTAGCCATTTGAATCAGCGATCAATTACAACATTTCCCATTAAATTACTTTCGAAATATTCAGCAAAATAATTATATTATTGCACATGAGTTTACGTGGTAGGCCTGTCGGATTCAAAGCGTTAAGGCAGGATATTCCTTAAGGGACGCCACCATCTGTCCCCAAAATTTAAAAGTTGATTATAGACAGGAGTGGTTGTCTAAAAAACTGGTCATGATTGAACGATTGGGCAAGCACAAGCTTGCTTGCGCAATCCGTGTGGAAATTATAGCACATTCCGTACATTAGAACCAGTTATTATGAACATTCGTATCCCGGTTGGAAGGTTGATGGCATCAATAGAAATGCCCCGAAAGTGTATGGCATTGATTTTGCTAATAATCGACCAGATTTTCGCTTGAGCTGCAATAATGTCCTCGCCGTCGTCAGACAATTGTGAGCGCGTATTGGAGCATTAGCGGGAAATGGAAAACACATTTATTCCAGACTGGTCCCGTCCAGTATTGTCGATAAGTGTGTCAATCAAGTTACTCTAGCGATGATAAATACCTTCGAATGGGGTATATTTTCTGCCGATTTCTGCGCAAATTGTGTCATAGCATATCACAACTCATTAAGTTACAATGCAGTGGACTGCGCAATCTAAATAAGGCCGAATTTATATATATATATATATATATATATATATATATAAAGATGGAACATCAGGCAAATGTACCCAATGTATGTCTGTGTCCGATTTGTTGCTAAATGCTATTTGCGGCAGCGTGCAGACCACAACAATGATATTTGTAAGAACTGTAGTAGAGGACGACAGACAGCCAACATACTAGCTAAAAAGAGAAGGATACATTCTCGCTATGCCCCCGCCCATTTATAGGCAAGGTCGGCCCACGTTTTGCGCGTGTTGAGATTCATTTATATACTTTGAACCCTGAATTCCACGGGTATGATGTATGTATACGGGTAAGCTATTGTATATGTTAAACATAATTTGTCTGTCGGCTGCTGCTTCCTATGGCCAATAAAATTAAGTCAAAATATTCAACAGAATGTTTTGTAAAATGTTGATTAAACAATGGCATACAAGTCGTGCCCTTGCTTGTCGAGCTTGTAGAAGGTATACTACGTCATTATGAGTGTGACCTCAGTCTCCATATGCCGTAACTGATTATGACGTCATATACTTGAGTGAAGGATCAGCAGGCGCCTCCATTGCCACCACCTATACTGTATATGAAGTAGGATATTATCATATTAATTTTAGAAAAAAATCGACATCCCATATTTCACCTTTCCAGTTTATCCATCGATCGTCTGACGTCATATGTCATCATAATTAACTAAGTGACGTGTATGATGATGTCATAATCATGAATCATTCGATATAGCCCGTCTTTACCGCTTAGTAGTCCGACACGTTGCACGAATTGTAGGTCTTTACTATTTAATAGACATTCTGTCGAATATTTTGAAACAGATTTGACGGGGCACCGTTGCTGCCATAATACATAAACAGCTTGCATGTATAGTTTTATGCAAATTGATATAGCGTTGTCATAGAAATGCAAGCTTCTTACGGAAGGATGCGTCAACCGTATATGCTTGTTAAGTGATGACGTATTTCCTGGCCCAGCTCGATTGTTGCATACACAAAACAATGTTTTTGTTCAACAACAAATAAAGACGGCATAAACAGGCGCTTATGATGTAATAAAGCAAAGTATACGCTGTGACGGCATGCTTAACAAGCCCACACGTCGATAAACAGGTCTCTCTCTCTCCGTCTTTCTCTCTCTCTCTCGACGGTGTAAAACGTGCACTCCGTATGTGTGCGTGAACTAACAAGGTGCTATCTCCATGACGCATATTCATTTTCTCTACAAGAACATGACCATGTCCGCCACCGCCACGTGTCCTATTCAGCTTACGTATTTCAGCACCGGGGTACCACGCCAAATAACGCCAACCTTACGAATATTGCAATAGACCGTTCCGAGTGTATCCATCGGTCAAGTGAGGTCTTATGACGGCATAACCAACTATGTGACGTGTGCATTGACGTTATAATCATTACGTCATAAATGAGTGTATTTGGCCCCTTCTTTAACTGTTAATAGTCCGACACATTGTATGAATTGTATGTCTCTACTATGTAATATGCATGCCGTAGGCAGGAACATCGTCAAGTCAAATTAGTTCCAAAATATCCAATAACTTAATTCTATAGTTTTCTGGAAATTGATAGCCAGCGAGTTCAGAGATCGATCGAACCTAATACGAGCGAGGTGTGGGTGGAGCATAGCTATAGATGGACGGGGCATAGCTAAAACTGGAAATGTTCATTAACATGCTAATCCTGATGACGATATACGCCAAATAAAGCCAACATTACGACTATTATAATTGGATAAATTGGCATTTTAACTAAGATTATAACGGTAATATTTTTCTATGGACCGACATAGCACGATGGTGTACGAGCATTCTAATTAAATAAAAAATTGACATATGGAGTTTACCTATAATCAGACATCTTTTAGCTGAATTCTCTAATAACGTGTCAGACGGAACCCTAGCGTCAGCACTCACTGTGCACACGCGCGTGGTTATTGAGGCAATCACGGACGTATGGTATTTGTCAAGCCGGAAAACTGAACCAGATTTGTCGCTAAATAAGGAAGGACATTGACGGATGGGCTACAGCTGCGCCATTTAATTTAAAGCTACTCTTGTCTGAAAGCCATCAGATCAGCGGTATATCTTCGCTACATGTCCTAAGTAACCTTGAGTTTTCTAGCGTTCCTGTCTATTTACACTATTTGTCAGAATTCCATAGAAAACGCAACACGGAGCCCCCGCATGGAGGTCAATGGTGATAATGTGTTTCGTGTTTTTTAAATGTTGTAGACGACTTACACCAATATTGACACGGTTATCCGCAAATCTAGATTGGCTGCTGGGTGCATATTGACATTTGGCCCGCCTTTTTATAGCAAACTAACATAACACACAGCATGTGTCAAAATAAATGCAGGAGACCGGCCGGGGTTTATGTAGAAATGGGCAGGCTTATCTAGAAATGCATCTCGGTATTAATAGGTATGGTGGTGCATGGGGTGGGGTTATGGACAAACTTGTTACGCCCGTTTTGGCAGGATATGCAATGGGGCTATTTCTCCATGTTTCCCCAGCCTTCCGTCAATAACCGGCTGATAAAGCTAACATTGTGATCGCAAACATTATGTTAATATAAACATAGGATTGGTATACTGACTTAGACGCATGCCCATTCTTGGCTTGACTCTAATATTGGTCCTATGCATGCGTCGTCCTTCAGTGAGAGCTTCTTTTACTGTAGCTCGTCATGCGGTTAAGTGTATTGATTACCACCACCCCCGTTTGTCAAATATTGTATATTTTATTATTGATTAAGGTTCAATAGTAGGTTATTTAACGTGCTAGATTCATGATTCAGGGTGTTAGATATAGAGCATGTGCATGCCACTGTTGATATCAGTATGGTATGAATGAGTGAGTCGTATTCAGATCACAGTCTGCGCTGCACGCATAGCCTGTGTCAGATTGCATGCACATGCTCCAATAATGAGCTAATTGGCACTTGATTGGCGGGCAGTGGCTATTCCATTGATCGATCATTGTTAAGTTTCATTATGTAAATATTAATGTTGCTGCTGTTAAAATCAAAACGCAAAGAGAAATACTTTCCTATAGTAACACAAATGGGTAGACATGCACAAGGTATATATATCTAACTATTGTTTATTCTCATTTTGCCGATATTCTGCAATGGAGGCCGTGTTATTTCATGCCCGCATACCTGGCAGACAGGTAGCATTAGCATGAAGTGGATGTCGAGACTTCTGCTGTGACACTCGCAAGGTTCACGCCATACGTATGGCTGCGGTCCTTTGGATAATGGGCACATCTCCAGCTATAAATGGTGGACTACACTCATGACATGCAGTCATTGTTAATAGGTGTACATAACTGTTATTGCCGCATGATTGCGCCCGAATGAATGCGAGTGTTCGCGTGTCACAGTGGAATTGATGGTGGCCAGGAGAGATTGCTCTTATAGTTAGCGGCGATAGTCATGCCACATGGCATCCTGAGCTTCGAAATTTTGACCAGTGAACGAGTTCACTGAGGGACATTTGGTATGATTAAACAGGTGGATGTCAGACTCTTCGACCGTGACTCTAGCCGGACCCATTCAAGATCAGTGTTGACAGCACGGCAGGAGCGCATCAATTCGTCGAACGCCGTATAGCTTCTGCATCTATTAAAGTCAGCTTGCGATACAGCACATGGTCAGCAGACGACAGCCATTAGACCAAACAGGTCGCGATCAGTTTCTTCCTTTTACGCGAAGAAGAACGAGTAATCAACATCCTCATAGAATCGTGACGTACTTGTTGAAATCGTGCGTAGCAGACACGGGGTGAAAGATAGAATTATAATATGAAATTTTAGCATGTTATATAATGTACCAGTCTTTCTCTCTTCGCATCTACTCCTACACTGACCACACTGGAGTTGCCAAAATTAAGGGTGTCAGGACTTAATTACGTAGCAATTTTCAGATGATTTGTAATACTCAATTACCTAGGTTCCGCCTATCATAGTCACTCATTTATAAACCAATTTATATATGCATACAAACCGCAAACCGGCTTGATTTCGTTTGCCAAATTGCGGATTAGAATATAAGAAAGCTATCGACACTTTTAGTAGGTATTTGCGTTGTTATCACAGGAGTTTCAGCCTTGATAATGTCCCATTTATTTCCCCACGCTATGTGTAGGACAAAGGTAGGGTTACTAAATTCAGCTACTTACAATTCGAGACCATTGTCTTCACTGATCTAATTTCATATTTGTGTTTGGACGTTGGTATTTGATCTATAACGTGTGCCAATCTGATAAGTCTTCTGGTCGCTCTTTTCGATGTACGTTAACATGTTTTTGCTGACCTTAGATCTCGGATTCTATCGAGATGATAATGTTTGCATTTCTGTCTGACCGATGAACCGGTTGATTACTTTCCGGTGACGTCATTACATAAATGATATGATTGCTGGCAGCGAGACACAGACTATTCTGGTACATTTATTTGCCCACATCATTATTGTTTGAAGTGTAAAGCGTTGAAATTTACAAACCTGGTTCTGAATCAAGCCGTTGGTCAAGTTCAAATAATGTTTTATTTTAATATCGAAATGTGGGTTGTGTTTATAGCCCCGTCTGGGAATGTAATTGTAATCCATCAATTCTGCTTTACTAATTTGAATTCAAGAATGAAGAGCACTTTGGAGCCATTAACAGTCTTACGCTTATAAAAAATGTGTTACCTACGACTGGTGCCTTTGTCAGATGGCCTTATTACAGGTTGAAAGATCGTAGAAGGTACGTTGGAAGCTCAAGATACCCCTAGATCACAATGTCATTCACTGACCGTGATAACTATTACTCCGGTCCACGACCTTCATATGATGGTGATTCCCAGATATATTAGGTAATAGGAATAAAATGGCATCCTTGAATTACTCTTTCCGATGTAATAAGATATGCAATGTGTACTCTTCGTAACGGACTATCCGATTCTCATGACGCGTTATATGTCATAATCACTGGGACCCTGGCCTGCACGTGAGGCACTCGCTTATCACCTCATAGATCTGAGCAACATATCGAATGCCTCTATTGTAAGGTACTTATTTAGCACACATTGTTATACATATTCAGGAGAATTGCCCGGTTAGACATACAGTTGTTACAGGAAAATATATTCGCCCGCACCCCCCCCCCCTAGCCCCCCCCCCCCCTCCCAACACCCAACCCCTCCCACCCCACCCACACCACACCACCCCACCCCGATCGCGTATGACACATTGCCTTTGACGTAGATCTTAATTAACTTTGTGACATGATCCCGAGGTCATACTTCTAAAATGTGTCGTCGTCTGTGATTTATGTCTCTGTATACCGAGTCGTATGTAGTCAAATGGATGTTGGCCATCTATTCCATAGTCAAGGGAAAGTCTGCTTAAAGGGGAACACAAGAAGGGTCGCCATCGTTTGCATAAAATACGCAGTTCTATCGTAGAGCCCGTATTTAAGCTACTGTGTACAACTTTCCGGCGACATTTATATATAAATCCGATTAAAATGGTGTTAAAAACGCTATGTTGCTATAATTGTCTGCGAATTAATTAAACCAATGACGTCATAGGTTGAATCTCATCCGACAAGAACCATGATATCGGCACTCTGAAGACAGGAGTGTATGCATTTGGATGGTGATATCGCTATCGGTGATAATGCTATCGCTATCATTTATATATGTACAGATTGAAGAGATTAAGACGTTTATTACACAATCGCAACTTTATGGAATGTATTTGTTATTTTCATACATTAGTTGCCGAACCTTAAGATGGCCATTTTCTGTGAAGATACCTGCCAGTTACATGAATATTACAATATCTCAGGAAGTTTTGAGGCTAGTATGAGAACATAAGTACCTAAAGATGGACTGGATGTATGTAAGAACTATTTAAACTCTCATATTAATAGATGAAACGTTAATAACTGTATCTTCCGTAACGCCAGTGAGAGTGTTAATTCAAAAGTGGCAATTATAGTGATATGCCTATACTATCGCGTCATTCATTTTTCTAAAGATCAAAACTTGATGTCAAAATCGGCACCATCAGAGAAATCAGACAAAGGCTGGTTATTATATATTCTTCAACATTTCCGCAAATATAGTTTATATATTCCTAACACCGCTGACAAGAACCCCCTTATAAAACGCAATTCGCAATTTTATTGCGATGGTGTTGTATGACACCGAGAAAAACGTTCAACTTATGACGTCATACGTCTCATCTTCGAATAGAAATTTAACTTATGTATCACATATTTAAATAACGAAGATATATATTTCTAATTTGAGCACTAAGCTTACAATTATATTTTTGAAAACGTTACGGTCTGTAGATTCATTTTATACAAAGTAGTGTTGAGGATCTGGTGTTTCCGTTTAAAGGCATGCACATATGCATTGGTGTGTATGCTCGTACAATGTAGGAATCTAAGAATTATTGACACTAGTGAGGAACCAATGAATGAATACAATTTTAGCCATGCCTGTCCATCTCTAGCTAAGCTCTAACCACGCTTTGCCCGTGTCTGGATAGATCTATCCTTGTACCTCATTAATCTCAATGTCAAGATGACCATCCATGTAAGCTGTTGAATCTATTGAAACTAATTTGAGTGGGCGCTACGGGGCGCTGTTGCTGCGTCGTGCAGCAACAGCTGTCAAATTAGTTTGAAAATATCCAACCGAATGTTTATTAAATAGTAAAACCATACACTTGCTATAATTTGCCGGGCGATTAAGCGTTCATGACGGACTAAATTGTGTAATCCATGCCTCCACGCGACTTTGTTGATTATGACGCCATATGTTTGGTAGATAAACTGGATCCCATTATTATTAGTATTATTCTTCGTATTATTAGTATTCTTCTTCTTCTTCCTCTTCTTCTTCTTCTTCTTCTTCTTCTTCTTCTTTTTCTTCTTTTTCTTATTATTATTATTATTATTATTATTATTTCCCGATTGATTTCAGCAATGCGTTTTTAAGATTCGGGCAATCGTGCTGCTTAGAAGGTGAACTTATAAGTTGTATGACTTAATTCATAACTAGTATAGCCCACATGGCTTAGTCAATGAGACGGGTTCTTTTTCCCGGACTGGTAAAGTAATAACATGCTATTATATTATCAGACTTAGCCAATTGTCTAAATCCGTTTTAAATGGACATTATTGATGTTCAAGGCGGAAACAATTTGCTGTTATTTTACCGCACATATCTTTAATCAACAGAACATTAATGTAGCGTAGAGTAAGGATTGTCACAAAGCCAGACAGGCCAACGCCAACCTTCGATGGCGATTGCCAGTCAACGACCATGCATTGAGGCGCAAATACATGAAATGGCAGTTGCATATGCAAGTAACTGCGAATTGACAGTAAGAGTTGATTCACCTGATCCACTTAGAATTGACCCTATCCACGTCTAGAAATAAGTTCGTTATGTAGCTATGAGGAGATCGGGTGCGATAACACCGCCCATCATGTGGCGGCGCAATGGATATCAAGCTGACGCACCATCTCGACCATATGCAAGGCATGTGCACACTAAATGGATTTCTTGCGTTCGGTTCGTGCTGGGGAATTTTCTATCTGAGATGCATAGAAAATATGACAAAGTAGCACGAGATAGTGAGTTAATAACACTCTCCTGTGCCATCAATGCACGTGCACCGTTGTGCGCGCGCGCGCGTGCGTGCGTGCGTGCGTGCGTGCGTGCGTGCGTGCGTGCGTGCGTGCGTGCGTGCGTGCGTGCGTGCGTGCGTGCGTGCGTGCGTGCGTGCGTGCGTGCGTGCGTGCGTGCGTGCGTGCGTGCGTGCGTGCGTGCGTGCGTGCGTGCGTGCGTGCGTGCGTGCGTGCGTGCATGCGTGCGTGCGTGCGTGCGTGTGTGTTCTATGTTCAGTATTATAGTGTTTCGTCATACGCGTATTCACCTTCTCGAGAACACGAATCTAAAAAGTAGTTACAGCATGTTTGTGGGTAAGGTGTTATCTATGCGATCGGATGACACGTAGATTCCATGTTTAATCCTCTGATGTCTAAATTTGGTCAAGCCAATCAAAATATATGTATATTGAATGCCCATTTGCAGACCAATCAGGCTTTTTTTTTAATGATCCACCGGAATGACTGGCTCGATAACCAATCCAGTCATTCTAGTGGTACATTTTCAAAAATAATTTTCTGTTGGCCTGCAAAGGGGCATTCCACAGCGGCAGATTGTGTCCGTCTTAGTCAATGGAAGGGTTAAGCCTCCAATTCTTGTATTCTCAGAATCTCAATCCTAAATTAAGCTAACTTGTTGAATATTGTGGTGAGAGTTCGACATAAATATGTTCTTGTAACACACAATGCATGTGGAGGATCCATTTAGCAAACTATGGTCAAGTTCGACTCCTAAACACACTTAGCTATAGTAGTAATAGGGGGTTATGTTCGTTATTGTTCTTCACCGCAGGAGGTCTTCGAGAACAAAGGGATTTTTGGAGAACAATGGCGAACAGCCCGCACACAAAGGGAATGGAATGTGCGAACAATGGCGAACAGCCCCACACGTTTTAGAGATTTAGAGAACAATGCGAACAGACGTGCACGAGATTCTAGAACACTGTCGAATCGAGCGAATGAATAAAGCTGTTCTGGTATTCTGAAGATGTTAACGCTTTAAAGTTGTGTATTTTACGTTTTAACGTAGCGGCGCCCCCCCCCCCCCCCCCCATCCGTGGTTATCTACCGGGGTAGGGTGGTATGTAAGGTAAAAATAATAGCTTTTGAAGAGGAGGTATGATAATGTAAAAAAAATATAGTTTAAGAGGTGGTCTGATAAGGGAGGTCGTAGAATGAGGAGGGAGGAGGCTGAGGAGGAATGCTATGGCGGCCGGCCTGTGCCTGGCGCTGTTCGCTGCGAGTATTTAAGCACGCATGTCTAGTTCGTTATCGCTATTTGTTCGGGTTTTTTTTAAAGAAATTGAGTGTAGATTTTAAGAGAATAAGTTTTTTTATATTAAGCATGTGTTAAAGTCATAACAAAATGGCAGATAATTTAAGCGCCGATATTAAAGAAAGTGAAGATGCTGTTAATGTGATTTTGCAGCAGATGCGTGACTCTGATGCGTCAAGATAAAACGTGGATCAACCCTATTCACCTGATGAACATGAGGACAATCTTTTATATCTGGGTTCTATGTTATATGAACACGACTTTTCAATTCCGCACGTATCTGATGAGCATAAAGGCGTTATATTACGGGATGTAAATGCTAGCGATGTCAACTCTGTACTTGATTACTACGAAGTTATTCCTGAACTGTCTATTACCGATGCTGATGTTTTCAATTATTTGGATGATTTATATGATTATGACGTAATCATACCTGCACAACCTCCCTCTACCGATGATCTAACCCCTCATACCAGAACTGAACTATCTATTCCTGATCTGAGTACCGTACCATCATCATTTTTCAATTATCCTCATAACGATTGTGACGTAATTTATCCTAATTATTCGACCAATGTACGTGATGGACACGATCTAAATTTAATTGACCTGTGCCTTTTGCTAATGACCTATCTCAGGATTTAGGATGCCTTCTTAATGATTATGATGTAAATTTATTTGACGATGCATCCCTTCTTGACTTTCTTGTCCGTCATCTAATGACATATCTCTGGATTTAGCATGCCTTCCTAATGATTCCGACCTAAATGTATTTGATGACACACCAGTTCCTGTATGTATTGCGCCTTCTGTTAATGACATATCTTTGGATTTAGCATGCCTTCCTAGCGATTCCAACCTAAATTTATGTGATGCAGCGCCAGTTCCTGACTGTATTGTACTTTCTGCTAATGACGTATCACTGGATTTTTCATGTCTTCCTAATGATACCGTCCTAAATTTACATGATAATATGTCGGTCTGTATTGCGCCTTCTGCTAATGACTTATCTCTGGATTGAGCATGCCTTCCTAACGATACCACTTATCGCATCGATGTTCCTACTCATCACACTCTTACTGACACGCGTGCAAATCATTCGACAGATGAAATTAGTCTCAATGCTGATGAAATCAGTCAATGTATATCAGAGAATATAATGCTTACAGATGATCTACTTAATCGTTATTTGCAACACTATGAGTACGCTCAAATCGGACGGTCGGTAGTTGATTATACCGACTATATATCTGTGGAGACTGTTCACAAATACTGTAGTAAAAAGTTTCATCTCGAAGGTACTGAATATAATGTATCTTTTAAAAGTTATCCTACAGCCGATACACCACTTTCTCATTCTGAGTTCGTGTCAGGCATCTTTCAATCTTTGCTTGATACGTATAGCGATTATAGCAACGTTCAGGCGAATGACCACATGAGAATCGAATTGATTCACCCTTCTTTGGAAATGCCGATAGCAACGGATTTTAGGCTATGGAATGAAATTACGACTGACATAATTTTAGAAGCAGTGGAAAAGTCATTCAGTCAAATACTGATTGTAGGTTATGAGAGGGTTTTGAATGTCATGTTCTTCGTGTGGAGGACTACAACTCAGGTGGGCGAAATGATTCTCTTCTAGGTGCGATGGATTCTAAACAAGTAAATTTATTAAATGTACATACATCTGATTTAGATGCGTACATGCGTATAAATAAAATTTGTTTTATACCCGTATGCGTCGAATATCCATTCTGTTTCGCGGCAGGAAAAGTTTTAGGAATAAAATGTATTGAGAAAATGAACAAATTAATCTCTACACGTCAATGGAATATTTTGATAGTAATAAACATTATTTGACGCATATGGCGCGTGAATATATATGGCTTGTAGTATTCCTGAACGTGAAATTAATAGTACTGATTGGAACAAATTTCAGGAACATTTTCGCAATCAATTTTCTATTCACGTCTACTCAGAGTCAATGCATGAATGCCTATCCAGTAGCATTTCCTGGAGTTTACAGTGCATTAATCTTATGCATTCAGAACATAATAATCATATATCCTTAATCACGTCTATGGCCGCATTTCTTTTTGTACGTAATTACTGTATGCGGTGTAATGCATCATACTCTAATGATCACTCATGCACTGCACGCTGTCGTAGTTGTCAGACACCTTATTCTGATAAAGGATCGTGTACTTCTACAGACGCTACGCATAAGATAATGTGCACTGATTGTCATCCTATGTTTTATAAACGTCAATGTATGTCGAACCACCTCTCTACTGGGACCTGCATAATGGTGAAGGCGTGCCCCCAGTGTTTCAGTCGGATACATAAAGATGACAATGAACATGTATGCGGTATGACAAAATGTCACACGTGTAAAGAAAGGTATGTTATTACTTAAAATCATACGTGTTATCATAAAGTAATTGAAGAACATATTATGTCATTATCCCACGCACGCTCTATGCGTAAGAATGCCAACAATTGTAGTTACGAATGTTTTCAAAAATACATCATTTACGATACAGAAACATATGTATCGCCTATTGACAGTAGCAATACTAATATTCTAGCTGAGCATAAAGTTAATCTCGTGGTTGCCAACATATGTTGTGATGCCCTACATGTCATCGAGGCACGAATTATGGATATGTTCGCTTTCACGGGGTAGACGCGGTGGATCAGTTCGTTAGCTGATTTACACGTGTTAAGGCCGCGCGTGTCAGTAAAAAAATCAAGAGAAAATACGTTTTCTGTGACTACTTGGTGATCATGCACAACGCGCGTGCCTATGATTCTCTTTTACAGCTGCAATGCATTTGCAAAACTGCTAACCTGCATCTTAAACCTGCAAATATTATCATGCGCGATTGTACCTGTAGGTGGGGCTTAGAATACACCTTCCGTATCCTCTGCGTGTCGTAAGAGGCGACTAAAGGAGGTAAGGGTGAGGTAACCCTCACAGAAACCTTGAGTGCCGAAGACGGAGGTTCCAGGCCGCACAACGCACTCTAATAAACCATGGATCCACGCACTTAACACACTTAATGCTTATGATCATGTCGATAGTCACTTACAGGACTGGCGGTATGATCAGCGAACGAAAAGAAGAAAGATCATGAGCGGTCGTTCAGTTCTCTCATTTGACGTAGGTACTATTCGGTTTATCGATTCCATTAACTGTTTTCCCCTTTCATTACATAAGGTGGGCGATGCTTTTAATCTTCCTGTTCGTAAGGGGACATTTCCCCATCAGCTCAACACGCCTCAATATTGGGGTAAGGTAATAATACCCTTTCCCGAGAGGGAGATATTCTGTCCGCAAAATATGAATGCGAATGAATTAATCGAATTTGATCGCTGGTACAACTACGAGATATCTAGACATGAGTGCTATGATGTTGATAAAAATTTCATCGAATATTGTAATGATGACATAACTGTCTTACGTTTAGCCATGTCTAGATTTAAGACTTTATTTTCTGAATCGACGGATGGCCATAATCCATTTGTGACAGGGATAATGCTAGCGGGAGTGTGTAATGCGGCCTACCGCGCTTTATGGCTTCGACCTGAGAGCATACAGACTTCACCTGATTTCTCACTAAGAGCAAAACGTGCATATAGCGTTTTGGGTGTGGAATGGATGGAATGGGTCAGTCACTGCGAGGGTCGCCAAATCGTGCATGCGCTAAATGGCGGTGAACAGAAAATATGCGAACATTATGTGGATTATTATTTTCGAGTTCTTAGGTTGTGAATTCCACGGACATGAGTCTGCTTGTTGCGGTAATAATCGTGATACGACATATACACCATATGCCGATCAGACATATGAAGAAGCATATTACGCATTTCTTTATTTGAATCGCACGGATATACTGTGAGAATTATGTGGGAATGCGACTTTAAGAAACAAGTTGCTGATTCCTCCACGCTAAATGATTTTATCACTGTGCGCTATTCGTTTATTAATGGAGGCGGATGAGCATACCACACTCGAATATTTATACTGCATTTCCATGTATCCTTCAGTGATGAAACAATGTTGTTTTCCAGAAGGGTCATATACGATACTAAGAAGCGATGACTTGAGTGATAAGACGGTGCATGACTTCTGTGGTCGTATTAAATGCAACGTCCTTCCACCTCGTGATTTATACTGTCCCGTGCTACCTGCTAGAATAAATTCATGCCTCATGTTTGTACTATGCGACGAATGCGCAAAAAATGAACAATCTTCTGTATGCGAACATATGGAAGAACAGCGCAGTTTATGCGGAACATGGACTACTCCAGAGTTACAGCTAGCTATACGCAACGGTTATGTCATTAAAAAAATGTTTGAAGTATGGCATTATCACGCGTCATCGCAATATGAGCCGCATGGTGATGATGGGTTATTTTCAGAATACATTAACCATTTTTTGAAAATTAAACAGGAGAGTAGTGGTCATCATGATTGTGTCGGTAGTGAGAGTGAAAAGGCGAATTACGTGGCTGACTATTATAAACATGAAGGAATACAGCTCGACCATGCCAAAATATCGATAACACGGGCTTGCGCTTTGTTGCTAAATCCTGTTTGAATATGTTATGGGAATGATTTTCTCTTCGTGATCATAAAAAGAATAGCATGATATCAACACATAAAGGTCTACTCTCCGTTCTGAATGATAAAAGTAAAACTGTAGGCTCCATTACATTCTTGAATGATAGTCTTCTAATGGTCTCCTATTCGGTCAATGACGAGTACGTTCAGTCACCATTAAATACGAACTGTATTCTTGCATCTTTCGTGACAGCTTATGGCCGAATAAAACTGTACGAAGTCTTGTCCTTACTTTGACGCCGCATAGCCTATCACGATACGGATTCAGTGGTATTTAGTACCCGTGAAGGCGAGCCGACCATTTAAGAACGAAGTGGGTATCTAGGTTCTTGGACGAGTTAAATCCCTTCTGATTACGAATTAACTCAGTCCAAAAAACTATAGTTATCAAATGAAGCGTCGCGATGATCCATCGATCATTAAAGAGGTGATGAAGGTTAAAGGTTTAACGCTGGGTACCGTACAATCAAAACAAGTTAATTGTGATACAATGAAAATATTCATTGAACAAATTACAAACGATGGTGGAATTACGGATAATAATAGCGTACTATTAAGCTACCCATCAAAGATCCCACGCACTGATTATTTTAGAATTATTTCAGTAAATAGCCATAATATTTTCAGACCCGTCTTTAAAAAACGAATTTTGAAACTGGGAGAGTTATCATCAGTAGCATATGGTTACACTAGCATAATATAAATAGTAACATTGCACTTTTTTCAGTCAGTACGTAAACAATGTCGGTGTCCGCTGAAGCCGCACTAGCTGCTTGCGCTATGATAACAAATATTGCTAGTCTGTGTAATGCTGATAAGGATAAGATGCGTGCATTGGTTATGAGGAGCATGCAGTTCGCTTTAAGAGATGACAAAATTAATGCTGGAAGAATTATACTTATGTCAGAAATTAGCAAGGGTTTATTAACCGAATATGGTATAGACATAGTGCATTGGATTCGCGTATTAGTGTTGCAAAGCTACATTAATCATTGTCTTTCTCATTCATAACTTATCCTTAATTACCGCACGCATTACAAGTCTTATATTACCACAAAAATATTATGACTGAAGGTTGTTGCCATCCACCATGAACTTACAGTCAGATAGTTTTCAAAATATTTTGCGCATCCAGTGATAATACGCATCAACTTTAGTGTATCGAGTCTCTCAGTCGTGTAATGGTTAAACGTTGGTCGTGCACGTTATTGCTCATAAAGTGTGCGATGGATGGTAGAAGACAGTGTCCGTACCGCATGAATATGTACGTTATTGATCGAACAAATGCACGACATACATTCAAATTAAGCGGTCTATGTACGTCATTGTAACGCACATGTTCCTCTGTATGCCATTGTGTGCATGGTATTTTCGCCAGATGGCATTCAATCCATGTGCGGCTGTTCATTATTGTTACTAATGATATATAAAGGCCATAGTTTCGCTCTATGATTTTTCGTTCTCCACTATGTCGTTTGATCCTTACTTTAAATATTTAAATCGCTTGGCGTTTTGGTGTGATCTTGGTAATTCGCGTAAAGCACGAACAATACGTTTTTGCGAAAAGTGGTGTATCGATCTACCGCAGTTTCATCCTGATGGTTCTCCTACTAAACGCGGTTTATATCTCAGCATAGTAGCATTTAAACAGCTGTTACAGAACATACCAGAGCTTGAAGACACGGTAAAACGTGCGTGCAAAAAAGAAGGTATACTATTTACATATTGTTTGGACAATTCTGTTCATATTTCTGTGTGACGAATTTCTGTGTATTGACATACGCTATTTTTTCTGCTCTGACGCAGAACCACACACCACACATTGCGGATTATACCTGCAAGACAACGAGTGGGAATTATTGAAACAGAACACGAGTAATTTGCTGGCAGCATTACCTAACTTTTACATGCCTCCCGACATGAGCGGTGACGCGTTGTTTAGAACGATACCTCGGTGCTTTTACGGTGTGAAAAAAAATAAAGCGAGAACATGAATAACATTCCAACCAGTAGTCATTCCGCAGAGATGTCTAATCACGCCACGCTTACTACGGACACTATATACCTCGATGAGTTTTAAGCGATGATGAACTAAATTTCGTCGATGACGATATCAACAAACTGTGTCACTATTGTAAAACTATGGAGCAGCCACACCATTATTGTCCTACGGATCATGTGCAAAAGATTAGTCAGAAATTATTCGCATTCATGCTGTGTGAAAAGATACAATCGTTGGTTGTGCGTGATTGTTACGGTTGTCCAGTAAATCATCCGAGTCAACTTGAACATTCTTGTTTAGGGATTGATGTTGACCTTAATCTAATTGACAATTTTGAACTGTATAATGAGGCAGCATTATTAGAAATGGACGAAGCCGAATATTGTGCTCAGCTAGCCTGCCATTACGACATATATGAACATTGTACTGAAATGTACCGCATGTGTATGACGGAATGGTATAGGTACATTGTGGATGTAATATATGAAAAACAGATGTCGTCGCCATAACTGTAATTAATATTTTCTCTATGCACGTATTAATTTATTTAGATTTATTTAAAAAGTTTAAGCATTAAAACACGCAGCTTTAAAACACACGGATAATTTAAAATAAAATCATATATGTATTTTATTTTATTTTTTTTTAAATAAAATAATTAATTGTTTTATTTCGTCAATCGTAGCTTTGGAAAATATGTTGTATTTGGTGCTTTTCGTATCTTTGTAACGATATGTATTATTGATGTCTGCATTAATAAAAAAGTTGTAAAATCGGATTGAACTTGTTCAGTACTGCCACCTTGCTCTCTCTCTCTCTCTCTCTCTCTCTCTCTCTCTTTATCTATCGCTAGCGACTTGCTATTCACTCCCCCGCCTCCTCAGCATGCGCTGGTGCGCACGCTTTTCACTTGACAGAGGCACTTGACGGCATGTACCATTGCTATTCTTTAGAGAAGAATGGGACAGGTGAATGATTGGTAGAGTGAGCTGAATAGTGCATACTTAAATAAAACGGCGTTATACGGTTTTGTTCAATTTCATGGTAAAATATTCACTGAATATGGTGTTTATTTTTGTAACTATTTAAAGATGTCATGGATTCTTCGCGCAAGTATCTTATGTCATAATCATACACTTAAATGGCCATAGCATTTCTCCTACGTCTCGTGTATCTGACGTCACAATCATAGCATTTCTCCTAATTTTATGACGCATTTATAGCATTTCACCTATGTCAAGAGTATCTGAGGTCACATTCATAGCATTTCTCCTAATTTTATGACACATTCATAGCATTTCTCCTACGTCTCGTGTATCTGATGTCACAATCATAGCATTTCTCCTAATTTTATGATGCATTCATAGCATTTCACCTATGTCACGAGTGTCTGAGGTCACAATCATAACATTTCTCCTAATTTTACGTAACAATTCTTAAATGATCATATCATTTCACCTACGTCACGAGTATCTGACGGCACAATCATAGCATTTCTCCTAATTTTATGTCACAATTCTTAAATGGTAATAGTATTTCTCCTACGTCTCGAGTATCTGACATCACAATCATGGTACTTATCTTACATCATGAGTATCTGACGTCATAATTATATTCTTAATGCTCGCTAAGCAGTAAGCATTGATAAAGTATTCGCAGAAGAGTAACTACATTTTACATCAAAGTGACGGGTCACGCACGTTCACGTACGACTAAGGTATATATACATACGCATGAGCTTATATCTCCTTAGTCATACGTGGCCGTACATGTGCTGACGCAATGGCAACATCGCTTGACTGCAATACGGCATTGCGCCACCCATTTACTATGAGTGTCTGTGGACCAACGCAGTGCGGTAAAACTGAGATGATAAAAGCACTAATAAGATACCCCTACACCATTACTCCATCTCCACAGAGGAGTGTGTACTGCTATGGTGCATGGTAAGATGGGTATAACGATGTGGCAAAAGAGGTGAATTTAAAGAGGGTTGAACTAGACAGAAGTTGCAGAACATTGGTGGTACTCGACGACTTGATGAATAAATGCGATGAGAATATGGCTGACCTATTTACAAAACATTCTCACCATGAGAATTGTAGCGTAATATATGTCACACAAAATCTGTTTCACAAGTCGCGCAATCAACGTGACTTATCAGTTAACTGTCACTACATGGTATTGTTTAAGAATCCACGTGATGCGTCATCTATTCGTTCTTTATCGAAGCAGATGTACTCATGCAATACAAAGTATGTGATCGAATCATATAAAGATGCTACACACGAACCTCACGCGTACCTACTCCTAGATTTAAAAGAGACAACACCTGACAAAATCAGACTACATTCATCTGTTCATCCGAAGGAGGGCTGCTACGTTTACATACCTAAGTAAAATGGCATCACGTAAAATGGAATGCCATTTACCTATGCTACAATATTTGGCTAAGGTAAAGCCTTCAATCAGATGTAATCAAATAGTGTTCGAACGAATTGGTGGCTGTGCTATGCAAATCATGCCTAAACGTATTACGTGGGAATGTTCATCTCACTAAAACATGTTACAAACAGCTGAGTAAATATAGAGGGAAAATGCGTACGCTGATTAGTCACGGCATGCCATATGCACGTAAAAGAAAACTGCTACAAACAGGTGGATTTTTAGGAGCCTTATTACCAGCGGTGATCGGTACGTTAGCGCCATTAATTGGTCAACTGTTCACGTAAAAAGATGGAACATACACATAAAATGGCACTAGTTCCTCACGAATCGCTAGGTAATTTAAATGAACAGAGTAAAATACCATTGCTACAGACAGATCCATCGATATGTAAAGCTATTAGTCTCGACAACGAGATATCCAATATATTAGTCAGACATGATCTGACTGAGAATGAAAAAGCAAAATCGTATTCACAAGTATTGGATAAGTATCAGCAAACGCAAGGCCAACAACAATATCAACCGATACCTCTACAGCCCATAACTAGCTACGATGCATTGCCGCACAAATACTTGAACGTACGATGAGGGGAATACCAAAAACGTACAAGACAAAAGCCAGTGAAATAATTGATATTTTACGTTCGGTTCCTGAACGTGTTCACGTTAATGAATAGGGCGAAGTGACAATAGAGGGTACGTTTTTCCCAAAGAGTAATGTACTCGACCTGTTTACATGAGCGTAAACATCTTATGGCTGGTATGCATGATCGAGTGGAGGGAAGGTTTCTTAATGTGGTACGCGACATAAACATACCCTGTAGATTTGTAGGTCAAGAGAAAACAATGAGAGAGATATATAATGGTGCAGAAAAGGATGTTAGCGCCAGTGAGTACACGCCTACACCCGTGAGCAAAAGAATATGTAGAAAGAGTTCGATACGGGCAACAGGAAGAAAAGGGGGCATTAAATCCCAGTGTGGGTAAATTTAGTTAGGTTATGAATGATGCTAAATTGGCGAAAATATATTTTGATCCGAAACATTACGCGTCTTTTGGTGGGAAAGAAATGCTATATAACCGGTTCAAACGTAAAATACCGCGTAACTACATCGACAAATGGTTAAAACACCAAGAAGTATAAACCCTACACAGACCGCGGAGAACAAAGTTTGACAGGTGAAAAATAGGAGTTTCCTCCGTCGATGAACTATGGCAGGCAGATCTATGCTCGATGGGTATGCTGGCGAAAGAGAACAACAACGTGTTATATTTGCTATGCGTAGTTGATGCCCTTTCAAAATATGCATGGGTGGAATGCCTGTTTAGTAAAACGTCGTCAGCAGTCAAGAAAGGGTTAGAAACAATATTGGAGTGTACTGAGCATCGCCCACACACTATTCAAACAGACAAAGGGGCGAGTTCATAAACCGTGTAATGAAAAACTATTTGAAAGATAATGGAATACATTTCTACACTTCTCAAAATGAAACGAAAGCGGCAATGGTAGAGCATTTTCAACGCACACTGAAGGGACGAATATACAGATACATGATGCATAAAAATACACGAAGGTATATTGATGTATTACCTAGATTAGTCGCGGCGTACAATAACACCACACATTCCAGTACGCGCATGGCTCCTTCCGAAGTCGACAATAGTACTGAGTTAATAAATATATATGGAAAGAAGACGAAGAAACGTTCCAAATCTAAAAACATCCCTACTCAAGGCGACCATGTTAGAATATCACAAGCAAAAATGCCCTTTGAAAAAGCATATCGCAGGCAATGGAGTCGCAATGGAGTCGCGAATTGTTTAAGGTGCGTGAGAAAAAATACTTAAAAGTATAAAAAATAAAAGGGACAATGCGAGTATCGGGTAAAGTGGCTCGGTTACCCGGCTAAGTTTAACATATGGGTTAATGAACTAAGTACTATACATCATTAACAATGGATGAATATGTGGAGAGAAGATCGGATCAGAGCATGTGGCGAATGATGGGTTCACGAGTACCGAAAGAAGAAATAGTATACCTTGCTCAAATTATAATAATTTATATCGTAATCATTACATGTATCGTGAATTTGAGTATACAAAATGGGCAATCAGGCATATGGATATCACTTTTGAGTGGATGTCTAGGGTATATATTGCCTAGCCCGCACATATGGCCACATCATTCAACTCAGAATGAACGTGGATCAGTTTTACATAACGCTTCCGAGCAATAGTAGTACCCAGTTCTTTCCAGACAATAAGATATCACAGTTTTGAACATGTCTGCAAACTCCATTAACATTCGATGGTGAATGGGAAGTGGGCCTCTCGAGTCTGTTATATCCGAGGAGTTGGCTTACTATTGCGGAGGAAGGTTTTGTCCAAATATATGCCTTCACTAAGAAGAAGATAAAGAAGAAGAAGAAAGGTAGTGATGCGACAGAAGAAATTAGCAAAGATGTCGCAAGCACATCAGAAATAGAAACGACAACGGCTTTTCCGCTAGTATTAAAAGATGGTTTCGGTAATCCACGTCCTGCCGATCAGGGAAAACGGTCACGAAATGATCGGGCAAAAGATGTGCGAAATGATCAAACAAATAATGTCGGTAGAAAACGTACACGTAGAAGTGAACATTATTATTATGTGCAAACAGAAGCTCCATTTAAAAATGTGCCGAAAGGGTACTATGCCGTAAAAAATATGGTAGACTATCTAAATGGACAGATAGAGAGCAGGACAAGATTTAGACACAAAACATTTTTTTTCAATTTTTACTTGCATCGCACAAATCTAGATACTCTCACAGCTAAAGATAATTATGCTATACACTTAGGTGGAGAAGTAGCAAATTTAATCGGATTCGAAGGAGGAAAAATACATATGGGACCTATTTCGTTCAAATCGTGATAGTGGTCCTTCGACCACGTATATATTCTGCGACGTAGTCTCACACAGCATGATAGGCGATACTTCCACACCACTCCTTAGAGTGATACCCGTTTCTAGTACAGATGGAGGAAAAGCTATATGTCAGTGGACGTTGCCTGATATTCAATACCATACTGTGTCTAAGAACTACATCGATACTATTGGAATACTTATAATGGATAGAACTGGTGCCAATGTCCCATTCAAGGATGGAGCATCACCGAGTGTAATCTGTTTGCATTCAGACGACGATGACAACGATAATGAGAGGGATGATGAGAGGAAGAATGAACGCTCCAGCGCTGGCGCGCTACTATGCTAGTCAAGCGGGTCATGGACATATTCCGGTTTTTGTAGGCGCACGATACCAATCAGGACATGGACTCGGTAATATCTTAGGCAGGCTATTATGTTCAGCAATACCTTTCGCAAAATATGTGGCTAAATCTGTAGGTAAACACGCTTTTAGTGCTGGAATCGAACTAGCTGAGGATGTAATGGCTGGAAAAAATGTTAAAACAGCATTAAAATTGAGCGCACGTGGTGTTGTCAGGTCTTTGATACCGGAAGCTGTAGCAGCGGTGCAATGTGGTTTAAGACCACCTCAACCTAAATGTAAAAATAGGAATAATGCAGTAATGCTCAGTCAATGCGTGCGATACAGATGGCAGAGAAAACAAGCTGATATCTTTAATTAACAAACAACATGGAACTTAATCAGATCTGCGAGTGCTCGAAGAGCGAATTGGACATTTTTCAGACACGTACCCTAGTGACGACATTGGAGTCTGAAAAATGGGAACAGTTTCACCCTGTATCTAGTTTATCAGATAGTGGACCGATCAAGTTTTAAGTCAGTGGGTCTGCTGATAGCGATTTAGATCTTACGCAATCTTATCTTTCGATTAAAGTTAAGCTAGTAAAGCTAGATCGAAATGGTGATGAGAACACACTCGATGCGAATGACCTGATAGCGCCTGCGAATAATCTTTTTCATACAATGTTCTCACAAGTGGATGTTTTTCTAATGGAAAGTGTGTCAGTGGCTCGAACGAAAACTATGCTTTCCACTCGTACATCGAGCCGTTACTAAATTATGGCAGTGATGCCACATCCTCGCATCTACAACTTGCCGGATGGAAAATAGATGATGCCGGCGAATTTGATAATATCGCCGATACTAACTTAGGATTTCAAGCACGTAGAAGAATGATGGTGCAGAGTAAAACAGTGCAATTAATAGGCTGCATACACAGCGATATGTTTCTCCAGGACCGATTCCTGCTCGGTTCCGTTGATTTAAGAGTACGCCATTATGGCCGCATAAGGAGTGAGGCCTAAATTGACAATAATGTCGGCTAGCTTACTTGTACACAAAGTTATCCCATCAGCAGATCTGCTAGTGGCGCACACCTTTTCTCTGAGACAGACAAGTGCGAAATATTCTATTTGCAGGGTAGTGTGTAAGAATTGTACAGCACCTAGCAGTGTTATGAGCATCGATAGAGATAAAATATGTAATGGTCAGCTACCTACTGGAGTATTATTCGCTTTTGTACTTAATGATGCCTAGAATGGTGTGGTACATAAAAATCTGTTCAAGTTTGATAACAATAACACTACCTACGCTACGTGTTATATAAATGGAGAAGAGGTTACAACATCGCCAATACGACCTTCCTTTAGCGATGACATTTACTCGGATGCTTAATTCTCACTATTCAGTGGTACTGGGGCATTATTCAAAGACCGTGGCTACCTGATAAATAAGATGCAGTTCAGACATGGAACCACATTGTTCGCATGGGATTTTATGCCAGATCTAGCTGATTCATTCAGTGCATCGCTACCATACACACACTGGTTCGTTAAGAGTGGTCTTCCATTTTGCTCAAGCACTTACCGCTACAACCAATGTAATTTGCTATGCTGAATTTGATATTACGATAGAAATTGGATCAGACTTTAACGGTATTAACAGATTATTAACAAATATGTTGAATACATTTGAAATAGAGGATCTATTATTCAGCGACAATAAAACACGTGAACACTTTCTCAGCGTTTTTCCAATTGACAATGTGCCCACACATATTAAATATTTCCCGGCCTCATTAGTAATAAACATGCATCCCAGTAATAAATCCGGCCAACATTGGGTGGCAGTTTATTACACTAGAAATGGAAATGCTGAATACTTTGATCCTTATGGAAGACGTCGCAGGTTTATTATTACAAAAATGTACGTGTTCAACCAGCCCTGACGACAACTTGCGGCTATTATTGTGTACATTTCTTATACCATCGTTCGAGAGGTGTACAAATGAAACACATATTATGGGTTCTAAGAAACAGAGACAACAATGACGAGATAGTGAAACGTCTGACGCGCAGGATTATGAATAAACAGAAAAAATGATCATATTTAATGTGTAATTATTTATGTACTATGTTTTCTTTTTAATTATCGTGAATAAATATCACTAATATGTATCATAAGAAATATGCACGTGTCAATAACAAATACATTTATTTTGTAAAAATATGTTATTATTTCTGCGTGTTCCCTTCTCACCCCTCATCCACCATCCCCAATTATCGCCATTTTGATATGCCGCAATGGATGAATACCGATAATGGCTAAAGAATTAATGGTACACTAGGCACGCAAGGCGTACCACAATGATCCAATGATAAAAAATAAATTGTATTCACATCGTGACGATGACAAAAATGCGGACATATCTGAATACAGAGAAAACCATATGACGTGCTCTGTAATTGAACCCTGCATATCAATTCCAGTTTTCTATAATAAAAAAAATGTCATTCAAACGTGGTGCAATAGTAATGTTTTGAAAACTGATGATGTTAATTTTAAGTGGTGGAGAAAAAACATGTGACCGAAATAAGGCCGTGTTCAGATTGGAAAGATAGTTTTACTGACAGCTCATATTTTAGCTATAAAAGCTTAATGCGCCCGACTAGTAAGGCATACAGCTTTTTTTTAATTTGCCAAAACAAAAATGGAATCTCAATTATGCGATCGACGGAGAACGAAAGAGTCTACGCCTATTAATTGTGGTTGCATCGAATGGAACACATATAACGAGGTACCAGTACAGCAACAATATTTAAAGTCATTGCCTGAAATCTGTAACCGCTGGAGAGATTATCTAGCAGAACTGGACAACAAATGGGTGCATGCGAAGTACCAACTTCGTGATGATTGTTGCACGTGCATGTGGTGCGAACAAAACAGAAATTATCGTTTGCATAAATTGAGATAAAAAATCATGTACGCTGAAGCAAAAATAAAAATAAAGAAATAGGCCTCTTTTTAAGGGGCCACCATAAAAAATATGTTACATAATACACCCACACACAAATGAGTGCATAAAAAGACGCACACACGCATGCATGCACGCACGCACAATGTACATGCGAAGGGGACAGGGAATGCGGGTGACAAGGGGCACACGCATAGTGTCACTCTACATGCGTGAGGGTATGCACAGTACGTGCATGTGTTGGCGCGTCAGGGGTGTGTGTGTGTATGTGGGGCACGTACATGATAAAAGGTAGGACACCCTTGTGGATGATGGATCAGAACAAGATTCCAGCGATACAGACACATTCAACCTCGTATTCCACCACGAGTGACGCCTTTTATCGTGGTCATGCGTGGTACATACCAACAACATTATTAGTTCGCAAGGATGCAGACATAGACAAAATGTAACATCATATGCCCTTAAAGCGAATGAAGCAGACTTGTTTAATGTTAATATGAGTAATGCGTGAACACATCATAAATATGCATAAGCACTAACGCGCCAAAACGTGATAATATAATAATTGTCCAAGGGATTTAGTGCATATGTCCACTCTGTTAAGAACTAGGAAACGATACAATAATACGATTATGTTATTTATTCAAAAATATTCAAGGGAAGTACGCATTCGCAACTACATAGTGAAATCTTCTAGCGAGTAACCTATGCGATAATTCAATAGTAATTTTGAATATTTCTAAAAAAAAAACTGTGGAACGAGAAGGGAGGTGCATTCTTACATTATTCCTTAACACATGGTATGTTTGTATCAAGATTAAAGATTGATCTGACGGCTACTCACGTCGTATGGATAAATCTTACGCAACAAATAATCTTTTTATCATACGTACGCTCGACATACACTTCTATAAACACATGGAGCACTCAGAAACATAATGACTACATTTTTAATCATCGTGCAACCACAAAATCTAAAACGACTGATATTATTGCAAATGAAATATTAAGTATTTAAAAAAGAATTTGCCTATAATGACGGTTAAGCTAATAGTCAAAACGTTTTCAAAATATTCAACAAAATAGTGTACTAATAAATTAACGTAAGCGACGAAACAGGCAAATTATTTTCAAAATATACATCAATATCGAACATTGGCATAATTGCTCACCCCTCCTCAACCTCATACTCCCTTCTCCTCATCCTACGACCTCCCTTATCAGACCACCTCTTGAACTCTATTTTTTTACATTATCATACCTCCTCTTAAAAATATATTATTTTTACCTTACATAACACACTACCAGGGTAGCAGGGTAGACAACCACGGAGGGGGGGGGGGTGTCGCCGCCGCTACTTTAAAACGTAAAATACACAACTTTTAACGGTTAACATTTTCAGAATACCGGAACAGCTATATTCATTTACCCGATTCGACAGTGTTCTAGAATCTCGAGCGCGGCTGTTCGCCATTATTCTCTAAATCTCTAAAACGTGTGGGGCTGTTCGCCATTGTTCTCACATTCTATTCCCTTTATTCGCCATTGTTCTCCAAAAATCCCTTTGTTCTCGAAGACCTCCTGAGGTGAAACACAATAACGAACAGAACCCCCCATTAGTACTAGCTATAGCTAACTAGATTCCGACTTGAACTTAAAATAGTTAACTAGCTAGTCAACTATCGTCAACCGATCACCCGAGCTCAGTTCAGATGGTCAGTGCGATATTTGCGTAAATTTCAAAATGGCAGACACCGATCGCTTGCTATTTTGCTATACAACTTACAAAATGAGACACCATGCATTCTAACTATACGGATACCTATGCCAGATTGTGTTTCCGTATTTTAATGGTTGAGTCCACTTTTACCTATGCGCAACCAATCTGTAGCTAACTTCAGCCCATAATGTGTCCATGTTGGGATCGATCGAACCCTCAACTCAATGTCCAGAAAACTCTGCAGGTAAGCTGTTGCATTTTTGTAACTAATTTGACCGGGTGCTGTCGCTGCCAATAGTTTCACACTATTCAACATAATGTTTATTAAAAAGTAAAGACATACACTTCGTACAACTTAATTACATCATTCATAACGTAATTGATTATGACGTCAGCCTTTTTTTAGCACAGTCTCCATATCTACTATTCCCACGCGTGCTGCTTCAAATGCTGTGTTGTATTTGCCTTGTGAGTAAATTATGTTGATCGTGTACAATGGCAATCTTAATCTGGTGTGCATAGCGTGCAATAGAGCAATATAGTCTATCTATCTATGACGCCATAATCAATTACGTTATGAATGACGTAATTATGTCCGCCATAAAAGCGTATTAGTCGGCCAAGCTGTACGAATTGTATGACTTTACTTTTTAATACACATTGTGTTGACTATTTGGAAACTATTGGCAGCAACAGCACCCGGTCAAAATAGTTGCAAAAAAATGCAACAGCTTACCTGCATAGTTTTCCGGACATTGAGTTCAGGGTTCGATCGATCCCAACATGGGCACATCATGGGCTGAAGTTAGCTACAGATTGGTTGGGCATAGCTAAAAGTGGACGCAACCATTAAAGTACGTGAAACACAATCTGGCATAGGTAGCCGTATAGTTAGAAGGCATGGTGTCTCATGTTGTAAGTTGTATAGCAAAATAGTTACATTACGTCCCGGAACTTGACTGAATGTATTTGCTACTTGTGTATTCTCAAGCAGCGTTATTAGCGTGGTCAGCAATCTTTTTTTTATATAAAGTGAAGCGCATTACTGGTGTTGCATGCCTGGGCCAGTTTCTCAAAGGTGTCTAATTTACGCCCTGTCGCGGAGTAGAAAACAGACCAATCAGAATGTTTCACTTGATATTTACCCCGTACCGAAGTAACTTAGTATACTTAAGTACCATTTGTGAACCTGACCTCTGGGGCATAGAGGAATCCAATGTCTCGGTCACGAATGGCCTATCTAAGTTCGTCATACACGCTTAGAAGTTCGTCAAATTGTATGTCTTTACTATTTAAAATCCTTTAAGTTGAATATTTTGAAACTAATTTGACTGGGTCTTGTTGCTACCATATGAATAACAGATATGCAACCGCGTAAATGTTTAGTTTTCTGAAATTTAAGATTCAGGGAGATCAGTGTTTGGTCGATTCCACCACGGACAAGCTTGTACGGCGCTTACGTAGATATGGGCGGGAACATAGCTAAAACTGGAGTCCTCTATTAGCATACCAAATGGTGGTATTGGCTATTGCAAAACAGTCAATATTCAATAATAATAACCGCTTGACGAGTGTGCTTGTGCATTGCAGTACTCGCGAATTTGCGAAATTTGGTAGTCAGAAGCAATCTGTAGCATCTCGCTCAGCTCGCTTAAGGGCTGAGGAAGCATTGAAGAGGTTGACGGAGCTCTCAGGGGAAAGTGCGTTATCGATTTCTGTACTAATCGCCCATATTTCTACTTGAGTCAATAATACCGTCTCCGTCATAATCGGGCAATCGTGTTCGGTTATTGAAGCAATCTCCAAAACACGGGCAGAGCATTGAAACACATTTATGGTCACATCCATGTTAGAAGATAAGGATGTCAATCAAATTACTTTATTAGCGATCACGTTCGAGTTGGCTAGTTTTCTTCTTGCTCATCGTCAATCTGTCTTATAATATCACAAGCTAGAGCATATTATACTAATGCGATCTAACCATTTGAAACCTTGATTCACATAATAGTATGGCAGCGTTATTATTAATGAATATGTTGTTGTTGCTAATAGATGTTGCGTTGTCATATAGCAACGGTGTACAGCTACACTTGTCAAAATAAGCAAGAATGTATGTGGACGAAATAAGACCGTTCTAAAAGCCTAAAGGAGAATCTAAAATAAGTTAATTGCGTTAAAGGAATATAATCTACCCATCGAACATCAAGGCACGCATGGCCGCACTACCAGAGACTGTGCCTAAGTGAAAATGATCAATATATGTTACCAAGATTTTAATAGGACAGCAGAACAAAGTGACGCTCTCTTATGGCATTGGGATATACACAGTGTTTATTAGTACAGCTTTGTCGGGCGGATAAACACATATGTTAAAACACGGTATTACAATGGGTTAAACACTTGACTTAATTTGACAAATGTTTATTTCCTATGTGGAGATGACAGTTTAATTGGAGATTGCTTACGAGCCTTAATCAACGTGATCTTAATTGATTCTACTTGATCCAGTTTAACTTTGTTGTAATTGTATTTCTCTACACTGACATAGTATATGAAAGCAAATTTGGCAAGACTGCTGTGAAATGACACCTATCACTTGCATAATGTGTGCTTAATTATTGTATTGCTCATTCTGGAAAGTTGTATACCATATCAGAGTTGTATATAGAAAACAGGCATAGATGGTGGGGGATTCCCTCAAGAGTGCGGGATTTTAAAACTGCCGCTACACTGTTGAATATACATGAAGAAGAACGATGCATGACATAATTATTAAAGATTGCCTTATGTTCCTGTTAAAGGTTCAAGCTAGTCAGTTAGGCAGTCACTCAGTCGGCCCGTTGGCAGTCGGTCAGTCGGTTAGTCTGTTAGTCGGGCAGTCGGTCATTCAGTATGTCGGTCTGTCAGTCAGCAGTCGGTCAGCCTCTGTCAGTCCGTCGTTCAGTCGGGCGGTCAGTCAGTTAATGAACCGAATGTGTCGCTTGATCTGTATATTAATTAATTGGCCTGCCCATCGGTCAACCTGAGCTAGAGAATCACTTTACCACAATATCGTATTCCAATGAACTATTTAAGTAAGCTGTTGAATATTTAGCCAACAGCAGCTTCGAAACCAATTATAGCGACATATTCAAACTAATAGGCAATACATTGTCAAAGAATTGTCGAATTCCGGATTTCGGTTTAAAATGGATACGCCTTAATGGAAATGTAGGCATCTGCTTTGAGAACGTGATAACGCAATGGTAATGTGCCAGCGACAGGTTTTCAATGCACTGGGTAATTCCAATTTATCAGTCAATAATATGACGTCATAATCAACTATGTGACGTGCAGACTGGCGCCATAATCAATTGCGTCAATAGGAGGTTTTACGGAATTCCCGTATGACGTCATTTTCACGCATGCGCAGATGACTGGCCGTCAAGCGTACGGCCAGCTGCTCACTGTTTTGTTAGTAAACAACATTACACTGTCGCCGTTGACGCTACTTAAAGCTATGCAAATTGCAATTTTACTTCAGCTCTACTGGTAAAGTTGACCGAATTGGCAATTCTAACATCAAATACTATTTAACTATCCATTTTAGAAATATATTATTGACTCTATGCACATTAGAAGGCGAAATACTACTGCGATGGTATGTCAGAAACGCCCCCACCGCATTAGTGCATGTGGATCCTGGTAGGCTATAGTACCAATACAAGCGGCTGCTCGATAGATAATGTTTACGAATGCGCCCAAGATGGCTATATATGGCCCTACTGTCATAATACTTATCAGTGTGTGCATAGGCGAGAGAGAGAGAGAGAGAGAGAGCGAGAGAGGTAGGTTGGCTTTGATCCCCCGCCCCGCATCACCCCACCCCAATCCCACCCTTGTGGTGGTGGCTGGCGGTGTGGAGTGGGGGGGGGGTAGACTGCATTAATTCCCACCTGCATCCCAGTAAATAAACAAGAGCCCAAGGGCCTGTGGCGCTCACCTGGACCATTAGCATTTGAACCATTTGGATTTAAATAGATATGATATAGATATGCTATCCTAACTTGATAGGGTCACTCTAGCCAAATTTGTTTGAAATATGTCAAGCAACTAAGATGAAGCAGCGTTTTGACATTTTCTGGTAAATTTTGCATAAAATCTAATTTTTCCACCCAAAAAATTGATGAATCAAAATTCTGAATTGACATTCTGGAGGCAACTACCATAGGGTCCTTTCAGCCAAATTTGGTTAAAATCACTCAGAATGGTAAGGAGAAGAAGCATTTTGACAATTTCCGCTACATTTTTCATAAAATCTAAGATTTTCACCCACAAAATTGATGAATCACATTTCTGAATGGAGCCTACGACCATAGGGTACTTCCAGCCAAATTTGGTTGAAATCGCCCAAACAGTTAATGAGGAGGAGTGTTTTAAAGCAAAAGTTGATGGACGGACGGGTGGACGACGGACGGATGGTCGCTACGGCATAAGCTCGTTTGGCCTTTCGGGTGAGAAGGTGATTTGATTATGAATTAATTAATCAATATGCAGGAAACTACTCAGAGCATCTCATTTTCCAATTGGTATAGGGGAAGGGGCGTGACACCCCTCCCTACCCCCACCGCCATTAGGAATCCCACACATACCATGACTGCTTGGTTGGACACCCCCCCCCCCCATAATAGAATCTTGAATCCACCAAGACACAGTTGGTGAATTTACTATTAAACTCTCCAGACTTATGAGTGTTATTTTCACAAATTGTGTGTTTTGTGGGGTTAGTGATAAAAACAGAGGGTGGGGTAGGGAGCATTAGGCCCCTAAAAGTGTTAGATGGTGTGTGGAGGGATAGAGGGAGGGGTGGTTGCTAAGACAATTTCTTTTCCTGGCAGCAACCTTGAGAATGTATAATAGTCATTAAATAAAATAATACTAAATACAGTCTTACTCAGATAGCTGATCAGTGCAGTATATTTCAATATTCAACTGGAAAAAACATCTGAAATTTACAGAGTGAACATGGCGAGACCATATGCTGTGGGCCAGGGGCTGTGGGACCAGGCTCTAGGGCTATCTGCTCAGCATTATCCCTGTAATGGTGAGGATTGGTAAACTGACATCTTTCAAGACATATTACTACAGAAGCAATTGTTGGAAATCATTAAAAGAATTTCAATTTTTTCACACAAAATGCACATATACACTTTAGAGATCGAAAGAAGGCAATTTTTAAATTTTTCAACAAATGGCTGGCTTGATTATGGAGTCAGGCATCTCAAGATCAATACAAATGCTGGTTTTGGACAATTTGGCCTTTAAAGTGTCAAAACCTACTCACTTTGTTATATTACATATGTTATACTATGTTAGGAGACAAACCTATGTTGATAAAATTATAAAATAATTGAAAGGAAATTGGGAATTAGTCATTCCTGGGGCAAATTAATTTCAATTAGCAATTCCAATTCTTAAAAATTTACCAATTTATCCAATGTGGTAATTGAATAGTAGAACTTCCAATTACCGCCAGTCCTGGTAAATTGTTAAATTGAATCTGCTATCTAGAGCCTATACATTTCCCTGTATTGGCGGAGTTACACCCCTGTCTGCATGGAACTTGCTTCCCCATATCTAATTTTCAACATTTCCTGAGTGAATGGTACATGGCTAGATACTCATGCACCACAGGTATACTCCACTCCTATTTAAAATACAAATTGGTTTCTATGTTTGGAAAGATGTGGGGGCCATATGTTCAGCAGTGTTTTAGTATGGGGGGTGGGGGGTGGGGAGTGATTCAACACTGGCAATGCTACCTAATTTCTCTGAACCAATTCATAACATGACACATGCAACTGCACACATGCACTTATCAAATGCTAAAACAGTTTGTAGAACTTACACTGTGTGCATACACCGAGATAAACGTTGTTTGGTCTAGCTATACTATCTATTTTATCAAGCATATGCCATCAGTCACCCATATTCTAAATGATGTAATTATTTAAATCATTAATTTTGCTATTAGCTGTAGATTTTTAATGCAGAATGTGAAGTGGAAGTAAGGCTCTAGATGGGTGATTCTCAGTTATTTTAACTAAATACACACAATGTATACAATAACAGTTGGTATCATGGCTTGAGGCCCAATACAATAATAACCCAATCACATGCCCCTCGTAATTGAGGTAGGTAAATGTAGAGAATTATCTGTCATGGCGAAGGTTAGAGTTTCTTTTACTATGTTTGTGCTAAGCATAGCAAAATTAAGCTCGGAAAATAATAAAGCTAGGAAAATTCAATAAATTACAATCAGTCCAGTCCTTTTATGTAGAAATATAAACATTGCAATATTTTTGGAAGCAGGTAAATTGTATCCATTGTTGCAGTTGCATGTAGGTGATGAATACTAGACATCCATATACTTTTAGACATCCATATACATTTAAGCCTCAAGGACTAGCTATGCATTAACCTTTTCACCGCTGAATTCCCCATGTCTCATTTTCAATGCTACAATACAGGAAAACCATTGAATATTTTGAAATTAATTTGACTGGCAGTTGTTGCTAGCAATAGCTTCCAGTCAAATTAATTTCAGAATATTCAACAGAATTAGTTTTATATGGTAAAGAATATACTTGTTCATTTGTCGGTGAAATAGGTAACTAAATACACAATTAAACATGATCAACATGTATTCAAAGTTAGTTAAGCTTATTTACTGTTATGCATATAGTAACCGTGACTTCCTCTTACAGTCAGTGGTGCTGCCATTAGCTGGCCAATTGTCTACCACCAGAAACGCAGGATAAAACCACTTTCCAACCCACTCACGCCCAACCCCAACCCATCTCATCTGCACCTCTAAATCCACTCCTGCATGTTAAAATTCGACACACCCAGCTGGTTATCATACTATATCTCCTGCGAGCTAGAGATAATTAAACTGACTTAAACAAATGACAACACTGCTGAATATTTTCACATGAGTAAACTTAGACTAACACCCATCTGCTATCAGCGCCCCCATCCCACCCCAACGTCCAGTCAGGGCTGGGGTAACTGTAACTTGTAACTGTAACTGACTGTAACTTAGTTACATTTTTCATGTAACTAAAGTAACGTGTAACTGAAGAATTTGTTCAGTTACAGTAACTGAAATGTAACCAGTTACATTGCAAAAGAAACTGAAATTTCATTTACTTTTCAGTTAGAATTCAGTTACAATTCACACTTTTCTAATAGATTGATTACAATTTTCTCATTAAAGTAAGCTGTTGAATATATTGAAGCTAATTTGACTGGAAGATCTTAATGCTTTGGGCAGCAACTTTATTTCCAGGTATCAGGGACATTTATTTTTTTAATTTACTATTGGAATAATTGGCATGAATATTAGGCCTGTCATTCCAGTGGTAAATTTTCAAATATTAATCCTGTAGCCTGCAAAATAGATTTGCTAGGCCAAAGGTTTGATTTTCTTGACCAATCTTGACCATTGAAGGGTTATTCTATATCTGCATCTGATATGTACAACATGCTATTATTCTCAAAATATGCTTGTTAGATATGATAACCGGACTGAATGCTATTGCTACATCAGGCTGTGATAACTGTAATCAAATTCTTATACAGCTTTTACATTAGGCTACCATAGAAACAGGTTGTTTACTAACTCATTAGATAAATACATTACCGTTCAAGGCTCAAATTTGTTAAAGAAAATTGTATTTTTCTCATGGTAAATATCCATTTGTAGACAATGAGATTATTTTAGAAACGTTACCACTAGAATGACTGACTTGGTTATTGAGCCAGTCATGCCAGTGGTAAATTTTCAAAAGTACTCCTCTTTTTATCTTGAAATGGACATTTCTCAACAGCACTGTAAAAGTTGTTTGTCCAGCTTTAGTGTTAACGGGTTAAAAGGATTAAAAAAAGCAAATGTTGAATTGTGAAGAAAGGTAAAATCTGCCACAATAGATGTTAACAGCATGTCCTGTTCTTTTTTTATATACTATTGATTAGGCCAGCTTAGGACATCATTGCTCAGCAACTATACTCAAGCTACGGTCAATTCACATATGGGTGGTGATAAAGATCAAAGGGCAATGCCATTGATAAAGGTCCAGCCATCAACCACTTGTGTATAGCAGACACATTTATAACGGCTGTGGAATGAAACTAGTGTACTGGAAAGCTGTTGAATATTTTGAATCTAATTTGACCTGAAAAAAAGCTGTTTCTGCCATATGAAGCAACATCTTTTGAAAGTAAAATTTGTCTAAAGTACTCAGCAGGCATATTTAAATTGCTACTTTAAATTAGGCATACAATAAAGCTGATGGAGATTCTGAAGCTAATTTCACTGGAAACTTATATTGCCCATGGTAAATGGTGGATTATCATACTGTAGAAGGTCCATGTTCCAAGGATAATATGTTGAACATACTGAAACTAATTTCACTGAAAAATGTTGATACCTATCAATCCTTTCAGACAAATTAGTTTCAAAACATCAGCCAAATATTTCCTACAATAAAATTAATGTTTGTTATTTGGCTTGCATGGCTGAAAGGGTTAGAGGAAGAAATATGTATGCACATTTTTACAATGAAAGCGTCTTATTATTTTGGAAACAAATTGAATGAAATTTGTTATTGCATATGGCAACAATAAAATTCAGTCAAATTCATTGAACAAATTTCAGCAGGTTTTATATTTTATATCTGAAATAAATTAAGTTCTGTCAGTATATTATATCAGTGGTTATAGTGGTAGTTTGTGCCTACTATATATCTCAAATTGGTTGACTACATTACACTTTGTATGATGACTTTCATGTCCACATAGTTCTTCATAGTAATTATCAGACTCTTATCAGTCTAATGCAACTGAAATGTAACTTTAGTTACATTATGCAAAGTAACTGAAATGTAACTAGTTACATTGCTCAACCAATGTAACTTTAACTGTAACTGTAACTGACATAGTCCAATGTAACTGTAACTGTAACTAGTTACATTTAAATGTAACTGACCCCAGGCCTGACGCTCATACCCCCAAACAGACATGTACACAGTTATTGACTCTCAATCGTCCAGAGGTATAATTTATCACCGTTCATACCATCATGAACAGCACACATGTTGCCATTCACACACACAATGACTGAATGGGCAAGTCATTTGATGCACGAATACTGGTTCCAGCATGGTTTGAAATCGGGAAATAAATCATTGCCCTCAATATCGTACACAAATAAAGTGGAAATTGAATATATTTCGCCATTCAATTATTATTTAGAGGATTAACGAGGTGTAATATCAGATTTACAACCAGCAAGATCAGTGTTTACTTTATCACGTCAATGGCCGCCCGTTCTAAGAATAATGACGTAATGACGTCACGAAAAAACATCCTATAATGGCAGTATTAAGGTCGCCACTACTGCTAAATTAATGACGGAATAAACATTATTGTGCGAATTGTATGTCTTTACTATGTAACAAACATGTCGTTGAATATGTTGAAACTAATTTGATCGGGCGCTGTTGCTGCCACTAGTTTTACAATGAGTGGGTACGAATTTTATGTCTTTAATATTTAATAAACATCAACAGCACCCGGTCAAATTCGTTATTCAACAGATTACCTATATAGTTTTCTGGAAATTGCGATTCAGAATATACAGGAATCGGTTGATCCCAATACCGGCAAAACGTGGCTGGTGCTAAGGCAGAGAAGGGCGGGGCGTAGCCAAAACGGGATTCCTCAATTTCAACATAATTCGGCACTGCCTCCCAATATGTGAGCTGAGGACGCGACGTTACAGCTTGCAGAATAATCCCGTTGCAATATGTAGAGACATTTACGTAAGAGCATTCTCTAGTGACATCAGAATGATATTAAGACATTTAACCCATGGAGATAATATAAAATATCTGTTAACACTCTGAACTCTCAAGTACTAGAATGTCGAGTTCAAGGTAACTAACTATGAAGGTATGCTAAATGTGTGATGGGTACTTTGAATTTTGATATCTGTTGCTGTCAGAAAATGTGGCAATTTGCAAATGAACCGTCTACTTCAGCCGATCGTGTTTGAAATCGTGTTGTCTACAAAGAACACAGGTGTGTATTCATTTACTGTCGGTATGTTCAGCATCTTAACAGCACGAGTACATCTCCGCTCACTCCCGAGGCAGTGTATCCGTCATGACATCACACAGATGAAGTGCTAAGGCCCTGGTGGATTCAATCGCGACATTTGATATATATTATCAATTCTAAGACTATTCTAGGACATTATTGCCGACCTTAAAATGGTAATGCAAAAACAGCAGCTACACCTTACCATACTCCGCTTCCCCTTGTATATACACGGCAAATGTCTAGTTGAATTAGGAGCGGATGCCGCCAACGCATAATACTCAATACACCGCATTAAGTGTTCCAGTGTTGTATAACATTGACATGCCATTCCCAATGTAATTAACCCGATGACATCTTCCTGTGGCATGTAGATCGCTTGTGCAGCGTCCAAACGTTGACATCTTCGTTCTCCACTTATGGGCATGGATGTCAACCGAATCGCGTAGTACCTACACATTGGTGACGTGCCCTTGGGCGTATGCGTAGTATAATAGGCAGAATGATGCATGGGATTGGAAACTATTTCCGACTGTGTCAATTGCATTCAGCAAACGCGTCACGCCCGGCCAGACAACGTGCCCCGTTGTATTTATATTGCGCAATGTATGTTGGTTTACAAAATGAACCGGATTCGAGCGGACTCAGGTTTCTATTCCTAAGTTTCTACATTGATTTTCATATTTAATATGTTATTGGCAATGGAGAATTGAGTCAAATAACACGAACATTTATATTCCAAATGAATGGAAATGTCACGTTAATTGCGACTACAGCCGCGATATGTGTCTATGGACCGACCGGTTTAGCACGATAATGGGCGCGCATCGCAATTACGTAGAAACGTGAGACATTGATTTGACCAATAATCGGGCTTATTTTCGCTCGAATCAGTAATAATGCTTCAGAAGCAGCCACAACATCAGCATTCGCCAAAGCAATTATGTGTGAGTACTGAGGCAATTGCCGATGTACGGTATTTTTCAAGCCGGCAAAATTGAAAACAAATTCCTCTCGCAACGGGAACATTGACTGCCGGGTTATAACCATGTCAAATTAGACAATCTAGTTCAAGATATGGTAGTGTCATAGGCACAGGCAAAACCAGTTACCAGCTGGACCAAAGCTACTGTGCTCTAAATATACAGATATATAGGCGGGCCGCGTTGGTGATCCTTACAGAGTCAGATACGAGCAGGTGCTATCGAATATCTAGTTCTAGCGATCAAAGCATGGCTATCGCTGAATGGAGGGAGATATTTCTAGGTATGCTCCGCCCATTTGTAGCTGAGATCCGTCCACGGTTTACGGGTGCTTGAATCGATTTCTACAATTCGCATCGTGAATTCCAAGAATCGCAACGCCAATGTAATCATTAAAAGGGCCATGCCATTGAATATTTTGAAACTAATTTGACAAGAATCTGTCAAATTAGTTCAAAAATATTTAACATGAGTTCTATATTATGGTACAATCATCAAAGATATAATTCGTACACATTGATGGACGTAATCTTCCCAGACGCGTACCATAGCTACGTGGAATGTAGGTGATCTGACTGCAACATCAAAGAGGAAAACCTTAGGTGCAGACTGTGAACACTATACAATCGATACCACATGCATCCAAGAGACAAACGTAGCCAAACACTCAGAGCAGCAACTTCACCCAGGCCATAAGCTAGTACTCATGGAACAAAAACAGGCCACTTACCGTTGATTAGGCTTCGTAATCGGACCAAGAGTATTATTGGACGATGTCATTAGTTTGGGATACGTCAGCGATTGCGTTGCATTTATAGACCTGGCTATAGCAACGCGAAAGCGCACCACCACTAAGTGTCGCATAGTCAATGCATATGGGCCAACTACCGAAAGGGCCATACAGAATCCAGCTATATTAGGTTCCTTCTATGCAGAACTGAGCTCCGCCATTACTATCCACGCTAGATGGCAACTGTTCGTGTGCGGCGATTTCAACTCCAAGCTGAGTAGACTCGGCATTGCGGACAAAAGTTCAGGATTTGACCCGTGCGTAGGATCTTATTGAGAGGGCGCACGCAACAGTAATGGCGATGCGCTGGTGTCAACCCTTAGTTCCAATGCCTATTTGCCACAAATACGGCTTTCAAACACCCATTCCGCCACCGGACAACATGGACTGGACACATTGCTGATCGCAAAGCCCCAAAAGGCTCCTCTAAGGCTAAAAAAGTTGTCTTCAACCAAATAGATGTCATACTATGCAAGACAGCTGCAAAACCCCTACCTCGGGATGCTAGTTCCTATGGGGGCACATACCTCAATTCTGACCATAAGCCAGTCATTACACGCTTCCATATGAACCAGCTCTAACTAATGTATACACGCCATACCAGGCAAGAGGGTAGAGTCACCTACAGCGTACCCAAGCTCATCAGCGACACTGACACTCACGTGTCATACAAAAGGGGGGCAGATAGCTAACATCGACGTCAGCTCGGATCCAAACGAAGCCCTAACCAAAATACTGATATATATGGAATCATCAGCTACTAGCACCATAGGTGTTCTAAAAACAACATAACTAGGTATACTGAAGACACTCTCGTAGTAAAACTGTCAGCAGAACTGAAAGCGTTATGTCTGCGCATCTGTTAAAGTGGCTAAAGTGAAGATCGCACCAAACTACGAAAGGAACGCGATAACATTCTGCGCCACATTAGCAAACGCTTAAAATATCTTGCTATCCAACAAGCAGACGCCCTAGCAGATGAAATCACTGCCACGGATGAATGCCACAAAATGTTTCGGGCATCCCGAGCCATGATAATTGCTAACTACACACCACCACTAACTGTACACAACTCTGAAGAACACTTTATCGGAACTGACCAGAGCAAAGCCAAGGCGATTCGAGAATGGTTCAAGGAACAGTTTACTGACCACGATGATGAGCCCTTACACCCATTCTCAGGAGACCCCAGGCCATTACTAACACCAATTAATACAATAGAGGTTCAGAAGGCACGTAAAGCCCTGACAATGGACGTGCATCTGGACATGATGGCGTGAGCAATGAACTATTCAAATATGCAAGTGACATTATCTCAAAACCGATCACGCACATACTCAATTCAGCTTTTATGTACCACATTCCCCTCGACACTGTAGGCATCCGTATTGCGCTACTCAAACCCAAGAAGCCAGCTGGCCTCCCAGCCAATCTGCGGCCAATTGTGCTCCTTAACAGCATATGGAAAATCCTATCCAATGTTACTCTATGCCGCATCCGAGACAAGATCGATGGCTTCACCGGATCATGCCAAAGTGGCTTCAAACGTGGACGCAGCTGCGCTGACATTGTATGGGTTCAACGGATGCTTGTGTCGGTAGTCATGTCCAAACACTGGGATTTCCACAAAATGGGCATTGACATGTCACGAGCCTTTGACACAATTAAGCTCTCAGAGATCCTAAATGTACTGCGCCAGGCCAGATGCAATGAAGATGAGCTACGACTAGTGAGACTACTGCCAAGCTGAGAGTACGAGTCAAGTCAGTGAAGTCTGTAGAGTGTGTGACATCAATCGGCTCCCCACAGGGAGATGACCTATCCCTGTGCTCTTCACCGTTACATGGCTGCTGCATTAAAATCCGTGAGGGAAAACTCCACACGACCAACCTGAAAATGTGACGTAAGATAACAAGTGACTTATTTGAATATTTGTAAATGAGCTCGTATCAGCTCGTATCAAAAACGCTGACGTGCATTCTGGAAAGAATTTCAGGGAACAGCGTACAGGAACGTTGTTTCCAACATGAGCATTGGTTATTGCACAAGAAGGATTGCTATTAGAGGGTTCAAATTCTAACTAACTCCGCCTACCTATGACTAAGCCCCGCCCATGCGGCGTGCGTGTTTGGGGTCGACTTACATAGATTGCACCCTGACTTCCAAGAATCCCGTCTTCAGGGTAGCTATGCATGTAAGCTGTTTAATATGTTGAAATTAATTTGACAGGACGCGGTTGCTGCCTATGCAACAGAGCTTAGTCAAATTGGTTTCCAAATGTTCAACACAATTTTTACTGAAAATTAAATCGGTCACAGATATATAAAGTATACACTTGACGGACTATTCAAGCACCGTGGCGGAGTAATTCTGCCAATTGCGATTGTGACACCATACTGCATATGACGTAATTGAGTATGACGCGATATATATGATAGACAGCTCGGAATCGTCATTTCAGAATATCGGCATGCGGTACACTCACATACATCACATTATGGTTTAAATGAGCATCATCTCGTGGACAGACCGATATGACCAGTAACCTTTTGCGTATAGGGAATGGACCCAGTTTTAGCTATGTCTCGCCCATCTCGAGTTAACCTCCACCCACACCTCGCTCGTGTCGGGATCGATCAATCCCTGAACTACCTGACTATCAATTTCCAGAAAACGATACAGGTAGGCTATTGACTATTTTGAAACTAATTTGACTGAGTGCTTTTGTGCCTATTGCAGCAACAGCGGCTAGTCAAATTAGTCCTCAGAATATGTATTAACTAGGACAGACATACAACAGTTGACTGGGGGCCTTGTGCTACAACAGCTACATAGGCACCAACACCTCCCAGTCAAATTGGTTTCACTGCCTTCAAAATTGGTTTGCATAAATTTCACCATAATATAGTTATGCAATAGTCGTGGTATTATGATAAATTGGCATTGACAGGGACTCCAACACACAACCGTCGAAATGCGCCAAGCGTCATAGCCCACCAGAATCTTAGTTTACCCATGAGGCTTTTACAATGTGAGTTTCTGATACACATATGAATTCAGAAAGCAATAGCTGGTTATAGTAATTACGGTCAAAATCAGCTACCACAGAATTCCAATGTGTATCAGTAAACCGACATCGTGAACGCCTCACCGGCAAAGAAAGTCTTTGCCTTCCGGCGTTGGTGTGGTGGATGCGTTTGTCGAGTGTATTTTCGATTCTATGTCAATACCATAGTATAGTAAACTGTAAATTCACCAGCGATATGCAATCCACACATCTTTGTGACGGAATATTGCATCCGCCTTGGTGGACTTACGTCACCTTGATTGCGGCCTTAGACAACACACGGCGTTCTTGAGTATCGTGTCATATACGCAAGGTTACAGTTTCAATCCTTTTAGTCCAAACCGCAGGCATGCGGAACATGGGGAATATTAGGTAAAACCGCCACCTGCTACCATATTATGGAAAGAAAGCACATATACATGCACACACATGTGCGCGCGCACCCCCCCCCCCTTCCACCCACACGCACACGCACACGCACACGCACACGCACACGCACACACCCACACACAGACACACGCACGCACGCTCGCACGCACGCACGCACGCACGCACGCACGCACGCACGCACGCACGCACGCACGCACGCACGCACGCACGCACGCACGCACGCACGCACGCACGCACGCACGCACGCACGCACGCACGCACGCACGCACGCACGCACGCACGCACGCACGCACGCACGCACGCACGCACGCACGCACGCACGCACGCACGCACGCACGCACGCACGCACGCACGCACGCACGCACGCACGCACGCACGCACGCACGCACGCACGCACGCACGCACGCACGCACGCACGCACGCACGCACGCACGCACGCGCACGCACGCACGCACGCACGCGCACGCACGCACGCACGCACATACACACACACACCAGAAAACCATTATATAGTGACACAAATCGGCTCTGTCAGAATACCGATCACGATCATAATAGTCAAAATAGTCAATATGACTGTTTTCTGCAGCTGAAGCAAGTTGAAACTGTTTCAGCAGCAATCTGTTTTCTTCTGCATTCGCCGTGTTGTATTCTTTGTGATCAGCCTAGGCTCGTGTAGGGAGTTTCGTCTGTAGCCTACTCCAATGATTTCAAAGTGGCATTGGAACATATGTCCAAACATTTGCCAACACGGCGGGCTACCATCGTAGATAGTGCCACAGCGCTACACAGTATGTAAAGCGTTAAATCTGAGGGTATACTTAGACGTTTAAAACCTTGCGAATATGGCTCAATACTTGCAGCCCCAATCACTGCCAATACGGGTGTACATAAAGCTCACAAATCGTGAATGAATCATGGATGCATGTCGACGGCGTAATATTTGTATATAGCGCTTTCGGGCTACAAATCTATAACTTTTCTTCGGCATTATTCATTTCACTTACGCTTCGCCTCGCTTTCTTGTCTAAACAAATGTGTTTCTTACAGTTATCCAGCTATGTAGAATGCTACAGTTACTCGTTGATGATTTGTGATCTTTCTATATCCGTGGAATTGTAATTAACAACACCAGGCATATTTAAAAAAAAAGCTTTCGGAATCACATCTTGCCATTCCCCAGAGTAATTCATATAGCGTGGCCGTATATAAAACACCGCATGGTACTATTGAGGTGGACTCAATAAATATGTTTTTGCAGTTAGATCCAATAGGTAGAATTTGAAAACTATTTTACAATCTAAGAAATGATGTGCTGAGTATTGTTGGCTATTTCCAAACTAGTTAGATCAGGAGCTGTTGCTGCCTATAGCAGTAACATGCTTCTGTCAAATTAGTTTAAGAATAGTCGACAGTTTGTATATTTATCTTACAATTTGGATTCTTGGAATTCAGGTGGCAAAGGGTTAAATTATTCTATGTTGTACTGTTGCATTATCCATAGAACAGAAAAGGCATGCGCATTATATACAGCGAACTGAAGAAGTGAAGCGTGTGGTAATTACTGCTATTGATAAGAGCACAATCGGTGCATAGCCGACAGAGCGGCATTGCGTATGAGTAAATGAAAAGCGTCCATTACGTGAGTTGACAAAGCTCGTATCAGCGTTTAATATACGTACAACTGATCGCCATTACAGCGTCGTCAGCAAAATGAAAAACTGCAGTGGAATTGGTTTCCTTTAATAAGCATCGCTATATTGACGTGTAGCTATAGTGTGGTACGCGTTGAAACCGACTTTTCAATTTAGGCCAAGAAACAGAAATAATGCAGATTGTTAAGAAAGTGATAACATGTAGATGGACATTTGAAAAGACATCTTATGTAACTCTTCCGCTTGCTCACGCATTCGATCTCAAATTTTCTATCCCGGCATTACTCATGCACGTATTTATACGCCCGCCCGCCCGCCCGCCCGCCCGCCCGCCCGCCCGCCCGCCCGCCCGCCCGCCCGCCCGCCCGCCCGCCCGCCCGCCCGCCCGCCCGCCCACGTACACACGCATGCACTGGCGCACACACGTCCGCGCCTACCCACCCACCACACACACGCACGCACGCACGCGCGCGATTGATCAAATAGTACACGCGATTGGGATCGGTTAACGCCCATCACCAAGCAAACCCGCGGAGGCCATATCTCTAAATATCTATGTTCCTCATCTGCATTCCATGCCCTCTTCAGCCCTGAGATTGCAGTATCTCATTTCCAAAACTACGCTACAGGGTATGGCGTTGAGAAGTTTGAATTAAGGTGCATGGATGCTGTTGCTGAATATGCCACCAACAGTTGTCAATCGAATTCTGTTTTAAACCCATCAACATCATGTTTACAGCCTATTGATTTTCATGGAACAAAACCAGCCTATAGGATCTCTTTTACGCCATCATATAAACGTCATCGCATAAACAGATTATTACTTAAAACATGTCGGTGGTAATATCAAAATGGCTTCTGGGGCCACAGGATGTGTGGTCATCTAAGACGGATTGTCTTACGGCCACCCGTCTTAAAGAACCACTATCATGTGGGCCATTACACCAGTATCCGCTGTAAGCATACACGGCGATAACGCTTCTGTATGGTAGATTGGGTTAGTCAGTCTGGAACTCGGTAGAATAATCAATCAATTTCCGTGAATGATTATTGTTATTATTGTCGTTGAAATCCAGTTTGAGGCAAAAGGAATCAAACTGTGCCATCCAACCACGGCAACGTGACTGATGTGTCTAATGGAATTCTCGGCACACCATTGGGATTTTCTACACTTCATTTCCGCTGATGCGCGGATTTGATTTTTTCGTGATTTTTCACGGACACATCTTGGCACTGGTAATGGCGTATGTGAGGGGGATGATGGTTGCATCACTCAATAGACACGTGTGTGATAAATAGTGTTGTCAATTGACACTCGTTGCTAATGTAATCTTGAAATAAAATTTAAGTAACATAATCACAAAATTAATAATGGATGTGTCACGTCACTGCGAGAATCAGCTAGGAGAAACGTGTATTGCTAATACAACTATCTGGCCCGGTCGGTGAAACTAAACGGACCTTTCCATGTTTAGCTATGCCACGCCCGTCTCTGGCTAAGCTCCGCCCACACATCGATCGTATTGGGTCGATCGATCTCAGAACTCTATGACTATCCGTGTCCAGAAAACTATACAGGTAAGCTGTTGAATACTTTGAAACTAATTTGATGGGGTGCTGGTGCTGGCTATGGCAGCAACAGCTCCCAGTCAAATTAGTTTCAAAATATACAACAGCACGTCTATTAAATAGTAGAGACATACAATGTGTACAACGTGTCGGACCATTAAGAGTTAAAAACCGCATCATTTATGACATAATGATTATGACGCCATCCTACGTGCGGCTTAGCTGATTATGGCGCCATATGACGTCATTACTCTGGAACGGTACATTCGCACACAATTATGGTGTGCATTGTTCATTCTCGAAACAACGGTTCTGTAAGACTGTTATTGTCTATGACAAGAACAGCTTTCAGCGGCCGCATTTACGAAATGAACACCATTCTCGAGATAGCATATTGTTGCAACAATTTTCAGCAAAACTATTCTTTTGAAAGCTCGTTTACAAAATGAATACCAATCAAGCAATGTCTACGTACTGACAAGGCTGTACTCTGTGCACATAAAGGTGCCCGACCATGTACAGTTAGCTCTTTCAGACTGAGAGACCAGCTACTCGTGGACCTGGTGATGCCTTAACCTAAATTGACTTAAGATATTCAACACCAATCCTACTTGTACAGAGTCTATATAAATAATCGTGTTCGCTTTGCTACGCCATGCACGAGAGGTCGCGTCGTCATAACGTGAATCGAATAGCCCTACATTTCTTTTACCAAAATGGCAGTTTACCATTATAGTATCGAATTAACTCGTGTTCCATTTCTTTCTTATGATAGGAAATGCTGTTTACCAAGTAGTCTACCATAGGCATTGTCACCGAACCTAGCTGAAATTCGTACACCATTGCAGTTATGGGATACCAATTCGGGCTTTGGGTATGGATGGCTGTAGAGCAGTCAACCAAAAGATTTCACTTTATAATTTACGATGACAGTGACGGCCGGCCAAATCAACGATTTACGTCACCACCAAGAATTCAACTTTCCAGAGTATCGATCCATCATCTGACCTCGTATGGCGTCATAATCCGTTCAGCGCGTGTATGATGACGCCACAAGTGTTACGTCACAACGGGTTCCATATAGACCGTCATAAAATCTCAAATAGTCCGACACGTTGTATGAATTGCATGCCTGCGCAATTATTTGCTATTTAATAAACAAGCTCTCGAATATGCTTAAGCTAATTTGGCTGGGCGATGTTGCTGACTTAAGCAGCAACGGCACCCAGTCAAATTAGTTTCAAAATATTCAACAGCTTACCTGTGTGGTTTTTTTGGAAATTGATAGTCGGGTGTTCAGAGATCGATCTATCCCAACACGAGCGAAGTGTGGGTGGAACTTAGCTAGATATAGGCGGGACATAGTTAAAACCGGAAAGATCCATTAAGGGAGTTGGCCTTTTTTATACATTCACTTCGATTCTATAGCTAAATCCCAGCCGGAAAAGTGACTATGTAATGGGATTTGTCTATTTAAGTTAAGCATGGTGCACACACGCGTGTGTACTACTAATGTTGTGACCGTAATTCAGACAATTTAAAGTGACAAGGCAGTATGTTGGCGTAATATATATTTTATTCGTCTACATTGGGAAACGGCACAATAGTAAGCTCCCCGCCATCACGACCATTCGTCAATAACACCACCATTCTTTAAAGCCTTTGGTTATTATTGTCCCCTATAGGGATGTAGGATAGCAAGCCAGTATCCACAATTATAGCATCGTCTGTTGACTGTCTGGGCCATGGGTAGCTTTAGCAATCCGATACAATATGCCATTAGTACGACTATTGGGGCAGAATGTAGGGAAACGGCACGGATATCGGGGATCCATTCCTGAGTGGTCTGATGTATTTAGATGGCACAGGGGTTGGGTGAACTGCATCACATATCTATGAGAATTACGTGCTTGTATAACTGTCTGGCCATTTAACTTCTCGAAGAACTTACAATGTAAATTCCTGACAAATTCAGTTATCCACCTGCTAAGGCAGAATCGCTGGCGGAAGATGTGTGGCTGGTGACCCATCAGCATAGTTCTGTCAAAGATAGTCCATTCTATATCTAAGATAAATGCGAGAAGGTATTTTGGACGGTGCCATTTTGGTCTGGCGTGTTTTTTGTATTGATGATTGGAAATTAGGTATCCTTTAGAGCGCAATCGTTAATTCCGTTCGTTGATTTGGTAATATACAGGCACATTGTACATTCGCGTAATACTTCATTTTGGAAGGAAAAAGTGCATATGTGCCTGTTGCCCTTCCACGTATAAAAGGTGCAAACGATTTGATTGGTCAGTTCGCTTAATTAACCTGACCTGTATTGATTGTTCTGGTCTTGTTGTCTTTAGAGCCGGCACTAACACCACTTTACTAAGATAAACAAAGAATATCCAGCGTGCGTGTTGATAGTGAGTCTCTTTTTGATTGCCAACGCGTATCCAAATACTAGAGTGAATTATTCTCTGAAGAGAGTCATGCCGCCATCACTTTATTAGTTTTGCTGGTTTTTGTTCATTATATATGGTGACCAATTATCTGTGTCGCAGCGAGGAGAGGAATAGCGAACCGCTAGGTTGAATCGTAACCATGCCGACGGCATGCTCTTAACGCGGGGTGCCGGACAGACGCGATATGGTGACCGTGGTCAGGCACATCCAAGCACACTGGGCCTGTATTCCTCTTGGTGGAAAATTGGTAATTTGAAACCCAGAAAAAGCAATTTATTATCTGTTGGATGGAATAGCAGTCCGTATAAACGAGTGATCCTATTACCTATGATGGCGTTTGTTGTAGGACTATCGTTGCAGGCACGCTTGCGATTGCAATATACCTGTATATAAATATTACTCTGAATACACAACTCCATTGAGCCCATAATAGGTTCAAATCGCCTACAATATACGATATGTATGGTGAAAAAATGCTAAGCGACACAATAATTATATGCAATGAGCCTGGATATCAACATGTTGAGACTGTATACATTAGATGACCTGTATTCAGATATTGCACGCACATCTCTAGCTATAAGAAACTGGTGTTCCTTTCTCAACAAATTTGGTGGCAGATACTGCTCCGAAGGTTTATGTAGATTGTGGACGTCTGCGTCTATGCTCCGGACGCCCTCTCTTTTGGCGGACCACAGGTAGTCAAGAGGGGGATGGACATGTGTGGGTGTTGGGGAGGAGAGCTCCGACGAGTATGCAAAAGGTTCGACCATATCTAGAAATGAGGAGCGTGTACACAATGTAAAATGTTAGCAAATGCGAGCGTTGCCAGCTAGCATAAGTATGAAGTCATAAAATGAAGCATTCAATAGTGATAAACTATAATAACCAATACAGCACAATATGGTAGTAGGCCTATGGTATCCAGGAAACTGTTACAGGTGGTTAGCTAGACATGCGGGTAATATTCTACAATATTCGCCGTAGTATTTATATAGATGATGTCCCGGTAATTGGCCGTGGGTGTGGGTGTGTAATCCTGCATTAAAGACGTTTCAACCAGTAGGTTGACATTTGATTGCATTCATTAAATCTTCGGATCTTCACCTATTTGTGCCAATTGCAATATTTTTCCTATGATATACGCGAAGCATCCGCAAGTACGTGCAATATGTTTCCATCTGTGGAGTTTCGCAGAAGAGTTTGTACATATGATGATAGTCATAGACAGTAACGTATTACTGGACCATACCAATCCCCATATCAATACTAATACAGCTATTACAGTGCTCTTAATCTAGCTTGCTAGAGATATTTGAGTGGCCAGACAGGCAAGTGACGAGTATACCTGGGCGACATATCTTCTCCAAAATACGCGACAATTCACAACATTCCAATAATCCAAATACTTGAGTGGCATGCCATCTTCAGTTCAAGGTGAGTTTACTGTGGCACAGATTCTCAACAGTTGTATTTATTCCGATTCATGACAACAGTGTGTTGCAAAGTGACAGATATGAAGTGCACGTGGCACTGAGAAATCAAAACCAGCGGAGACGGTCCATTCCGCGCAAAGTCCCTATGACTTCCACCAAATAGTGACGGCCAGGACAGGAGTTATCTATTCAGAACGAATTACAAGTAGCCAGATTGAGAGGAGGGGTTGTGAACGACTGCCAATACGTTACGATACTATCCACCAACGATTAGACACTATTCACTTTACACGGCAGTGAATTAAAAAAACCCATTACGGCCTATCTCATAGTCATTTTACGTGAGGAAACTTGTATACTAAAACAATGGTATGCTAAACGACTCGCTTACGTAGAACCAGGGAGGTAATTCGGAGATCTCTGTAGCTCAATTCACCTTTCCAGGGTATCCATCTATCGTCCGACGTCATATGACGCATTAATCAGCCAAGCGGCGTGTAGGATGACGTCACACACATTACGTCATAAATGATTATATAGGGTCTTTAACTTTTAAAAGTCCCACGGTGTAAGAATTTTATGTTTCTACTATTTAAAAACATGCTGTTGAATATTTTGAAACTAATTTGACCGGGCGCTGTTGTTGCCATAGCAACAGCACCCAGGCAAATTAGTTTTAAAATATTCAACAGTTTGCCTGTACTGTTTTCTGGAAATTGATAGTCAGAAAGTTCAGAGATCGGTCGATCCCAACACGAACGAGGTGTGGGTGGAGCTTAGTTAGCGACGGGCGGGGCATAGCTATAAATGGTAGTGTCCATTGCTACAGAGCACAATGTGGAAACATATTTTTCGATCGTATTGTCCTGAGTCCCGTCACTCAGAGTACAATTCTAGTATCGATTAAAAGAAACTGTCAGCTTACATTCTTATTACCGGCGTATGTGGAACATGTCAATCTAGTTGTTGAATAAGACAGCTAAATCAAAGAGATAGCAATGGACCTTACGAAGGTGCAACGGACGCTACATAAAAGATATGCCCATTCTAATTCATGACTAATGCACTTTCCAGTTTTAGTTATAACCCGTCCATCTCTATCTAAAGCTCCACCCACACCACGTCCGTGTTGGGTTCGATCGGTCTCTGAACTCCCTGACTATCAATTTCCAGAATACTATACAGCTAAGCAGTTAAATATTTTGAAACTAATTTTTTTCAAAATATTGCACAACATGTGTAGTAAATAGCAAAGGCATACAAGTCGCACACCGTGTTGGACTATTACGCGTTAACACGGACTATTTCGAATCATTCATGACGCCCTGATTATGAGGCATTAAGGGATCATTAGGCGTTATCTCACCAATTACAATCGTTCGTTGAACTTAAATATTGCAAGTGTGTTCATATCGATACATATGGAACGGGCTGAATGTGTTGTTTTATATGATAATTGTTATTTGCGCGCGTGTTTTATTATCTGATGACATACAGTATTCCATCCGCATACTGCTAGAGTATGAAGTCTATGCACATGCTTTTTTATTCTGACTATGAATTCATAATACAGCAAAATTGACTTTTTTATGACTCGCTGAAACTGTAATCGCAGAGATATGATAGCATATGTGGACGGAGATGGCCGCAGATGCTCTGCAAGGCTCTGTAAACCATGTAACACTCATATCAGCCACAACCGCCTTCAACAGTAGTCTTGGGAAATGTCGATTTGCAGACCAAGAGAAGAGGATTTTTGAAAAGTTTCCCCTGGACTGACTGACTCGATAACCGAGCCAGTCAGTCCAGTGGCAGATTAAAAAAACCTATTTCTGGATCTGCAAATGGACATTCTCAATGAGAAAACTGAAAATGTTTTGAGCAAATTCTAGGGGTAAGGTATTAATGATGGTAATACTCATCAAGAAATGCGGCTGGGGTTGGGGGGGGGCGCATATATAGAGTCATTTACCTCCATTTAGAGCTATCTCTCTAACAAGATATGTATATAGAGACATAGTTATGGATTGCCGCCACGAATACCAAAATGATAGTGAAAGGCCATCTGCTATTAACACATAACTATGGCCATTCACGTATTGAATGGATGCATGAGATATGACGTCATAATCAAACGCGTCACAATTTTAGGTGACGTCACAAATCACAATCAAAATGGCGTACCTCCGTCACGAACATCGAAGACACCGTCAAACTAAGTATGCGCATATTATGTCTTTGATATGTTTAACCCTTCCACGCCGAATTCGGCCAAAACCGGCCTCTTGAGTGGTCTTGAAGAATGTCAATTTGCAGGCTAAGAAAATACCTTTTTTGACAATTTGCCACTGTACTGACCGGCTCGATAACAATGCCAGTCAGTCCAGTGGCAGATTAAAACCAGTGACAGATTTCAGTGGTATATTTTCAAAAATAGTCTTCTCTCGGCATGCAAATGGATATTCAACAAGTAAATATTGTAATTTTTCGAACAAATTTAGTGATTAAATAGTTAAAGCTTAATACACATTATGTTGAATATTCTGAAACAAATTTGCCTGGGAATTCTTGATAACCTGGTTAAAAGTCTGGCTATGCATTGATTTCAACACATGCACGAGGTCGACAGAGCTTAGAATGAAACAGAAAGTATCCTCCTTTATTAACGATACGGCTCGTCTAAACAAGGATAGTACATTATCATACTGAAGTCACTCCACGAGCCAACTTCAACCCACCGTAAATAAATGCAAGCCAGGTAGTAGCCTCTCCTCATCTATTACTGCGTTGCCATTAGTACCACACACCTTGGTACCCAATGAGGAGGTTAACTTACTAAAATAAATGCTCCGGATGGAAAGGTTGCTCTGCTAACCCTTTCATGCCGAAGACGGACAAACCTGGCCTCTGTAGTGATCTTGAGGAATGCCTATTAAGCAAGCCAAGATACGTCTATAGTTTGCAAATTTACCACTGGAATCACAGGCTCGGAACCGGAGACAGTCACGCCAGTGACACATTTTCAACAACCGCCTTACCTTGACATGGCAATATACACTCAATAAGCAAATGTTTAATTTTCTTGACCAAATTTAGATATTACAGGGTTAACGAGCGTGAATGTTGGGACAAGCTATTGATATAATCACGTCGATTACCCTCCCAGACTTAGTTTATTAATAGATCTAGTAGAGCCCTGGTGGTCGGCAATCAGAATATAATGAAAGATATATCTCTTGAGATCAATCGTAGGCAGAGAGACAGCGCAGTGAATAGACTTATTCTGAGACTAAATGCCAGTTCGATAAATGAAGACAAACTGTTCGACGTGTGCAGACTGACGTACCTTAAGCGATCGCCTGGCTGGTATAGACAATGGAGTAGAGTTGTCCGATATGCTGCTCATGTGCCTGACATCATAATCAGAATATGGCACATGTTAGTTGACGCTATAACCAAACTGAGATAGACCCATCACGAAAACCAGTCTGTCAGGACCATGGAGGAATTGTATGTCTTTGATGAATTTAAAATGAAACTAATTTTACTGGGCGCTGTAGCTTCCATAGACGGCAAGATACGCCGGACAATTAGTTCCATAATTGTCTACAGCGTACCGTGAAACTGGGTGTCTACGAATTCAGAGTTCAAAGCGTAGAAATCGATTACCGCCTACACGTTTTGTGGCTGGGGCTTAGATAGAAAAATGGGCGTGGCATGGCTAGAAATGGAGTTTTCTGTTCGGTGTATTTCTAACATTAGGATCACAGTTAACCAGCCATGACAGCCCATGATGTAGTAATGTGTTTGTCCGAACTCAAGGAAGTGGAAATAAAATGTCATTCGTGACTGTCTACACGGGCATGGTGCTATAAGTGAATGGCATACTTGTTAACTGCTGTAAGCAGTCGGACACTAATTTCAATAAGCAATAACTCAAAAAATATTGTGAATAATTTTAAAACAATTTGACTGAAAGTTGTTGGTGGCTAAGCCACAAATAGCTTGCAATCAAGTTGTTTTCGAGATATTCAACATGTCCAGCGTTAAACCGCATGACGAATGAATTCTGCAGAAAGTCCGCAGATAGAACTTTATCACGAACTGGTAATAAAATAGCGCTGATTAGTTTGAAACTAATTTGACGAGGAACGCATTGTTGCTGCCTATCACAGCTCCATGTGCCTGGCAACGTAGTATATGGATAGTCACCAACTTAGACCTATCTGTATAGTTAACTCGAAATTGCGATTCTGGCAATTCAGCTCTCAAAGTGTACATTATGAAACATACATAGGCCTGGTTAACGAGTTTTTTATGAAGTTCATTTTTGTGCACAGATTTGGCGAACACAGTCATTCTGAAAATAGTTAGGCTTGGCCCAGATACATTCGGTAGCACTTGAATCACGGGGCATGACAGATCCAGTGGCGTTCGATGCCATCGTTGTTAACATTTAAGCTGTGCACACCACCGCAACCTGCACACGTATACACACACACGCGCGCGCGCGCACGCACGCACACACATACCCACGCGCACACGCACTCGCATGTACACACGCCCGCCCGTCCGCCCTCACGCACACATGCACGTACGTACGGGCGTGCAAGCACACACGCATGCGCCAACACTGCCGCCATTTGAGTTATAGCGGAACGAGAGTTAGTATTGCCTTCAGTAGAATCATTGCAACACGTTCTAGTCAAATTAGATTCAAAATGGTCAGAATAGACAGTCCATAGTACATAATATCCCAGAAGTGTGATATCGTGTCTAATCCAGTAACGTGAATGATGACTAGTTTAACCAAATTGTTTAGTACTAGCAGCACAATTCGCATTGTAATTTGGTGAGCAATAAAGCACATGGAACGGGCAGCCATATAATTGGTTTTCTTTCCCTCTGGAAAAGCGGTCCCTTATAACACAGGATAGTGGTCCGGAACTGGTCCACTTCCAGGCCATCACAGCCCGAACCTGCTTTATTAGTGGAGCATCATATTCAATTCTGGATTTCTCAATCAATGGTAGGTAGATGGAATTGATCATTGCCTCTCTAGAGTAGCGAAACACTAAAAGTGGTTTATGCTCATACAATAAAATATATTGATCATTATTGCGGCGATAAATTAGAAACATGCTGCGTGCTGGTCATTGATATGGTAGCCGTGGCCGTGGAAATAAAATCACGGGACTTTCTTCTGACGCCGTATGGCGACGTAGTGAGGTTGGTCTGATGCGACACACGGTATGCCAGTGATGCGTGACTAATCTGACATGTTGATTACTTATTTATGTAATTTATTGCTTATCTGCTTACTTTGGAGTTGGGTGTGGTGGGGATGGCCGCATAAGTAGATTCTGCTTTCTTGAGATTCTTGAGTGCAGCTAGTATGTTGATACCTTTGACAGATGCTTTGGAATATATTCATGGTACGTTATGGTATTAAAACGCGAATTAACTTATTGATACCTGGAACACTATTTTCGTCAGAATTACTAAATTAGTAAATTACTAATTGCTAGCAAAATACCCTGACCAGAATTCAAATTAGCATGCGTGCTTGCGTGTGTGTTCGAGCGTGCGTGCGCGCTTGGGTACATGTATACATGCACGCGTGAGTGAGTGAATGGGTGCGCGCATATTTACAGGTGCACGCGTTGTTGCTCTTACAGGTGCACATTGATTTATAACGCATAGTACATTTGACGTGTGTCGAACCTAGAAATGTTCTAGCTTATGAAGTTTGTAGATGGATTCGTACTACCATGGTCGCCTAGAACAAATTCAGCTTTGTTGCCGAAACGGCAATTTTGGGCAACTCTGGTAACTTGCATAAATCAAAGATGGCCGCTGGTCGCCATCTTAAAACAATTAACTTTTGAACTACTTGACCTAGAACGATGTGTAATACCGTTTTATAAAGGGTTTGAGGTGTATAGAAAAGATTTCTGATGGTGTTTGTTCAATTCAAGGTCAAGCTCAGGTGCTAATAAAGAGCAGGTGAATGCCAAATTTGACCACTCAATGGGACAATGAATAGAAACATCAACTAAATGATATTTCCGTTTATTCAGGCACTTAAATTATGTATAATCATACACAACATTACGGTCATATTTGAAACACGTGATCGTATAGCCTGTCGTGCAAAGATCATTAGGGGCATTGTCTTAGATGATTTTGAAACCAACACATTGCTTTACCTATTTATACGTATTAGCATTTCTTTGAGTTGAAAGGAAGTGTAAAGATCGTATAACGAGTAATGTTCATAACTCTAGATAGAAGGGAAATTTACACACCCTCATGCTATAAGGGGAAGGAAATTCAGATATTGTATGATAAGCTTCATCTTTTACCTATTCCAATTCATCATCAATGTAATCAAAGGCAGCAACACCATCATCAATACCCTCATATCCTTCCCTCTCCACCTCTACACGCTCCTCACTTACACCCTCCTCCTCCTCCTTCTCCTCCTCCTCCTCCTCCTCAACACCCTCTATCTCAACACCCTCCTCGTCTCTGGCTCGAGCCTCTTCTGTCGTATTGTACGGATTGCAGCAGCCCCCTTCGCCAGGGCAGTTGCAGTGCGATATGCATGAAAGATATGCTTTGTGACAGCCACACACATCAGTGCTGTATTTCTTGCATCGTGCCTTGCACTGTCACTGAATCACATCACTCAGCTCTGGTTGAGTTGGGTCACCATTAGCAATGACAGGAGTGGGAAGATTATTCCGCATCTCCAACCCAAATTGAAAGATGTTGGCTGCTTCATCTGGTGGGTCTTGGTGGCCTGCCACTTTCTACAGCATAACCTGCAGATGGGCCCGCAGCACATGCAGTAACATGTTGGTGGATGTTGGAGGCAGATCCATGAGGTTGGGGATTTTCTTCTTCTTGTTGAAGTGTGAAGCGTAAAGACTCCATGGGTGTCCGCGGGGGCTGACCATACAGAGCCTTGAAGAAGGTGTTCGCTACCTCCATCAGATCCACCTCCGTGGCGCTCACCTCGCTCAGCACTTCAACCAAACCTAGAAAGTCGCCAGTGAGCAATGTGTTCAGTGCACCGATCTTGCCTTTGGTATATGGATATGATGTCGTGTCTCACCCGCTGAGGGCATGTATGTCAAGCGACTCCATAGCTTTGGCCATATTTCAGCACAGGTGGCGTTGATCCAACACTGTCCCATCCCAGCACTCCATCTGCACCTTGCACTCCGGTTCCTTCCGATGCACCCAATAGACCAGTTTTACAAATACATATGTGTCGTCGCTAAATACGCGGATCACGGCCTTGTCACAGTTGCCAGTCTCAAGGGCATAGGAGATTTCTGACGCCTCATCATGATTAAAAACACCATCATCTCGAATATCTATTGTCACGTTCTCTCCCAGATCGAAGGTACACAACACGCTTGTCAGCATCTGCTTGTTGTTCTTGCTCTTCAGGAGTGCATCTCCATTGGGCAGAGGACTGGTAACGGAGAGATCATTTCGATGGTAACTTCACCAGCACACCACATTCTCTCGTGATCCTTAGCAGAGACATCTTGGTACGTGTTGAAAACCATGATTCGCTCAGTACCATCTGGATAGTGACTAAGATGACCCTGGATGGCCGCAATCAGATCTGAGGGACTGCCGCCATGTGGCCACACAATAGGCTAGAAGAGCTGTGACACATTTACGATGACAATGCCGCCAGCTGTTGCGAGATCTCGAGTACATTAATGCGTTTAGATAACCCAACTTGTTGACTTTGCGAAGACAATCATGGTCATGTCAGTGATCGAGGCAGGCACTACACTTGGCTCGCAGGCAAACAGGTGATCAAGCTCCATCTTCCGCCACTGAACAATCATCAAGAGCTGAAGAAAAAATGTTCTCAATGTCGATGACTGGTCTTACCTTGTTAACATTGACCTGCTTCTTGATAATACCCATCGCCCTGATGGGGCTACTAATAGGGTCGTATAACCCATCAGGGAGTATGGCAATGTACTTGCTTTCCATCTTTTCTCCGAATCATTCGCATAAGCGGGGGCAATGTGGCCAGTGGCGGGATTGTAAAGCTGGAAACAGTTTTCTTCTAGTGGGTGAGGGCACCTATCGACCTCTGCATCAAAAGGACTCCGATCATCTGCGTCAAGGACACGGCGCCTTAACTCCTCCGTGTGCTGCTTCTCTGCAGACTGGCATGTTGGATCAGCGGAGTATATCCGGTTCGTGCGGTCTGACACATGCACGGTGGTGGCGAAGGCAGCAGTCCACTGACAATCAAGCGTTCCAGTATTAGTCACGGTGCCAACAGACCAAGCCGCCAAGCACAGGGTGCGCCTTGCCTCAACATGGAGCACACGCATCTCCAGCAGGTACTAAGTGAGATAGTGGGCGTACTGCACATGGCCAGCGAGGCAGATATACTTCATCTTGCGCTCCATGGTCAGGAGCGTCAAATAGATATCCCCCTTCCCCTTCCCTCCCCTCTCTCTCTCTCCCTCCCTCCTCTCTCCCTCTCTCTCTCCCTCCGTCACTCCCTCCCGCCTTCCATCCCTCTCTCACTCCCTGCCTGCCTGCCTGCCTGCCTGCCTGCCTGCCTGCCTGCCTGCCTGCCTGCCTGCCTGCCTGCCTGCCTGCCTGCCTGCCTGCCTGCCTGCCTGCCTGCCCGCCCGCCTCCATCCCACTCACTCTCTCCCCCTCCCTCCCTCTCTCTATCTCTCTCTCTCTCTCTCTCTCTCCCTCTCTCTCTCTCTCTCTATCTGTACACTCACACTGATGGACGAGTAATAATTGAAGAAGGAAGTTGATGGGGGATTACGTTTTGGAACTATATGGGTGTGTACCAGCGCAGCTTTTTGGTTACTGTAATCAGCCGCATGCCAATGGAAAGATGGGTGTATGCCATACCCGTGTCAAGAAGTGGCACGTGCCTGTATGCAAGTCTTGTGCGGATGGTGTCTGTGTGAGAGGCCGATGCGCCAATCAGTGGGCCAAATATAGGTGCTCGCAGGTTTTAGTACGGTCTGGCTCCTGATTATCTGATTGTTGAAATCATTCCACTCTATTGCATCTTACCCTTGGCTCAGCCTGTTGAGCCACTGAGCTTCATTCTCTTGTGCAGCCACAAGACTGGCATGTCGAATAAACACATCTGAGTAGGTAATCCCTCTTCTTTTTAGGTCCAGTATAGTGCTTACGTGTAATGGCTCTGTTATTCCATACATAATTGGCCTGCTTGGACGTGAGGCCAGGGATTGCAAGCGTACTGAGTGCTGCCAGTCTCAACAATCCCAGCTGGGTGCTTCTGAAATTATTTTGCCTGGCGTGGGTCTGACGGCTGCCATTCGGAGTCGATACCAGCAAGTCTAAGTTGTTATACCAGCCAAATACGAGTCCGACTGTTGGACTTAGCACGATCATCTGATGTAGCGTGGCAGCATTGTCACTGATATACTTAGTCACTGAGTTTATGAACAGTGGCACCTTATCTTGACACAGTCAACAATCATCGAGGTCTGGCCAGCATGCAAAGGGATTGTCCTGAATGCATTTAATCATGCACACTATTACCACGCATCGCAACTTCCCTACCCGACACATCATAACAGTCCAATATGACACCCTAGAAAAGTGGAGTACCCATGACACCCTTTCTTTGTCACTGCACTACTCTGCCCAACACATCAGGATGTTTAAGAACAACAAGTTCACAAAATTTAGCACACAACAAACATTGGGTTTTTTTTAATCAAACTCTTTTACGTGTGATCCTCTGATTCGTGCAGCCGGTGGTTCATCGCTGCCTATTAAATCACCCATTTGCATAAATTCGCCTTAATAACAACATTGGCGTCCTTCCAGGGGTTCCCCTCAAATCAGCCCTTGACGTGAGCCGGCTGGCTGGTAAAAGAAAGGCCAGTCAAATAACAGCAAGCCGACTCACGTCAAGGGCTGATTTGAGGGGAAGCCCCTGGAATGACGTCAATGTTGTTACTAAGGCGAATTTATGCAAATTTGTTCCTATACTGTACTAATTTGAATATTTCGTCTGCATGAGTTCGAGATGGCGGGAGCATCGGTTGATGATGGCAAGTGCTTCCTGCCAACCTGCAGTAGGTCAGGACCATTCATGTCAGCTTTTATTAGACTATTATTCAGCATAAAATCCACCTTCATTTGAGTCTATTTTGAAGTCTCTATGACAATTTTGAATATTTGACCTCTGTGACCCAGGTATTTTGAGCTTGACCTTCCCCGTAGCACCTAATCTTGACCTTGAATTTAAAAATAATAACATCAGAAATGGATTCTACACACCTCTAAACCCCTGAAAAAAGCTATTATACACCATTCTAGGACAAGAAGATTAAAAGTTAATTTTTCAAGATGGCGACCAGCGGCCATCTTGGATTTATGCTTTATGCTTGATTTGCGTTTCGACAACAAGGCTGAATTTATTCAAGGACCCCCATATGAGTACAAATCGCAAACAAAACTTCATAGGATAGAACATTTCTAGGTTGAGTATTGCGTACATATAAGCGTCAAATTGGCTAATAATGCGATTACTCAGGAATTATTAATAATGTGTGTATCACCCTACATACAATGATGAACATGATGGATTCCGCTGTTGTCACATATGACCGCTCTGTCTTGGTTCTCTACAAACCAATGGGAAAGACAATGCATACCTTAGTAGTGAATGGACTTTTCCAGTTTTAGCTATGCCCCGCCCATCACTAGTTAACACCAACCCACGCTTCACCCGTGTTCGGACTGGTCGATTATTCTAAAATTAATTTGACCGGGCACAAGTGCTGTCTATAGCAGCAACAGCGCCCGGGAAAATTAGTTTCAAAATATTCACCAGAATATAGCAGCAACAGCGCCAGGTAAAATAAGTTTCAAAATATTCAACAGAATGGTTATTAAATAGTAAAGACATGCAATTCGTACAACAACGCTTCTCCGTCTTAAATTACGCGCCCGAGATGTACTTATCTACGTCATTCATGACGCCATTGATTATGGCAACGTTATACTCGTCGTCACGTATTTAAATTATGTCGTCATATGATGGATGGATAAACTGGACAGATCCATTTCAATATGTTCATCTTCCATTCAGCGGCATTACAAAATCATGTTTACCTTTGAGTAACGGTCAACGCGGCTTCAAGATCAAAGAAGCGCCAGAACGATGGTAGTTTTACTTACTGATTAGAAACTGTCATGCCACTACTGTCGATGGAAATGAACCAAGTATGGAGAGATCGTTAACAAGGCGTCCTTCTCTGGTGTTAGCCCTAGATACTCGCCGATTTTCTTTTCATCGGCGGCCTTCATGTATTCTGGTTTATGACGTTTGAACGATTTTTTTTCTCATTACAAAGGATCCTAGTACATTTGGAAAGATAATGAGGCATTTCTCAAATCTATATATGCAGGTGTGTTCGGTAAAGTTTTTCTTTTCTTTATTCAGCATCGATTCTTAATAGCCAGAGACGTCGTCCCCAACGAACACCATTCACGGATGAAATAACGAGATATAATACTGACAGGATCAGACTGGCCTTTATATCCGTTTATGAGCTCTGTGTATTAATGATGTTTGAGCTTGTTTGTCATGCATTAACATCTTAGTGTTAATTCGTCCTCATGTGTCCAGGTTGCAAAGAGCATCTCGAAACGAATTATGAATGGAGGAATACAGTTTTAGCTATGCATACCACCTATGCATACCACCTATGGCAGCAACAACGCCCTGCAAAATTAGTTCGAAAATATTCAATAGTATGTATATTAAATAGTAAAGGCATGCAATTCGTACAACAGCGCGTAGCCCGTCATCAATTACGCGTTCATGACGAACTTAGCTACGCCATTTTGATTTGATTATGACGTCATATGATTTTTGGACATTGTAGGATTGTCCAGCAACTTACGTGTGTGTTCTCCCGGGATTAGATAAATGCCAACCAACAGTTTCATCGCCCGTGAGGTCTGAAGGAAAATATTTGATATCCCATTGTTGATTACTAGTTTTATTAGTCAAGAATGTGCATATTCTGACGTGCGCACGATCTATGGGCGTGTAGTATGCACGCCATATTTGATATCCACTTGTTGATCCGTGAGCTGTACTACATATACGCTTTTTCCTCAGAGGATGGGCGTTGCAAACACAGAAGGGATAAACGCGTATTTATTTTGTCACTGCCAGTAATATGTTACTCTCAATTGACCTCACGACAGTTAGCTGTCACAATATAAAGACGGATAGCAGCCACCTGCCATTCCTAGCATTGGGAACTAGCAAATAAACGCCTTAAATATTACAACACACACACCTGCCATGCGCTTAGAATTTGCCATCGTATCTTTGATGTACAACCGAGATAACGCAGGTTACGGGACCGGTTGCTGGCCAATGATCAATGCAGCCCGTATTGGCCCATTTACAGGCAGGTAACATGCGTTTTCAGCTTTGTTCATTCAGAGAATCTAGTTCATTGATTCAACTGAAGCTCACCGAACTTATAAGCTGACGCCGCCATCTACTGTTAAATCTGCGCTACATATGATAGCATGTGTAGAGGCATATTCTTTTCTATTTTGTTAAAGACCTGGAGAAGTGAATTACAAGCAGGCCATTTTGTTAGACGTATTACTTGTCAACAATGCAATTCGCCCATGAAATAGGCGCACGTATTCGGAAAGAACAAGCGTTGCTTGGCCGGTCCTGTGCCAATACAGCACCGAATTGGCACGGTATTGGCACAGTCCCAGTTCAATAATCCGTGTTATCGCTAAGTACGAGAAAGTGAAATCACTGATCATTCGAATTTAATATTACCATGTTGTTTAATCCTAAGGTGGATCATTGCCATTTTCCTCCACTTACCTGATCCTGATATTGGGTGCGCTGCTTGGATTAGATCGCCTTGTTCCACAGGGATGGCTTTCTGGCTGCATACCATTGCGATCATCAGACACCGTTTTCATTTTGAGTTTTGTCCAAATATGTGATAGCTGCTTGATATGATATGTTAGCCCTTGATCCATCAGTTCTTATTGACACGAATCCAAACCAATCAAACAGATCACCCGGTAGAGAGTGGACGAGACGCCCACCATAATACATAGCAACCATGTCTCTATTGTCAGACATGCTCGCCAGTTAGCCATTCTCTAGAATCACATCTCCATCTTAAAAATACCTGAGGCATAGACAATGTTAAACCAGCGCGGGACAAAGGCGGAGACTCGTATGGCCTCGCCCACACTTTTTTGCACAAAGAAATTTCTGTAGCAGTTGATATTTGTTTTCTGTTTCACTCAGAAACTGGCTTCCTCTTTTACCATCCCATGGGGAAATTGAGACAAGAAAAGTACTTTCTTAAAGGCACATAATTTATTGTAATGATTACCTTGAAACCAATTTGGCCATGAGCCGTTGCTGTAAAAGGCAGTAACAACTTTCATACAAATTAGTTTCTGAATGTTCAGCAGCATTCTTGCATGGGCCTTATGAAAGTACGGTAAAGGATGGTCCTTGAAGACTCGAATGCTAAATAAAAAAAGAATTGAAAAGCAAAATATATATTCGCCAATATACCATGCCTATATTCTTCTCATCCTAAAATCGTGATATTTTATGAGTGGCGATGCAATGTAGCCCGTAGGCAGTACAACATGGAACCTAGTCAGCGTAACCTGTCAACTACCTCAATTTCACCATGCCAATGAAGGAATCCAGTTTTCGCTACGCCCTGTCCAGCGTTAGCTAACCTCCACCCACACTTCGCCCGTGATGGGATCAATCGATCCCAGAACTCCCTGACTATCACTTTGCAAAAAACTATAGAAATAAACTGTTGAATATTTTGAATCTTATTTGACTGGGCGCCATAGGCAGCAACAACGCCCAGTCAAATTAATTTCAAAGCATTCAGCAGCATGTTTATTAAATAATAAAGACATACAATTAGTACCACCTGGTGGACTATTAAGCGCTTAATACGGACTAAATCGAGTGATTCATGGCGGAATTGGTTATGACGTCAACATACGCATCCCGTAGTTGATTACGGCGGCATATGACTGAGTGAGCATTAAAAAACTCAATTACGCTTTTGAGCATTTCGAAACTGATTTGATTTAATGATGGTGCTCTCATATTCAAGGACAGCCTCCAGTCAAAGCTCAATATACTCGACATAATATTCGATACAACACCCGGAGAAAACTAAACATCTGTCAATTCATCACAGTAACGAACTATTCTCAAATAAATATTATTTTCCAAATATGAATTAACTAATATGAAAATAGACGTTGCCTACAAGCAAGCGTAGACACCATGTATTGCTTAAATATATAGGAAGAATTTGCATATGGTCGAAATGGCCTAATATGTATGCCCATGCAGGCCTATAGTACATTTGAAGAAAATTGTTCACCATACTTTGAGGGCATTCTGGTAAATCAAGTCGACCACATCCATAGCAATGCGTATACCCATTGGCAGTGATATCCGCCAGAATTGGTACATCTTTTACCAGGGTCCTACACCAGTAAATTGTTGCACCAGCCCCATGACGTAAAGCGGTGCGCTTCGCTATTTGTCGAAATACAAACACGTTCATTGTAACTATGACATAACAATGCAATATCGTCCGTTACAATTTTAAAATCGCGTTTATGCAGGCATAAGCTACACAAAACTTGACTTAATGCATGTCCGCGAGTAAATACATGAATGCACAATCCATCCGGGTGCGAAGGGCGTGGCAGCCGGCCTTACATTCCCCTGCTATCAGAGCTAAATGTTAACGACATTGGCAGCAACGACGTTCCACGGCCATGCGTGTTAAAATAATACAAGATAGTCAACCAAGCCTCATATTAAATGTACAGACACATATATAGGAATAAATAAAGCGTGCATCTGGCCTGCGTCAGACTATTTAATCGTTTTACATTCTGTTAATTATAACAATATCACACACATTTTCGACATTGAAAATGCGCATTAGGTTTCCCTAAAACAACTAGGGGAGCGTACGCATAATGGCAAACCATATCCCATAATGCAACGGGTACGCATAATGACAAACCATATCCCATAATGCAACGGGACCCCCATGAAGAAACCACAAACGCTATATCATAAGCCGAACCCGGAACCTAAAAAAGCTCGCGACCGGAAACGAAGCATTCTCTGTCGCATGGTATATGTATTTTAGCCTGGTAAACTGCTTGTATTAAACCCTTGCACCGTAATGTCGCCAGCATCTCAATCGTCATGCACCCATACAGGCAAGATGTTGAATATTTTGAATACAATGCGACAGGAACGTATTGCCCCCATAGCAAGAGGTTCCAGTCACATTAGTTTCAAAATAACCAAAATAATATTTCGTACATGGCAACCGAGTTGGCGTATTTATTTTTTGCGTGTGCAATGGGTTGACGTGGATAGAAGAGACAAACTTAGACTGGATCCGCATGTTAGGTTATTGCTTAAATTGCATTGTTCAATGAGATTTCAATCTAACATTTCAGGTTGGACATACTACAGGTACAATGCTACTGATCATTATCCAAATACCACAGATGAAATTGTCGCGTCTGTATATGATGATGGACATTGGAGTATTCCATATTTTGACTGCGGCGGAGGTAATATCTGGATGATGACCTACACAGTGCCATTCTTCGGATATAACAATGGTACCTTCAAGTTCAAGTAAGTTCTAATACTCGCTATTTATGTATCTATCCCATTAATACAAATTACGTCATCATTCTGTAGACTAGAAGTAAATTTCAAATCTTCATCGTCGTCGTTGTCGTCGTCGCCGCCGCCGTCGTCGTCGTCGTCACTTCGCTATAAACAGCCACACCACCACCACAACCACCAGCACTACCACAACCACCACCACTGGCATCAGTACACAACCATCACTACCAGCAAGAACATCATCATCAGCAGTAATAGCATGCATATTAGATGTATTATCACACCGAACCTGCCAGGCACCATCATCATGTTAGGTATCGTCACCATCATCATCATCATCACCATAATTGTCACCAACGCCGTGGCCGTCGCCGACGCCGTTGTCGTCGTCATCATTATCACCAGCATGTTATTTCCAATTTGGTAAATAAATAGAGCATTCACAAAATGAACAGCGTCGGTTATTGTGGGAAAATTAAATTTCCAATACTTAAGAAACCACCGTCGATAAATACTAGTGGACTATGTGTTTGTTTATGGGTGTATAGGTGCTTTGACTAACGAAGAACTAGAGCGTAGACACCATTAGACTTAGCTTGTCATCGCCACGTTCGTTGACTCTATTGCCGGTCCTGGCGGGAAATTCAGCAATGCAGTGCCCCTTGATAGTTTAGTCATTGGAGGAGTCGATTGACCGTGCAGTTAGCGTAGTCGACTGGTAATCAGCTGGGCGGGATTAAAATCCCACTCCACTGTCAGGCGAGCAGGTGGCTGACGAGCAATCGGTAGACACATAAGCAATCTCCGTCACTCACTGTCTTTCTCGACCCAATTGGTACTAGCGTAAAGACCTGCAAGTTACCAATACTAGACTGAAATAAACCATCTTAGATATGGCGTAAATGGGACCTGCAAGCATGGGCTCGATAGATGCCAATCAAACCAATAACTTCTTATGGTCATTCACCAGCAAGGTTTTGAACAGTCAGAATGCGCTGCGAGTAGTTTTATCTGATCTTTCTCTGTTAAGTTTGAATCTGTAATTTCGTTGAGGTTACTCCCAAATTATACCACATGGGTTAGAATAAAAAATGGCACCTGGTCGGAAGTGAAGAATATGATTAATGGTCTCGTAGAAACGGCGGGGTGACGAACGCTGATACCGCCTGTTCTTGACAATTACCCTAGATAACATAACTTACAACGATATCGTGCCGCTGTTTTCAGTATCGGCCCCGCTGGCCCAGCAACGGCGCAGTAAGCGGCTTACCCATGGACTTTTGTACTGGATAAGGTGCTGGTGCGGTATAAAATTAGCATAATACATGTAAAAATAGTTAGTTTATAGTAATGTCTATTAAAATAGCATGTATAATTGATTTATATACATACATTTTACAGCCGTAACCGCTATAGGGCAAGATAGGTAACGAAGCCAGTTCTGACGTGTAAGTTGACCCCATTGTAAACAAATTATGTTTAAATCAAAATGAAAACTATCATTAAAATCGGTGTTGGTGGTTCCAATCTAACCATTAAGACAGCTACGACTGGCTTACAACGGCTACCACGGCTCTGGGAGAATCTGCGTCAAATACCTGGATAATTATCTAGTGTATAGATATAACATTGCGCCATGATTTTATACAATTTGTAGAGAGAAAGTTGACGCAAGACTGCTTCCTGTCCCCGAGACACACAGTGATAACAAAGAGAACAAACTAAAGTGAAAGATAATACTTGGCTTTCTTCGATCGACGTCTTCGTTTCCGTAGCATAGTAATTGTAATCTGCAGGAGAAACGCCTCCTTCTACACCAATGTTCGAGGTGACTCGGTGTATACATAGTACAGATAGCTATTCGACATGTAGCCTTGCATATCCTGGTTGACTATTCATCTACCTGAAAACAAAGTGAAATTGTAACCGAAAAAAAGAGGAATATGAAAATAGCTCGCCTGAAAAGAACCAATCACATTACTATAGTAAATCTAGACTATTTGTTTCAATGTTAACAGTTAAACTATTAAGATATATAAATAAAATGTAAATTGCCTTGCCACTGCATGAATTGTATAATGTGTATACCCCATGTATCACGTGTCTGATCTGGGAGTATTATATTACATCGTGAATCTTAAATCTGCGAATTCATTGAGTTATATTAGAGCAGGTTTTAGCCTGTCAATCATATCCACATTATGTTAACACACCAGCCAATTGTAGCACTGCAAAAACTGTCGTTGGGCGTTTGCCTTGAGAATACGATGGGACAGAACGTACGCTTAGTTGATAAATATATAAACAACTCATATATATTTGGAAGGAGTAGACTGTGTGAATAGAAAGTGAGGAGATAGATGGGAAGGGTTGGGAGGTCCATATATGTGAGGGTCAGTTAAGTCCATAACTTGGGAATAGATGAAATATGTGGAATTTTTTAAATAAGAGAAATTGGAGAATGATGAGGGAAGAAAAGAGCGAAGAATGGTGACTGAAAGTGAAAGGAAACTGGTAACTGAGAGCCAAACAATGGAAGGGTAAGATGAGGTTAAGACGAATACGCGGAGAACAAGTACGTGGAAGGAGTCAAAATTAAGTAGGGTGAAGCGAGATGTACGGGCTGGAATGGTTAGCCAATGGGAATGATAGCGGGCTTCTCAATGTGGAGAGAAATGTACTTAGGGACAGTTGTTGAGATAGTGAAAGGGAAAGAAAAGTATACAGTGTAAGTTCGAAGCTTGGAGCTGCCACCAATATATCGCGAGGGAAACAACAAGCCATATGTCGAGATGGGTGGGTGATACCGATGAAGGAGTCGCGGATGAAGAGATGGGCCGGGCTGGTGAGAAACATAATGTTGAGAGAACGGGAGAGAGCGTGAGAGAGAAAGAGGGATAGAGAAAGAGAAAGAGTAATAGAGGGGGGAGAGATGGTTCGAAACAGAGAGAGAGAGAGAGAGAGAGAGAGAGAGAGAGAGAGAGAGAGAGAGAGAGAGAGAGAGAGAGAGAGAGAGAGCGAGAGAGCGAGAGAGCGCGAGAGAGGGGGGGCGAGAAGGAGGGAGAGGGGGGGAGAGAGGGGGGGGGGGAGAGAGAGGGGGGGGGAGAAAGAGAGAGAGAGAGAGGGGGAGGGAGGGAGGGAGCGAGCGAGCGAGAGAGAGAGGGAGAGGGGGGGGGGGGAGGGGAGCGAGAGAGAGAAAGAAACAAGGCTATCCGCGGCTAATGGAGGAATCATATTTAGCCATCACTCATATGCCGTTATAATCAACTACGTGCCTTGTAAACTGATGTGATAATCAATTACCGCATGCATGAACCGATGTAGTCCATTTTAAGCGATACATAGCCCGTCAGCTTGTACGAATTGCTTGTCTTTACTATTTAATAAACATCTTGTTGAATATTCTGGAACTAATCTAACTAGATGTGGGTGCTGCCATATCCTGCAACAGCGTTCAGTCAAATTAGTTTGAAAATATTCCGCAACGTAAATGCATAGTGTTCTGTAAATTGAGATTCAGAGAATTTAGTGGTCGATCGATACCAGCAAGGACAACACGTAGATGGAGCATGGCTGGAGATTGGTGGAGCACAGCTAAGACTGGAATTCTCCACTACCACTTTATTTCACATTGGTGTTGGCTACCTAATCTAATGGGGCATTTGTGTCAAACGCACTGGGCTTCAGACATAATCTCAAGCTAGATAATCATGCATCTGTCCGAATTGTATTCAAGTCAGAAACGATGGCATGCTTGTATACCGTATATTAGACCAAGATCCATATATACCATTTCATTATTTAACGCTCTCATGTCTCCAATTCAATGAAGGAAATTTCCAACTAGATTTGCATCTACCTCAGCTCTTGGTATTTCAGTGAATATCATTTTTTTTAATTCAGCACCCGCTCGCCTGCTAACTTGTGCTAATAATAATACGCATGCATCTTGTTTGAATACAGTTCCTTGTTTGACTGGTGTCCACTATCGCATAGTAAAAGTAATTAAATGTATTTATGGCGTAAAAGCAACGAGTGCTGGCAGAGTGCCCGTTGCTATGTATAGCCATTGGTATTCGTGCCAAAGCTGCTCTCCACTAGTCAACAGTGATCTTAAATCAGGCAAACAGTGGACCAATATAAGATGTCTTTGACACCGGTCATGAATTGTACGTCCTCATTAAGAGCGTGACAGGCACTGTTCCCATTACACATCGCCTTGCACCCACAGCATATACCATTTTATAATGATGCTACTATTTGCCATAATTAAATGAATACCATTTTCATGTTCACTACTATGTAAAATAGAAGGACCATAGATTAGGAAAATACCTCTCAGCATGTAATTGAGAAAAATATTCGATATTGGAAACATAACACATATATACCCAATTTGCCAATATGAGAATCCATTGGTGTATTCTTGTTAAATTCGATCGCTGGTAATTATTATCAAATTTTAATATTACTCTTAGGAATGCAGTGCAGCATTTTGGAATTTGGCATGCTAGAAACGATCAAACGAAAAGTACTACTCGGTTGTGTTGTTGGAGGGGTTACTCATATACAGCATACACTATACCGTCACGAAAACATGAAGTACATGCATTAGAAGGTTGCATGCAACCACTGAACCAACGAAGCCCAACACCACATACGCTAACTGCCAATTCTCCTTTCCAGAGTACCCACCCATCATATGACGTCATAATGAACTGCCCGATGTGTAGAATGACATACACGAACGCATATGTGAAGACGGTCTATGCGTTGTTGTACAAATTGTTTGCGTTTACTATTTAATACACATTATGTTGAATATTTTGAAATTAATTTGACTGGGCGTTGTTGCTGCCATATGCAGCAACAGCGCCCAGTCAAATTAGTTACAAAATATTCAACTGCTTCCCTGTATAGTTTTCAGGAAATTGATAGCTAGAGCATTTGAGGATCGATCAATCCCAACACGACGAGGTGTGGGTGGAGCTTACCTAGTGATGGGCGGGGCATAGCTAAAAATGTAAAGGTCCATTATAGCGCGCATAACTTGTTTGTCTGAACTGTTGAGAACGCATAAATGGGAGACGTTGTGTGATGTAAGCCACCTGACAATAATACCAATGGGAAACATCTCTGAAACCACTGAATATCTCGAAAACTATTTTACTGGAAATTGTTGGCGGCTTTGCCCGCAACAAACTTCAGTCAATTTGCATTCATATTACTTAGCATATCCAGAGTTAGCGATACACACATGTAGGCAAACTAGTGTGCTGACTATCACAATGACACGGCTAAGAGCATACGCATGCATGTGACCTCGATGACAGATGCATGGGAAAATGATGGCTAAACTTGGATAAATAAGTGCGATTATAACAGAATGTCATAGAAAGCTATATACATATTGCTGGTTAAATACGGTATCTGATTTCACTGTTGCTAGTCTCAAATTAAATACCGCGAACTCGTATAAAAGACACGAATATAATGATTATCATCACCATAGAAATGGTGGTAATGGTGTTGTGATGGCCGCAGAGATCACATCTGTTCCCGACTATTATTGTCTTTAAACTCCTTGGTGGCGTTTCTAATCTAGTCATTAAAATAGCTACAACCGGCTTACAACAGCTTCCGCGGCTCTGGGAAAATCTGCGCCAAATACCCGCATGATTCCCAAGTGTATAAATGTCACATTGTGCCATGATTTTATCCAATTTGTAGCGAGAAAGTCGACGCGAGACTGCTTCCTGTCGCCGCGACACGCAGCAGTAACAAAGAGCACAAACTAAAGTGAAAAATAATACTTGGCTTTATTCGATCGCCGTCTTCGTTTCCGCAATGCAGTATTTATAATCTACAGGAGAACTACCTACTGCTAGATGTGCTAGCCGACTTAATGTGCACAGAAGACAACTGGAACTCCTCACTGTGTACGCGTGTTAGTCCCGCTTGACTGATATCCCGCTACCCATCAGCGTGTTATTAGATCAGTTCATAGCCTGCCAATCAAGCCAACGTTCCCTGGCCAAGCTTATGATTCGTGACACTAGAGTACTATTGTAGACTGTTTGTCTGAAGTAAATCACCAGACTCGATAGATTGCAAGAAATTTATTATTTACGGGTAGACGGATAATGAGTGGTGCATTTCCTTGTCAGAATAACATATTTCGGCACAGGTTGTGTCAAATCAACGGCGCATTGATGGATTCTGGGAAAACAAGATAAATATATCATTTACTAAATGAAGAAGACGTGTGCATGACAACAGGCTATGTATGAACGATGTTACACCGATTGTTGGTCGATTGGCTTTATTCATTTTGCCAACAAGCTGAGATTTAACAACTTGTTATGTCATGTTTGTGCTAAATTGAGTTCATCTCGAAGAAAAATGTTGGTGCCAGCAGCAGACGAATTCAGCAACATAAGTTCTTAATCAACGCATAGACATACTGTTAACGACGCGAAGCAAAGAGAGATATATCGACAGAGTTGACTCGTGTTTTCAAAACTGCGTGCACATACACATAACAGTGGCGAATTTACATGTATCCAATTAATTATCACGCGGTTATGATTGTATGTGCATTGCCAAAACATAAGTTATTTTTCAGGCTTCACTTTGCTAGATAGGAGAAATTTCAAAATACATGTTATCACTATTGCACCAGTGGTAAATGTACACACGCCCCTTTCCACAACATGTATTGATATGCTAATTTAAGCAACGTTATGGCTATTGCACCATTGGTAAATTGGTAAACACACGCCGTTGACCACACACACACACACATATACACACACACACGCACGCATGCGCGCGCCGCTGCACACACACACACACACGCACGCACGCACGCACGCACGCACGCACGCACGCACGCACGCACGCACGCACGCACGCACACACGCACACAGTATTCAAAGCTACGTGTCAGTGTCAAAGCAGGTCATTATGTAATGCGGTTCGATCGTTACAGAGAGATATACATGTGCACTCCATGCTTGGTTCACTCATGAGTTCATAGCCTGCTCAATAAACATATCTCCAGTGCCACCATGCAATATCATAAATAATGGATCGCACCTCCAGTTTCATCATAGTATAACATGCATATTTCGCACTTTTATAATGCAGCAGATATTATCAGTACTTCTGTATCGTACTGTTTGTGGCATTTGTATCAGCCGCGGCGCCTTGCATGTGATATAACACGATGAAACCACGCATCCTCTATATTTCACAAGGTACTTGACAGAATGGACCGTGCCAGATTTAGCTATGCCCTACCAGACTTGTATATTTATGACTGAGAGCTGCATGCTAAGAAATGCAGAGTGAAATGTGTTAATAAATCACCTGGAATTAAATTTCTAATTTCTAGCAACAGAAATGCCATTTTCTAATGATTTACCATATAATTTGGTTGACTATTTTAAAAATAATTTGACTGGGTGCTGTGGCCGCTATTTGCAGCAGCAGCAGCAGGTTCCACCCAATTTTGAAAGAAATGCAAAATTAGAAAAGTAGTGCCTTGAAAAAGACCAAATGCATTTGAAAACATAAATGCAAATGCAACCAATTTCTTGCAAATGCATATGCAAATACAAATACATGGGATTCATATGCAAGTGCAAATGCAAATACTTGAGATTAAAATGTAAGTGCAAATACAAATACGTCAGAAATTTCATAATTGCATTTAAATGCAAATGAAAATGCAAATGCATTTAAATGCAAATGCAAATGCATTTGCACTTGCACCCACGCCTGTACCCGGCACATATTTAGCTGTGCTCCACCCACGCCTCGATCGTGCTGGGATCGATTGATCCCCCAACGCGCCGACTATCGAGTTCCAGAAAACCATACACGTTAGCTATTAAATATGTTGAGACTAATTTGACTGGGTGCTGTTGCCGCCTATGGCAGTTTCAAAATAGTTGGTAAATGGTAAGGACATACAATTCATACACAGCATATTAAGCCTTACAGACAGACTATATCGAAGCACCCAAGACCTCATGAGTCTGACGTTACCATGCAAGTCACGTAGTTGATTATGACGTCATATGATCGATGGATACATTGGAAAGTTCAAATCAACTTGTACATGCATAAGCCATTTAGTTGTCAATGCGCTTTGCTACATGTTGTAGCGCGTGTGATAGTGATGTTGTTGTTTGTGTTGTACCATAATCCGTACTTACCGTATGCTAAGAAGAAACATGCGCATACTATACGTATGAGCGTGTAGTTGTGTAGGATTACTGTCAGCACATGCAGTTTGCATGACAACGGTGTAATTCCCTTTATAAAGGAGTCGCAGCGCTAAGTTTAAATGGTTTTGTGCAGAAAGATTTTCAAAAGTTGACCAGCCAAATATTGTTCCCTTCTAGTTAAATCAACATGTCCTAAATGAAGTCATGGGACGAAGAGGTCCGTCAAATGACAGAGTTACATTACAATTCCAACGATGTAGCAATTGATGAACCCAGTTTCCCAGTCGATCATATGATGCCATAATCAACTACGTCACATCCAATCAGGCCTCATAATCAATTACGGCACGCTTAATAGACGCTGGGCTGTACGAATTCTACATCTTCACTATTTAATAAACTGTCTGTGGAATATCTTGAAACTAATTCAACAGAAAGTGTATTAAATATTAAAGACATACAATTCGTACAAATTGACGAATTAATATACACTTTCTGTCCACAGATTACTGAGATATAGAAATGTCCCAATATGCCGTGTAAAGAGGTCTGGGTGTAAATAAATCCATTCATCCATTCATTAAGCGTTTACGATGGGCCAAATCACGACATTTATGACGTAATCAGCCTTTCCGGTTCATCCACCCACCATATGACGTCATAATCAAGTACGAACGGTGTATGATGACTTCATAACCAATGGCGTCATGAATGCCGTATATAAATATGTTACGAACGCATAATTGCGCTGTCCGGCGATTTGCATCTCTTTAAGCTGAATACGTTCAGATAATAAAATAAATACAATAAATACGTTGTTAAATATTTTGAAACTAATTTGGCTGGTCGCTGTTGCTGCGATAGGCAGCAACAGCACCGAGTCATATTAGTTTCAAAATATTCAAAAGGTTATCTGCATAGTTCTCTGGAAATTGATCGCCAGGTAGTGCATGGATCGATCCCAAACGGTGCAAGGTGCGGGTGGAGTTAGCTAAAGATGAGCGGGGCAAAGCTAAAACTGGAAAGGTCCCTTGGTTACGAGCCTGCTATTCTGCAGTAAACTTTTGATGACAGATTCCCTACCCCGTCATAAATTAGTGTGTTGATAATAAATTTGCCATGCTGGCACCTCCGCGCGTTAAAAGCAGAGTGAAACAGAAGAGATGTGATTGATTATAGTGCGCTATAATTGTAGCCTCGGAATCCCATTGCTGAATTACTAACCTGAATTGATCATTCCCGTTCTGCATGTTAGTGTGCATTCTGTAAACAATGGCACAGCACGATGCAACATAGTGTACGCCTGTCCTTTATTAACACAGCGATGTGCCGTATTTCGGAAATTAGATTGCTGATTGAATGAAGATGCGGATGGAATTGATGTTCATTCGTGCACGCTCCTTCCATGCCCATTACTTGACAATAAAACGCAATACCCAAAATGCGAATATCTCTAGTAAGCCTCCATGTCCAGGTAAATGTGCACGTGCGCAGATGTAAGCGATTGTGTAGGCCCATTTAAGATAATTATTATAAGGCCATGCCAATTAATATTTTGTTTTACAAAACCTACCTAAATGTTTCCATATCTAAAAACAAATATACTACTGGAATTGTAAGGCATCATTTTCAGCATTCTTTCCATTTAACACTTTTTGACAGCCACGTCGTTATGACTCGGCATTCCTCACAAGTTTCTGTAAATCTTTTTGTTTTCTGTAGCTTAGTTAGCCATGTAATGGTCCAGCCGATCAAAATGGCATTGCGACGGTCATGAGTAAGTGTCCATTTGCAGGCCAGGATAAAGTGTTTTTGAAAATTGTCCAGTTGAATGGTGAACGAGCCAACTATTCCAGGGCTCCTTTTTTCAAAAGTATTCTTCTCTTCGCCTGCAAATGGGCACTTACTGAGAGCATGCTTTGGATTGTCTTGATCAATCTTGACAATTAGCCCGATGAAAGGACTAATACAGCATTAACTTAAAACTTCTGGGCCTGAAATTTTGCATTGTTTTTACTATGTGCCCACATCCGTGCGTATTAGGTGGGAATATGCGTATAAACCCCATTAAATGGGGGGGGGGGGGCATTTTCAGGGAAGACGAGTGGCGTGGTCGACTGGGTAACAGCCAGGCGGAATTCAAATCTCACTCAATGTTCAACCGAGCGGGTGGGCGACGAGCCATCGGTGGAAACATGGAGAATCTCCTTCACTCCGCGTTGCCTTTCTCCACCCAGGAGTATACATAGGTGCCGGTGTAAATACTTGGGAAGCTTCCAATAATAGACTCAAATAAAACAAGCCGAGATATCGCATGGATAATCCCTGGAATCAGTGAGTCGATAGACGCCAATCAAATCAATAACTTCTTCTGAGGGGTCGATTTCTAGCTATGTATAGTCCAGTTCTCTCTAAGCTCCGCCCATTTTTTTACGTGTGCTACAATCACTTTCAAAATTGGGAACCTGAATTCCGAGACTAAATTCTACGGTCTCGATACACCTGCAGAACAATGTAAGAACTACTTAACTAGGGCTATTTATATGTATGGCGACGGCGTCTCTCAGGAAAATTACTTTCAAAATATTCAAAATAATGTATTAAATTGTAAATTCATCGAAGACGATCCATAAAATTTTGTGACGGACAATTCGATCTTTGTCGTGGAGATGCGTCATTGTGATTGGGACGTGAGTGAGCGTGTAATGTATTTAATTGTGAGGTCAGCTACCTGAATGACAGAGCGGATCTCTCTATTATGGATTCGGAATTGACAACCAAGGTTGAACCAGCTCCATCATCCGCCAAAAGCACAATTCGGTAATAGTTACATATGCAGCTGCAATGCCAAGTCTACATTTCATCACGCAATTGCATATTTGCTGCCAATATAATTATAATTGGGCACTTATATCGCTGTTAAACCCGGGTCGTAATGGTTTATTTTATCGACATGGGTATGATGCAATGTGGGATGTGTCAGTGGTAGTGGAAGCATTGCACAGTGCCAATCAGTTCGTCTTTCTGGCATACACCCCCAACCCTATTCAACTAAATTGATGTGGCATAGTGTGTGAACTACAAAATAGCATGCGTATGACTACATCAACAACACGAATGCTGCTTTCAGCTACGGCACCATCAATCAATCTGTAACATCCTCTAGACGTTTGTAAGATGAGTATGCACGTGAATAGCAAGTGCACGTGTTCTTATCTTTGTCCACCCGCCACAGTGTCGCGTGATATCTAATTGAATTCAATCGTCCAATTACTCCGATGATTCTTGCTTAATCTAACCACACCTGATGGAGCCATGCCACATAACCTGATATCACGCATACTATATAATGAAATGGACTGATTCCTATAACAAATTCGTGCCAGCGTGCAGATGGTTGATGGAGACAATTTGTACTGGGCGGTACATACAGTATACAACTCGCAAACAATGCACTGCTAAGTACTCTGGCTTAAAAACATTAGGTTATCTACGTGACACATAGTATGCAATTTAAGTGGCATGTGAGGGTCTTTATTGCGATGCCCACGCCTTGGTATACGTAGTTGCTAAACTGCAGAACTCATTCAAATCAAACTCGGAAATAGAGAGCCCATTGAATTGCATACGTGGTTTAAATAGGCCCATCTAGGCGTATCACAACACAACCTCCCAAACTGGTCCTCAGCCACTTACCTACAGTTTGGAATTGGAAACGGCAATGAGACCATCACTTCGAAGGCACTTACCACGGCATGGAATCGTTTGCTTTTCTACCCATGACACACCCAGAACCATACTAAAAATGTAGATTTCCTTTGCATATGCTGTGAAATGGAGTCACAAGACTGATTACGAGCTGTAATAATAATTAAATTGAAAGGTGTTGTTTTCTAAGACAACAACGATGCATACTAATACGAATAGGTAGCAGCTTCTACATCTCATCGGATAAACAATTGATGAATCGGATCGGTATCTCAAGAATATGAAATCCTAATCAGTGACGTTAGACTACTAATTGACAGAGAATAATTCGTCATGAAGCTTGAATAGTTAGGCAAATGTAGGAATTGTGTGTTTTTGAAGGATTCACGATTTAATAAATATTCGGTGGAATAATCTGAACCTAATTTGACTAAGCGCTGTTGCAGCCATTGGCAGCAACAGCACTTAGTCAAATTAGTTTCAAAATAATTAACAGCTTACCTGTATAGTTACCTTTGATATTGCGATTTGGGGAATTCATGGTTCGATCGAGCACAGCACGTGCAACTCGTGGGCGGAGCTTAACTAGAAATGGGCGTGACATAGCTAGAAATCGATCCATCTATTCCCTTAGCGAGTGGCTGACCAGATTTAGTATCGGAATGGTTACAATCAATACAGCTGAAACGAAATATGGGGAAGCGAATATATCGCCCCAAGTAGTTACCAGTCACGGAGAATTGGGTCAGATATATAACCAATAACGCAATTGTGCAGTGTTGACATTTTGACCTTACACATGTTTATGTGAAATAAAAAAGTACGGAATGTTACTATAATAGATAACTGAATGGTGTTCCTGCAGTACAAAATCAGATTAGCAATCGGCACTGTAAACAACCAGCACCTCAATCCATTCACACGTAGGTCGTATATCTGACGGCAATGTGACCCAATAATTCATCATATAGGTTACAGTTTATGGCTGAATTATTTGAATTGTTAGATTGAATTTCCAGTTGATGCAATAACCGACGAGCATGCGCTGTCCAGTTCTTCTTCTGGCCATTAATGTCACCATGACGCCTCAATGGGCATGCCAGCACAGTATTATAGGCAGTTTTGGATCACTACTTAAATAATTATGTGAATTTATTATCGAATAGTTCAAATCTAATATGTTAGATGTTGATGACACAGATTTGGATTATATTCAAATACAAAACATGATTTAGTTTGACGTTTGCCGGTCGAAGAACTTCAGAATAGCATGCCACGACCGAATATGGTCAGTTTGGCTACTATTAATGGCGATTTTTAAATCAGTATTTTCCCATTGTCATGTATACCACGTCAGGATGCCAAAGTTCACGCAACGTATCAAGTACCATCCTGATGAGGTATTCTTATACCATCCTGGAATCAAGCATCATGCGCACACAATGTAAACCTAGCTTATAATGGACCTTTTCATTTTAGCTATGCCCCGCCCTTCCCTAGCTAAGCTCCGCTCACACCTCGATCGTGTTGGGATCGATCGATCTCTGAACTCCCTGACTATTAGTTTCCAGAAAAATATACAGCTTAAGCTGTTGAATATTTTGAAACTAAGTTGACTGGGTGCTGTTGTTGCCTATGGCAGCAACAACGCCCAGTCAAATTAGTTTCAAAATATTCAACAGCTTGTTTAGTAAATAGTAGGGACATACACTTCTTACAACGTGTCAGGCATTTAAGAGTTAACGACGATCCGTATATAATCATTTGTGACGTAATGGTTATGACGTCATCCTACACGGCGCTTAGCTGAGTATGACGTCATATGCCGTCATTACTCTGGAAAGGTTCCCCACAGAGAGATGGCGTCGCATTGAAATCTGTGCGGGAAAGTTCCACAAGACGACCCCCCCCCCTCCCCAGTGGCAATACTGGGCATGCCGCTAGAGATGGACTATGCCGACGATGTGGACTTCACATACGAGGAAAAGAAAAGGCCCTTGACGAACTTCTCCCAATGGCTGCAAGCAAACTAAAAATTGAGAATCTCTTTATGAATGAATCCAAAACAGAGTTCACCCACATATACCTATCCACAAAGCATGATACTATAGAAAATAATGACGCACTTAGTGGCGGCGAACCATGGGCGAAAAGTAAAGTCCTGGGCTCACTGGCTTGCAGTACTGCTGACATTGCTGCACACTGCGTCATGGAGAACAGACTGAGCTTTCTAGTCTTTCTGGAAGCTATGGATCCGTAGATCAAAGATTCCCTTGATAAAGAGGCTACGTGTATACAATGCAACCTGCGTATGCTTGATGCTGTATAACTGTAACAGCTGGGCAGCTCCAAAGGCAGCTCTAGACAAACTCGATGCCTGCCACCGCAAACACCTATACACCATCAATGGACACGGATGGCCATACAGCATAATTTTCAGCGATGCACTGTACAAGATGTGTAATACGTCGCCGCTGTCTGTAAAAGTCGCCCAGCAATGATGGCCCACGTTTGGCCATGTGCTAAGGATGCCAGAAGAGACACAAGCACAGAGAGCCCTGGAATTCGCCCAAACTCGGAGCCAGCAAGTGCAAAGCCAGGAGAGGGCGTCATTGCATAAATCTGCTAAACGTGCTACGAGATGGCCTCAAGAAAGCCTGACTCGGTGCACTCAAGTCAAGAATGGACATGAGGAAGCTAAGGATTTCGGCCGAGGAAAAGACACAGAGGGCAAAAGCGAAGAAGGACTGATTGCAGCTGTATGATGTTTCTACTACTACAGCCGCAGAATACAGTACTCATACATCATACGCTGGAAAGGTCCAGTGCCACCATCTACGAGCGACACTGGCTACTGCTCAATCTCATGCAGATGGTCATGCATCGAAATGGAGGATTCCGGTGTATCCCTCTATCATATGATGCCATTATTAACAACGCGACGTATATGATGACGTCATAATTAATCATGGCATGAATGGCGTATCAAGGTTCCTTACCAATGCTTGATTGACGACGGACTACGCCATAGTGTACGAATTGTATGTCTTTACTATTTAATAAACATGAAATTAAATATATTGAAATTAATTTAGAAGGGCGCTGTTTCTGCCATAGGCAGCAACCGCGACCCAGTCAAATTAGTTTCAAAATATTCAACAGCTTACCTATATAGTTTTCTGGAAATTGATAATCAGGGAGTTTAGTGATAGATCGATATCAACACGGGCAACGTGTGGGTGGAGCTTACCTAGAGATTGGCGGGGCAGAGCTAAAACTGGATTTCACCATTAATACTGTTGCATCCTTAAAACTAACAACCATCCAGAGAGGACACTGTTCATTCGCACCATGGCAGCCACCAATCACCCCATCCAATATGATACTGTACAATCAATCCGTGAAGAAAATATACGGCTGCCGGAAACTGTTTGACATCACACCGTGCACCAGCACCACGCTTGCGTGCTACCTGGACACAATTCATCACCCCACTTCATCCTGTAAAATAGCATCCCGACCATCATTACCTAGTCTAAATGATTTTTATAATATCGCCGTTTATGTCCTCTACCACCACCCTAAAATAGTCGGCATTATCTTTTCCTGCGTATATTCCATAATCCACAATCACATCCGCCACCCACCACCACACACCAAGAATAGTGTATCCTTAACACCAACCACCATGAACCACCATCTGCCTGATATCGAAAACAATAGTGTTCCATCTCATCGACAACACCATTCACCTCTCCCACCCGTCCCGCTTCAATCTAGTCTAAAGGGGAACACCATTCACCACACATAGGATACGGTGCAATCCCACCACACGTAATATTGATCCAGTCTCCATTTTGAGCATCATTCGCCGTGTATGGTGACGATGCGACGTGAATGCGGAGATTGTTGCGTGGCAAATGCCAGATGTCTGGCCAAGATTGGTTCCCTATATATGTGTGTATGTGTGCGCGCGTGCGTGCGTGCGTATTGGCTAAACATCAATTCTTCTTCCATCGGTTATAGCATGGTTCAAATATTGCCGTTTAAGAGAAAACGTTCTTATCCGTAATGAACATGACGAAGTTGTGAGCGTTGGCTGAAAATATATAACGTGTATCATAACTAATTCATGGCGTAATGAGTATGATGTCACGTCACCCGCCACGCAGCTCATTATGGCGCCATATGACATAAAATTGCGGATGAATAAATTGGAAAGGTCCATTGACCATCTACTATTTATGCCGATGTGGATCAAATTCTGGGCATCTGGTAATTAATCTCGATGTGCTCCGGCAGATACCTGCAGGGAGGCCTATAACCCTCTAACACTCAAGGCTGCCAATACCGCTTGCTAAATATCCATTTGCAGAACAATTAAGGACGTTTTTTTGTTAAATTAACAACTAGAATCGCTGGCGCGATAACCGAGCAACTCATTACATTGGACACAAATTTAAAAAAATAGTCTTCTCTTGGTCTGCAGATTAAGATTTTCAGAGAAAATTTAAATTTTCTTGAACGAATGTGAATGTAAGATCGTTTATAGATATCAGCTTAATTCCAAATACGACCTCCATTTGTAATTGCAATAACTGGTTTCAGCTTTAATATCTGTATATTTCGATAGGCGTTAACCCCAAATTGGAGCAGGTGTATTAAAATGAAGCAAACTGAACATTGTGATTATTATCATCACCATCGAGGAGGTGCTGTGATGCGCCCTGACCTAGCATGTTCCAGGCAATTAGGGTCGATATTCTCCCTGCCATTCGAACCTGAATTACAACAGCATCCGAGACCCTGGAAAAATCTGCGCCGACTGCATACACAATTCAAGTGTATCATTGTGACAGTGCCCGATGATTGTATCCAATTTGTAGTGAGGAGGTCTACGTGAGGCAACTTCCTGTCTCCCGACACGCAACGGTAACAAAGAGAACAAGCTAAAGTGAAACATAATACGTGGCTTTCTTCGATCGTCTTTTTCGTTTCCTTAGCGTAGTAATTACTCTCCGCATCAGAACCATCAGCCGCTAAGGCAATACGCGTGCGGATACACCATATGGAGAGGTCATATGTAACTATTTAATGTGCGTGCATACGAGTCATGGCTGACATGATTGCTGCTGGTACTCAGAATTGTATTAGACCAGTACATAGCATGCCACTCACGCTCACGTTGCACTAGCAAACTTACCAATCGTAACACCATAGGTGTGGAATGGGTATCTGAGGCAAACAGCCAGACAGTACTTGATCTTGTACTGATAGATCTAAGGAACATCATTTCCTTAATGGCCACGGAGTATTGTTTGGCGAGTTCCCGTGTGCTAATGTTATATTTCAACAATCGTTGTGTCTAGTCAACAGGGTAGAGCCGATTTCTGTTTCAAGAGCACATAGCATGTAATTTACTACACAAAATAGATTTGTGCACATAAAACAACACTACAATAAGGGGGTTACGCTTAATTCGGGTAAATGGTCATTTCCAGTTTATCAAACACTCGTATGACCTCGTAATCAACTGTATGCCGTGTAGGACGACGCCGTGATCGATGGCGTCATGGATGGCTTTGATAATTTCGCCATGCACGCTTAATTGACAAGGCACTAAGTTGTGTTGTACGGATTTTATGTCTTTACTATTTAATAAAGATGGTGTTGAATATTTTGAAACTAATTTGAGTGGGCGTTGAGGCTGCCATAGGCGGCGGCAGCACCCAGTCAAAAGATTTTCAAAATATTCAACAGCTTACATGTACAGTTTTCTGGAAATTGATAGTCAGGCAGTTCGTGGATCGATCGATCCCAACACTGGCGAAGCGTGGGTGGCGCTTAGCTGAAGATGGGTGGGGCATAGCTAAAGCTGGATTCCTCCACTGTTCGCCTACGTATTTAGCCCATAGTCCACCCACTGCCCTGCTATGCACTAACTGGTGTTCACTTTGAAAATGCATATGCGACTGGCAACAAGTTACCGCAACATAGGTGTTCACATTTACCTAGGCTATCATTCCACAACCTTGTGTATACACGTGCGCTGCTGTGTTGCGCGAGCACATACTTACATGATAACGTTCCATAATGGTTTGGTAAGACATACTACATAAGTATACGCATGCTATAAAGCGGTGTATTTGAATGTATACCATCAATTGGCATGTGGTTACATCCATGCATTGTCTAAATATGCGTGAACTGTCTATCCCTATTGGTAAATGAATATGCACATGGCTGTACATGTCGTATATTGATAACCAATAAGTTATCTTAGAATGTGTGCCATAGCACGGTGTGTATATACATGCTGTTCCATCTTTATGAGAGAGAGGGAGATAACAAGCCATATGTCGAGTAGGGTGGGTGATACCGATGAAGTAGTCGCGTATGAAGTGAAGGGCTGGGTTGGTGAGAAACATAATTTTGAGAGAACGGGAGAGCGTGAGAGAGAAAGAGGGATAGAGAAAGAGAAAGAGTAAAGTAAGAGAGGGGGTAGGGATGGGGTGGTGAGAGAGAGGGAGAGAGAGAGAGGGAGAGAGAGAGAGAGAGATAGAGGCATGCGGCCCTACGCATCTCAGTCTACACCTCCTAGGTGGATGAGCTCAAAGGCTGTTCAATAACGATCATACAATTCTCTATAAAGCAAATATGCTATACCATATATATCGAGTCGCATCTCCAATTCCATAGTAGAACAGGCGAATTCCACAATCATAAGATAAGTTGCAACAGCGTGTTTCACTACTTGTGTCTCGCAAAGTGGCGTATCTGTGATTGGCTGTGTATTTAGCCGATACTAGATCTGCAACCAACTAAATGTCACAAAGTAGGAAGTCGAATTAACAGAGATAGCTACTCCATTATTCAAAGGTAATTTAGTTTCTAATTAAGGCAGTGCTGTGATGCATGTGGCAGCGAACACCTTAGAGAAGGCGTGGTTTCTTCTAGGCGTGTGGACGCTATGAGTATTTTGCTTTATTTGGACTCTATTCGTATAGGACACATCTCAATACTAACTTTATTGGTGCCATGTTGACTACTAACACTCCCGCGTCTCCTACATGCCACATGTGTGCATAGCTTCATAGGAAATTACTATATTACAGCTGGACCTGTCTGGCCCCAGACTCGTGTCAATGTAGTGCAGTCTGAGATGGTATGTGCTCCTTAAAATCAAGACCCTGTAAATGCCATTACTAGCCGACCAATAACGCCATTATACATCTCTAAATTAAAACTAACAACTATGTGGCAATCGTCCATGCGATACGCTTCCCAGTGTAACATGCATACATCTAGGATCCATTATTAAAGAGGAAATATAGGGATTCAGTTTAAGCTATGCCCCGCCTACCTCTAGGCGAGTTCCACCCACACTTCGCCTGTGTTGGTATCGGTCGAGGTAAGCTGTTTACTGTTTTGAAACTAGTTTGACTGGGTGTTGTTACTGCCATGGACAATATATCATTCTCCCACGCTGCCTATGGCAGCGGCAAAGCCGGGTCAAATTAGTTTCAGAATATTCAACATTTGCTTATGACGACATCCTACACGTCGCGTAGTTGATTATAACTAACAACATATGATTGCTGGATAAACTGGAAAGGTCAATGGATACAGCTCCATATTGAAGGCGGCCCTTCTTCAATTACTGCGTTATCTGGCATTTGAATACAGCGCACAATTACCGCGTCAACGGCCTCTATTGCTTCCAGTTTCGGCGGCATATTGTTTATCTCGTCTCCAATCTGTGCTCAAAATAAATTTGTTTTCCATGTACTCGCGCATGTTAATGGCAGACGGAACCATAATTGCTGACATTGATTATGTGATTAGCTAGCTTCCTTTGTCTAGGACGGGGTGTTGTAACTCTAGCTTCGCAATTACAATGTTGAAATACCATCCTGAATTAACCATTTCAGTTCTGCTTTCTATGTGGCCGCATTTCCACCGGACATATTGTAGATATCGGATTGTCTTGTGGGAAGTCATGACCCCGCTGGATATCTTATATTTACGAGTAAGTCCTAAGTGAAATTTATAATCTGAAAATACCAGGTGAGCTAATGGACCGGTTGACTGTATATCTTATTATTTAGTTTATTAGTATACAGTAACTAGTTGACATCAGCTGGTGCTGATGCTATGCGGATGATAGGCGAATATAGCACGATAAGGATTGTTGGATAAAGTTTTATCATCAAAATTGAAATAGTCGAATTGATTAGAATAAGTCCTACGGTTATGACTTGATGTATATCTGGAAATAGTTTAGATGGCAGTTGTTGCTGTTCAATCGGCATACACTTTTATAATATTCAGCAGTCGTTTGGATCGATAGTTTAGAAAATAATCAATGTAGAAGAATCACTGGAATCGGACGTGACAAAGGGACTTAGTTGATGACGATAGGCATTCTGATTCTCACACGAGAATAGAACAACACCAGCATGTAATGAGATCATACAGCTCATGTGCCTATTAACTCTAGCATCCTACAGGCTTATTCACGATAGGCAATGGACAGAACATAGACATTGTAGCGTCCTGTAGGAATTAATAACATAATCGAAATTTGTGTATCAACTATATGTCACTCATACAATGGCATGCAACAACAACACATTCCGTAATGTTTTAGTTAGCTGACAGATCGCATCAAATCAGAACCAGCTACCACTGCTTTCTCTATGTGAGGCAGCATCTCCATAGAAGAATATCACAGAGTTTGATTGGTCAGAATGACGTCACGATCAATGGGCGTCGATCGAACTCTGTTGCAAAGACGTAAACAGAATAAGTTTTATATCCAACAACGAAATGAAAGGATCGTTGATTGGTCAGAACGACCAACATTTATTAGGTAGAAACTTCTAGGAAGGAATAAGCAGAAGTTGATTGGTGGACGGATAGTCCGGGCCAATCAAGCTGCGCTTATAACGTACCTAGAAGAATCATCAGAACAAGATCTAAATATCTCAATATGCATAGATCTAAATATCTCGATATGTATAGATCCTCAGAGATTCTGAGGGCTATAAAAGAAGCACTTTCAGTTAGATAAAGTTAATCAATCCACCATCAGGGTTCACGTAGCACATCGCTTGTGCTACGTTCGTGGCTAGTATAGAGTAGAATAGATACTTGATTGGTACCAGCAAGGTACTTGTTGTCTTCGAGCGATTTATGCTCCAAATTACTTTATCAATTTTGTACAGTTAATTTTAGATTTAATAAAAGGTATCCTCTTACAAAAGTAAGACACTAGTTTGGTCATCATTAGCTTAGGACTCCAGAGTTGGAAGAAACATCCAGTCCGAACCACCGGATCTTCATCGTCAAATAAGCCCGACAGTCTCTAATAAATATCGTCGTAATTCATCTTCTCGACGAGGCGAGCCGACTGTCAGTATCCTGCTTCATCATCTGTAAGAGGTTGTCGCAGCAACCGCTAACATCATAATCTTGCCGTTGGCGAAGTAGAATCATCATCTAGGAAACCATTCACCAAGTCATACCTGGAGATCCAAAATCTTCAATATGTCCAGTCTTCAACGGTCAAAGACAACGAGATTGCTTATGTCTGGCATTTACTGTTTACTTGCCTTTGTAAATGTGGAGATATCCATCATTGCTGGGAGTCCACACAGCTAATTTGATATCTCAAGTTATCCTACATGGTGCTGTCGACAGAAGCAAGCGATTTTAGACGGTTGCTTTAAAATGAGTATGGGTGAGACAACTCCATAACCTATTCGAACAGATATTAGAATTCACATTGCACTTGCCATCTGGTTTCAACCTGGTCCTTGCCATTTCAGCGTGTAAGGCGCAGTCGCCTTAGTAGCTGATACTAAGTGTGAGATGGCGCATGAACGATGCAATACTGGCATTGAGGTCAGAATACATACATAAATTTAAATCGCTGGTACACAACAATAATCTCCTCGTGGTAATTGTGCCCGCATATGTACCCAGAAATACTACACCAACTCCGACAGTATCCGCCAAAGCCAACATTTATTAAACGTGCTACTACTGTGTTAATTATGCAGTTCGCTGTATACGTAATACTTCTTTTATCGGCAAATTGCCTATGTGGATGCTGTTGAACCGTGTGCATAGTTGTTTCCGTCTACACGGTGATGATATATTGTACGCTGCGGCTGCAGCAGTGAACACAGTGGGCAGTTACGAGCTACGACTCTTCTTGCAAAACAGTTATTTCATGAATCCATTTCCTCACTCAATCATATGACGTCGTAAAAAACTACGTGACGTGTAGGCTGACGTCATAATCATGGCGTCATGAGTCATTCTATATACTCCGTCTGTAAGCCTTAATAAGCATGTACGAATTGTATGGCTTTACTATTTAATACACATTTTGTCGAATATTTTGAAACCAATTTGACTGGGCGCAGATGCTGCCATCGACAGCAACAGCACTCGGTCGAATTAGTTTCAAAATATTCAACAGCTTACCTGCATAGTTTTCTGGAAATTGGTAGTCAGGGAGTTCAGAGATCGATCGATCACAACACGGACGAAGTGTGGGTGGAGTTTAGCTAAAGATGGGTGGGGCATAGCTAACACTGGATTCCTCCATGGAAATACACAGGTGGGCGGGGTAGAGCTAAAAATGGAAAGGTTCATTGCATTACAGACCATAACATTAACATAGGGAGACACGTGCAAGATATTACGCGCGTGTTTGCAAAGCATCACGATTTCACGATACGGCATCATTAGTCAACCTGCACGATGTGTTGTGGTCTATCGTGTGATTTGTTTGCAATGCCATTCACCCACATACCACCACTGACAACTTGACTTAGTAGGCACACACTGTACTAATACATCTCAGTACTGGCCCGGTATTGGTCCAGTACCGGGAATGTAAGTTGCCTTAGCAAGGATTAGGTCACGAGTTATATATATAATGACTGATCTCTATATCAAATTCACGCCAGCGTAGAGCTGATTGGTGGACGGGACATTATACTGCAGTCTAATGTGTTGAAAGTTATGTTGTATACGTCTTATGTAAGCTAAAGCGTGGGCGTGACGTTGTGCGTTCACGTGTTAACACGTTTCACATAGAAAATGTCCAAGACGGTTATCGAGCCAGTCATTCCAGTGGTAAATTTTCCGAAATAGTCTACTTTTGGTCTGCAAATGGACATTTCTCAAGGACACTGCAGAAGACTTTTTTGGCTGATATGAGTGTTAAATGGCTAATTACATCTTGTATATAAGTCGTTGCTAACAGTTAAAGATCATAACCACACACCGGCTGAAACGCTGTGGCTAGTGAAATCGTGTATGGTTAGCTACGGCACTGCTGATCCTTTGATGTGTACCAATAGTCACCGTTTGGAAACTGCATTCAGAACATAGCTTCGGGGGCACTTACGACGAACTGGAGTCGATTGCTGGTTTACACTTGACATAGCTACCGCGCATGTGGCATTCCTTTACGCATGGTGTAGCGTGCAGTCGCAAGGCTGGTTGCTACCAATACGAATAATTAAATGAGAGGCGTTGCTACCTAAGACATCAACATTCCTTAATTATGTTAACATTCACTATCTGCCATGTATACCCCATCTGATACAGCAAATTTAGCATTGAAATGGTTATAATCAATACAACTGAAACGGAATACGGAAAGTGAATCTTTAGCCCCAAGCAGTCGCCAGTCGTAGCGAATCAAATCTGACGTAACCAATAATGTGATTTTGCGATGTGGACATTCTGAACCCACACCTTTGCCTGGGAGATAATAAATTATGTCTGTAGATTTTTTTAAGATACGGAGAACATGGATCGCTTCAAATTCAGATGAGTTTTCCGGATGACAGAAACAGTGTGAGAGACTGAAGGGGACGGCTAACCCATCCTGGCAGTCTAACTAAATATATGGTGGAGGACCCTTGCATGGTCAGAGCAGATAGGGATTAGCTCTACAACAGTTGTCACTGTGTAATCTCACCCTGACTACAGGCCTACACACACACACACACACACACACACACACACACACACACACACACACACACACACACACACACACACACACACACACACACACACACACACACACACACACACACACACACACACACACACACACACACACACACACACACACACACACACACACACACACACACACACACACACACACACACACACACACACACACACACACACACGCCGCACGCACAGACACAGGCGTACACCACTATGAGCATGTGTAATCTAAGCTTGAACAATATCTACCACCCTCACAAGAAAATGTATAATCGTACTCTCACCAAGCCAAGGTTACGCAATGCTTCTAACTAATCTAATTCCTGCTCACAGTAATGAGCGCCGTAATTAACATAGGTAGAGAGAGAGAGAGAGAGAGAGAGAGAGAGAGAGAGAGAGAGAGAGAGAGAGAGAGGAGAGAGAGAGAGAGAGAGAGACAGAGAGAGACAGAGAGAGAGAGAGAGAGAGAGAGAGAGAGAGAGAGAGAGAGAGCGAAAGAGAGAGAGAAAGAGAGGAGGGTGGAGGGAAGGAGTATGGACGGGAGGGAGAGAGAGAGAGAGAGAGAGAGAGAGAGAGAGAGGGAGAGAGAGAGACAGAGAGAGAGAGAGAGAGAGAGAAAGATGGGGAAAGAGTTGAGCGGGAAAATGGAGAGGGAGAATGGAGAGGGAGAATGGAGAGGGAAACTGGAGCGGGAAGAGACTGGAGAGGGAGAATGGCGAAGGAGCCGGGCGATCGGGAGGTGTGTGAGAGGGATTTGAATAGAAATGGAATATGCTACTAGCCACTAGATGTGACAAAATGGTGATGCGATACAATTAAGAGATAGAGAGAAACAGAGCGAGAGAGAGAGAGAGAGAGAGAGAGAGAGAGAGAGAGAGAGAGCGAGAGGAGGGGTTGAGGGAAGGAGGATTGACGAGAGGGGGAGAGAGAGAGGGCGCGATAGCAAGAGAGATGTGGAGAGAGTTGAGCGGGAGAATGGAGAGGAAGAATGGAGAGGGAGAAGGGAGAGGGAAACTGGAGAAGGGAATGGAAAGTGAGACTGGAGAGGGAGAATGGCGAAGGAGACGGGAGATCGGGAGGTGAAAGTGGGAAAGTGTGTGAGAGGGATTTGAATAGAAATGGAATATACTACTAGATAATAGATGTGACAAAATGGTGATGCGATATAATTAAGAGATAGAGAGGAACAGAGAGAGAGAAAGAGAGAGAGAGAGAGAGAGAGAGAGAGAGAGAGAGAGAGAGAGAGAGATAGAGAGAGCGAGAGAGAGATAACTTCTGGCGTTTAGGTAGTGTCATATTGACTTATCACGTATCACATGATTGTGGCTATGGTTTTGTGTGAATTGGTGACTATTTTCACACACACACACAGAGCTTGTGTTAGCCACTAGGATTGAGTTCTCACTGTGTGCTGTCTACTACCAATTCATTTAATAAAAAGCTCATCTCAGGTAATTATCACAAATTGTCTCCAAATCGCTTTCATTGACATTTGTATTGACGACCTAAGCTCACAGATCAGCATCTCACACGTGGATAGAATCAACCGCGTTTCAAGCTGGCTAGTGCCGTGATTACTGCCTCGATCTCAGTACCGCACTTGCCCGCGTAGCATTCTAGTCAGTACGGCTGGATGAGTGCACGCTATGCTTAGAACCGCGCTCCATTTCAATACATTGCTGTCTAAATTGTAAAGGCGGTGTGCATATATATGGAGCAGTACGAGTACGTCTATCCTTTAATACATATTTGAGTGAATGGTTTTACCAAAGATAACAATCTCTCGCCAGTCAAATTGTGTTCGGAATACTCCGCATATTGTGTGCTTGAATACAGTATCGGATTTGACTAGTACTCACTATCGCAGCGTCGACTTAATTAAATGGGTTACTGGGGTGAACGCAATGAGTTCTGGCAGAGTGCCCTCCGCTAAGTATAGTAATTGGTATTCGTGCCAAATCTGCACTCCAATAGTCAACAACGATCTGAAATCAGGCAAACAGCCGGCCAATATAAGATGTCTTTGACCCCAGTCATGAATTGTACGTCCCCGTTAGGAGCGTGACATGAAGTTGAAACGGGGGATGCCATTAGACACTGCTTTGTACCCGTAGCGAATGATACTACTATATGTCTCATCATCAACCGTGGCGTTGTGATAAGCGAATCTCTCTCATTTATAATATGTCAAATTATTTGGTAAAGGGTAAGGAACATGGCTGTCCGAGAAGACATTAAGAAAAGTGTCCTAATTAGCAATATGAGAATGCGCTGTGTTTACGATTGATGCATTGCATCACTGTCGGGCATTATCAATATCTAGTTTAGGCATGCATTGCCATAGTATAGAATGTGGATTGTTGGATAATGGTGTAGTGGTGTAGTGGCAATATTCTATTAGCTGTCAGTAGAGAGCTTCATTTCTAGCTATGCTGCACCAATTTCTAGCTAAGTTCCGCCCATTTATAGCTAAGATCGGCCAGCTGTCAAAATACACAGCTGAATCTGTATTAAAGGAAGGATAAAGGGACATATTTAAAAATTATGTTTATTGGTAAGTTCATACGATATTGAATAAACTACCATCGGTAAACAATTGAAATGAATCGGGATTATTTGAGAAAAAAGCATTTATTAAATCTAGGCGCACTTAACTTGGAGCCAATTAGTGACCACGCTGGCGCTTCACACTCCGCCGTGTGTCAACTGTGTGTGCAGTTATATTGCGTTAGGCCTAACTGATTATAACGAACACATACCTGAATATAGTTGTGTAAGCGGTATGAATAATATTTTCTGTAGGCGCCGATGTAGAGCGATTAACTCCCTACTGCGAATTCACTATTGGACTTTTGAAAACGTTATATTTGAATGGCACGGTTTCTGTTGGAAGTAACAAGGTTCGGTCAAAATGAGTTCAAAATACACTGCTGGTTTCCACGGTCGCAATATGATGCCCATTGAATATTTTGACATTCGCGTGACTGAGTGTAGACGCCCCTCTCTGGAAACAACGGCTATCAGTCAAATTGTTTGAAAACTGGACAATAGTCTACTAGCAGGAAGTAGTGGCTAATCAGCTTAACGCGAATATAACTGAGATTATATAACCAGCTATAGCGGGTATTATGTATTCGCTCTGCATACACCAGAGCCTATAGGCCCAGCTGCGTCACTAATTGGTTCCCGCCAGAGTGATAGAATGGCATGTAGCTGCATTTTTCTATTTTTTTTCTGATTTATTTCAGTTTTACTGGGGCTATAGGTTGATTATTATATAAAGCGTTCATTCAAGAGCATATGTTAGTTCCCTGATCCTTTCCTTTAATTTGTAAATTCACTAAAGACATACAATGCAACTTTCCACTGTTAGCCATGCCCCGTCCACAACATAGTTAATCTCCGACCACACCTCGCTCGTGTTGGGATCGATAGATTTCCATAAAACTATACAGGGACACCTATTGAATATAAGGCAGCAACAGCGCCCAGTCAAATTAATTTGAAAAAATAAATAACAGAATATGTATTAAATGGTAAAGACATGCAATTCGCACACCGTATTATAACGAGTCATTCATGACGTCAGGATTATAACGACATCTTGTACGCCACGTAGTCGATTATGATGTCATTTGATTGAGTGAGGAAATGGATTCATGAATTTAGACAGTTACTGACAGACATTCGACAATTTCATGACTGACCTACGCAATTCGATTGTGATGTCAGCTAATAATTGCCGTAGTTTGGGCATGACGTCAGAGACGTGAGTGGCACATCTGTCCATTGTTGTGTATGTGTATGTATTAAGGTTTCATTGCGTTTATGGCATTTACTTGTACTGGAGGAATCCAATTTCTCGGTCAATCATATAGTGTCATGCTCAACTATGCCACTTGTATCCTAATGTCACAATCAGTTACGCCAGGAATGACGCGGTTTAGTCTGTCTTACACGTGCAATAGTCCGTCGGGCAGAACGAATTGTATGTCTTTACTATTTACTAAACATGCTGTTGAATATTTTGAAACTAATTTCACTGCACCACTAGGCAGTACCTGTATCAGCGCACGATAATTTCAAAATATTCAACAGAGTACATGTATAGTTTTCCGGAAATTGCGATTCAGCGAGTGCGGGGATCGATTAATTCAAACACTGACGAACCGTTGGTGGAACTTAACTAGAGATGGGCGTGTTATAGCTAAGACTCGATCCATCCCATCTGGAATACAGGTGTGCCAAACGTGTCATAAATGCACTTGGGCGGCCACACCATTGTGATCATAAAAGACAATTAGTTTCTTAATACTTTAAAGTATACATTGTAAAAAGCATTTATCGGCCACAAGGTGGCGATTTCATAAGAGCATAAAACCAGCATAGATTGTAAACGGGAGTGCAACCCTGTAATGACTAAATTTGTTCCACAAATTAAAATATTTACCTATTCAATATCAATCTGCAGGCCAAGACAAGACTATTTTTGAAAATTTAGTACTGGAATGGCTGGCTCTGTCATTTCAGTGCTAAATTTTCAAAACTAATCTTCTCTTGTTCTGCAAATATAGATTCCCCAATACCACAACGTTGGCCGGCTTTGGCCGACTTCGTCCTGAAGGGGTTAACCACGTAACTCTAAATCTGGTCAAAACGGCTTCTGCAGTGCTTTTGGGAATTGTCCATTTGGAGACCAAGAGAAGACTATATCGAAAATGTACAACTTAAATGACTGACTCGATAATCGAATCAGTTATTGCACTCACAAATTCTCAAAAGTTACCTTCTTTGGTCAGCAAATGAAGATGTTCAATGAGAAAATTGAAATTTTCTTAAACTAATTTAGTGGTTTAAAAGGACAAAGGAAGGTCTCGTGTCTCGTGACGCGGACCGCACATTTTACTAAAATTACCTAAATTACTTTCAAAATAGTCAACAGAATTATTGTGTATTAACAGGAAAGACATACAATTCGAAGAGAAACGCTTAGTCCGTAATCAATTATGTGTTCCTGACGAAATTATCTACGTCATTCGTGACGCCAGTCGTGACGTCATTGTTCATTACGCTATTCTGCGTGTCACGTAGTTGTTTATGGCGTCATATGATTTGTGGGTACACTGGAAATGCCAAGTGAGGCACTGACTGGTATTGAAGCTCAAGAGGTTACGTAAATAAATGTAAAAGCAAAATATATTTTCTGTTTGGCCAGTAATAGGACATGAAATCGCTTCTTCGAAACCTAAATTTCAAATATTTTTATGAAGAGGGAAATCTCATGCACTCCCTGACATAATCATAATCATAACCATAATGTTGCCATAGGTTACTCTCTATATTACTCATCCAGTTCTAGCTATGTCCCGCCCATTTTAAAATAGGTTCCACCCACTCTGCGCCGTACTCAATTATTTACTTTGAACGTTGAATTACCAGAATTACAATTTCAAAGTAACTATACGGAAAAGTGGTTGAATAATTTGAAACACATTTTCCCTGGGTGATGGGGATGGGGTGATGGGGGGGGGGGGGTGCAGTGCCGTGTTGCTGCCTATGTCTGTAGCAGTTCCCAGTCAAATTAGTTTCAAGACATGCAACATAATGTGTATTAATTTGCAAATCTAGTTTAGACATACAAGTATAGTACTTGACAAATTGTATAAGTCATAATAGTGTCATTATAATTATGATGTCAGCTACCTGAGTAGCATATTGAATCTCTATAGTGCCTTCTAGAATATGTCGTTCAAATCATAATAATGCATTCTAATTCCTCATGGAGACACGTCACGTTCTTCTCTCTCCATTCCGTAAGAAATGCATTCATTGATTCACAATCATCATCGATGCAAACACGTGCGTAAACCCGACACAATATGGGCAAAATACAAGACTGATGATTAGGATTTACTGTGAAAATAATCGGATCTGTCCGCGTACACTTTTATTAAAGGGAAGAAAAAAACCGTTCCCAAGAACACACCGCCGCTACTTAGATAAATCCTTCATTCAGGAAAGATGTGATGTAAGAGTTGGTCCAAATCCAAAGAGAGTTCTCTTTGAGTGTGACTTTTTTATACAACGTTAAACGACAAAGTCACGGAGTCATCAATTAAATTTGCTAAGGTACATACGCGCACTGTACACAATCTTGGAAAAGCTATTGAGAACGAAAACGATTTTGAGAGCATGTTGCAGTTCTTAGTACTTCTTACATCTCAGGATCAATACCACTGACAGTGCACTCTGGCAACCGTTATTGATTGCCCATATTATAAACTACACCTGCAATCGCTACGAGTAATCAGACGGTCTGCTTGATGGCTTTCGAAGTTGTGTATTTCCATGGAGGAATCCAGTGTTAGCTATGCCCCACCCATTTTTAGCTAAACTCCACCCACACTTCGTCCGTATTGCGATCGATCAATCACTGAACGCCCTGACTATCAATTTCCAGAACAGTATACAGGTAAGCTGTTAAATATTTTGAGACTAAGCTGACTGGACGTTGTTCCTTCCATAACATCACCCAGTCAAATTAGTTTCAAAATATTCAACAGCATGTGTATTACATAGTAAAGGCATGCAATTCATACAACCTGACGTTCTATTAAGCGCTTAAGACGGACTAATCGATGGCATAATTGATTACGACGATAACCTACACTGTCCAACAAGGAAAAGGGCAGTAAGTGACCGCACCACAAAGTAGTACAAAGTCGTATGTGTACTAAATCCATGCATATATCACCGTGACCTTAGTTTCACGCAGTTTCAAGACATAGCTGATACTGTTATTTGCCTCAGTCCTGTTCACTGAAGACAACGTCCACTGCTGAGGTAACGAACAGTATTGCGATTGAAACACTATAGTCACCGCTACTACAAAAGTAAAACAGCAGCTTTTAAAACAGCAACACATGTGTACATAAGCTCTCGTAATTTACTATAGCTGTAATACTGTAACGGGGGAGGTTTTCTGACAGGATCTGGTCCTGATATCAAGGTTAGGCAGGCTGGACTGACATGTAGCTGCCCACCAGTGGTGCCACGGTTGTGACCCGTCTCATTTATGACCAGGGCCGGAGAGCTGTACAAACCGCTAACTTTTGCCTACTATGGACTGACAGGCTATCTTTGTAGTATCACAAATCTTAAGACAGTTCTTAGGACAGACAGGCTGGTTGATAGGTGGTGCATAGTTCACTTACTTTGACGCTCAGTGACATTGCTTATGACTCCGTTGATGACAGTCTTAATGGCAGATTCACCATCAGTTAATAATTAGTTGAGGAAGACTTCACTAAACATTATTCCTCTTTTACTCGCTGAGAATTATTTGTCCATGATACACTTTAGTTTAATCATCTATTAATACAGTTAACTAGATAATAAGTTTCATTTGAGCAATAATAACTGAACTTGTAAAAATAACAGACTTTAAATACTGACTTTGACTATATAAATCAAATATTAAACTAAGACGCTTACTCCCTAACTAAAGGTATGCTAGCAATCTTATTCCATTTGTTGTGGTCTTATTTTTGTGACCGAACCGCACAGTCTAACTGGTCTTCTGACCACACCTAGTTCCCTGAATATGCTGACAAAGCTGACATTTATACTGGTTTCTTGTTGACGTTTCCAGGCTAAAATACATTGTTACCCGGGAATATGGCTACAACAAGAAACCGGCATAACATGTCGCTTCATGGAAATAATCTTAAATACAAAGATGGTTTTGTGCTTATAGTGGTAGTGAGAGAGAGAGAGAGGGGGTGGGGTGGGGGTGGGGGATGTGTTACCTATAGAGGCTCATTCTACAATCTACTATTTACATTGGGTGGGAGCGGGGGTGAGAGGGGGTGAGGGGGGGGGATTATCCAAATTTCAAAATCATTGAATGAAGTCGGAAACTTATTCTTTCATATGTTCTGAGCTTGATGTACTAGGGTTATGATATTGGATTATTATTAACCATTTTAATGCTGAACTTTGTTAGTTCACATTCTTCAGTTGTTCTAACATGCTAACTGATGTTTATTTTGAAAATAATGTTGTCGTAAGCGGTTGATGTCTATGACACCAACAACTTCAACAATACTGTCTTCAATATGAAAATCAGTTTTACTTGAGCCAATAGTAGATTCACATAAAATTCCTACATATGAAGGTAGGACACCCGCTTTCATCCCCACTCGGAGGAAAATCAGGTCGCCTATCAACGTTAAAATCGGGAACAATTTATTCCTGTGGACACTCACCTTTTAATTCGCGTGAACTAGTTTTTCAAGTTGGAGGCTTATAAACTCGCCTGTTTGAAGTTCAGGCTGGAACGCACCATGGGGTGTGGAATAGTGTGATGACTGCAGCCGCCGCACCCCGATCCACCACCTCTCGACTCCTCCATCACATTGTTGTAGCGTCGTGGGAGAGCGGTTCTTTTGGTTATAGCCTTTGATCCAATTTACCGGAAAATAGAAGTGATAATCACGTGATTCTTGTTTTGAAAGCACATGGTTGATCGGAAACTTAGGCAATTTGTATATAGGTGGAGAGTGGTGCAGTTTACTGTACATATTTGATGCGAAAAATAGAAACTTAATTTCTCTGTTCCTTAGAACAGCGTCCCTTTTATGTGCGTGGTCTTGAACATGCGCCTCCTCCTGTGTATGGCGTATATATTCAAGACCGTGTTGATTGTCGGCTGGAATTTGTAGGCAAGAGAATATTTGAAATTCTCTATGGCGTTATACTGTCTAAGTTTTGATGCTGCTTCATCAGCCCACATGCTAATGAGTTGTATACACGGTAGAACAGTTGTGTTCTTAATCAAAATTAGGACAGTATAGCTGATGTTAATTTATTGTTTGGTTCAAACAGATCAATGTCTTGCGGACTCCAGGTCTCCTGACTCCGCCAAGCTGGACTGTATTTTCCGGGTCGGCGGACTGCCAAGCATCCTCCTCTATGGGTAGGACTAGTCTCACATCGTCTAGACGAAACCTAATTATTACGGTACAGCTCGGAACGTGTGTGACACAATTTACCATACCGTCGATTGTGAAACTGTCATCCTGAGTGCCCGCGTCTCTGTTATGTAGTTGACTTTGATTGATACACGTCGCTGCTTATCGGTGGAAGAATCTTGCGCCGTCATCTACGTGTGAAAGATTTTATTGCAGTGGGGGGGGGGGCACTGCAGGGATTGTGTTGTCAAGTGTGTCGGACATGATGTATTTCACTCTGTAATGGCCGAGTCCTTTTAGAGTGGGACAAAGTTATTTTAGAGCGCGGATGACCATGATGGGTGCTGTCGTACTTGAATCAGACCATTATTGAATTTCACTTGCTGTGCCTATCGCGTACTAGCTACCGACGACAGACTGCGCGGATCTTGCGCTCGCTTAATAATGGTGACTGTTATTACATGTGATCGAGGTGTCTTTGTTTAGCTGTTTACGTACGAAGTTTCCAAGAGAGAGTGGGGGGGTGTCCCTTGCAGCGCGTACTGTAGATGGCGGCGATGTTTTTCCTCCTTACCATTCGATCAGTTTCCCGCATTAGCAGATAAGGGGTTGCTTGCGGAAAATGTTGACGCGTGCTGATGATGGTAGTGTTCTGTCGTACGGAAGTCGGGGCTGCTGTATGACGCTGGCGTAATGTGAAGTGGGCAAATCCAGTTTTCCCAAGCTGGGGAATGCCGATTCTGTTGCCGGTGCGGAAAGTCGGATTGCGGTGGGTTACGAACTCACCGCATACGTGTGGTAGGAACTGTTGCGGGAAAAAGGTGTCTAACTTTTTATGTTATAAAAGTTAGGTGCGTGCTATTCATGTTGTTGGTGGTGTTGAATGTCTCCGTTATACCTTTTATATAATTGGGTACGTATGCAGTGTTCGCGCGATGAAGAATTGACGTATCCAGCCTTGGGGGCAAGTTGTTCTGAATGCTCCTGGCTTCCCGTGTCTTGGTGTGATGTTCTGACTGCTCACGGGGATGGGGGTGGGGGTCGGCTTGGTAGAGCGGTTGTGGTCGGGGATGCCCTTTGGATGGTGATGAGCATCACCCGTGTTACATGACAGGTGGTACTCTGTCATAGTTTTTATGTACCGGGAATATTCGAGCCGAGAGTCTGCTGAACAGGATGTTTCCTTGCCCACCACCAGTCGGGGTAGGGGTGGTGGTGGTGTGGGTGGGTGGGTGTGGGGGGGAGGGGGGGGGGGGTTGGGGGGGGGGGAGGGGGGGTGTTGTGACTGTGGTGCAGGATGCCACCTCCTGTGAAACAGCTGACTCTCTCATATCTGAAGATTGGCAGTCAACAGACGACGAGTGGAGTGTGAAATGGGCAGGACGTATGATGTCCGAACGCGGCGTGGAGATTAGAGACGTGAGTTGGAATGGGCGTGGTGTTGCCAATAGATGGGGTGCAACTTGGAGTGGGGGTGGTCGCGCGGTTTTGGGACTTGGAATGGGAGTGCACCGAGTTGTGCAGTTTTCCTGTTCTCCGCAACAGGCAAAGGCCTCATCAAGCCTCTTTACTTCCATGTTATTTATTATATGTTCCACCTCGCAAGAAGCATGGCCCGGGGCAGCCTCCGCTTCTGCTTGTGGTAACTGTAAGTGGGATAGTAGCATGAAGTGGATGGGAATGGGAAAAGTCGGCAGAACAACTTTTCCTTCATAATAAGGAAAAATTAGTTACCTCTCTGAGATGTAGAAATTGTTTGAGTGTAGCTTTCGTGACCATCTCGGTCACTTCTATAGCACTAACTGACGGTCGCTGGCAACACCACTCTGGTCAGATCTTGTGGAGTCACGTGACAGCATGGACTGGTAGACTGCTGGTATACGGCAGCCTTCGTCTATGTTCCGCAAGATCTGACCAGAGTGACGTTGCCAGCGACCGACAGTTAGTGCTGAAGAAGTGACCGAGATGGTCACGCAAGCTCCACTCAAACAATTTCTACATCCGGAGAGGTAACTAATTTTTCCTTATTATGAATCATCCTGGGATCTGGACGAACATTTTCGGAAATAACTTTTCCTTCCTTCCCCCTGGACAGCACAAACGAGAAAGTCTTCAGATACGACTTCCCAGATCGTGTAGACCGGCTCTGAGGAGGGAGAGGGCGAGTACGTAGCTCGGCATCGTCCTCAGCGTTAGTTATATGTTCGCCAGACTCATGGCTTGGTAGAAGAGGGGTCGAACTGGCACCGCAGTGCTCCGGACTAACGTCGGGAATACATGTTTCCATATAGACATCTGTCTGGGTACAAGTGCTACGTGGAACACCCAGTCCGAGCTCTGGCACTGGGTCATCTCTAACACAGGGTGTAAGTCAATCGAAGTGGATGACTGAGGTCAGGCCATTCGAGGCACGGATCTAGTTGGTCACGTCCGACATTTTACCTACTACCACATAGGGGCCTTTCCACTGGTAACTCAGTTTACTTGGCACGTTTGCAGCATGTCACATATTGTGAACCAAAACCGTTTTTCCCTCCTCATACAGGGCTCCATACACTCGCCGGTCAAGCCGGTCATGCCACAGCTTCTGACGCCGGGGTGCAGTGGATAATCATTCTCTCACTAGCCCATGCGCCTGTTCCACCCATTGCCATATGAGCTCTACGTAGAGAGATGGTGAATTATTCTCTCCTGGAATTCTGGGCATGGCCAGGTCCAAGGGTAAGGCTAATTCATGGCCTAACATTAACTGAGCAGGGGTATAACCCGTGCTGGAATGTGTCGAGGTGCGGTATGCCATGAGCAGGTATGGGAGTTGTAAATCCCAATCGTGACAATCAAGGTGTGTTTCCTTAGTCAACATCTCCGCTAGAGTTCAGTTGAACCTCTTTACCATCCTGTCACTCTGCGGATGGTACAGAGTTGTTCTTGTTTTGACTACATGAAACAGTTTGCAGACCTCGGAGAACAGCCGGCTCTCAAAACTACTTCCTTGGTCGGAGTGCAGTTCAGAGGGCATACCGAAGCGGCAGAACACATTACTAGACAGGACCTCCGCTACTGTGGATGCCTCTTTGGCGGCCCATGCCTTCATACTATCGCGTACCCCAATCCAGTGGAATCACTGTTTGAAAGACCCGTTTGTATGCTTTACTGCTAAATGTCCAGCATTGTCGTGGAGTTGTTCTAAAAGCACGACTCTGTAATGCTCGGGAATTACTATCCAGTTATTGATGTAGAGGACGCCATTTTGTATACGACATTCTCCAAACCTTTGATAGTAATATTTAGCAATTGCGGAAAGTGAGGTAACAGATTCCTTAGGCGGACGTACCCTCTCGCGTGGCTGTTGCTCATTTGTGACCAACTGTCTCCAGATCCCACTCTGCGCACTGCAGTTTGGGGAATATGGGAGGTGGTTGTATTGTGTGTGTCATGCTGATGGTCACTTCTTGTTCATCCTTGAGCCCGATTCTGCTCCAGGCATCGACATGTTCATGCAGCTTGCCGGGTCTATGAGCAACATTGAAGTTAAAGGCCTGCAGGGATTCCTGCCACCTCGCTACCTGGCCCTCCAGATTTTTTTGGTTTCTGAGCCAGCATAGTGATGCATGATCTGTACGGAGGGTAAATGGGTGCCCGTACAGAAAGTGCTTGTAATATTTGACAACATATACCGCAGCTAACACTTCCCTCTTAGTGGTTGCGTAACATGTGTCTGTCTTAGTCGGATAACGTGAACCATAACATGGTACCTGCTCTATTCCATTTTCTGTGATCTGAGATAGAACTGCACCTATTGCATAATCAGATGCATCAGTGTCTAAGATGAAATCGAGGTTAGAGTTAGGATGAGCAAGAATTGGTGCGGTTGTCAAATGTTCCTTCAGCGACCTGAAGGAACCGTCACACTCACTTATCATCCACTCGAATGGTCAATCTTTTTCGGTGATTCTGGAATAACGGGGAAGCAATCTCGCTAAAGTGATGAATGTATTGACAATAGTTTTAGCAGAGACCGAGGAAACTCTGGGTGTCAGTGACTGAAGTGTGGGTTTGCCACTCTGCTATTGTTTTCGTGTTTGACGGTTGAGTAACTACTCTATCGCTGGATATGACGTCTCTCAGGAACTCGACACTCTATCTAAAACAGATGAGACTTCTTGTGTTTGAGCTTGAGGTTGGCAGTATGAAAACGCATTAGGACCTTGTCCAACTTGGACAGGTCTGCTCAAATGAAGAGTCAAAGACGATTACGTCGTCGATGTAACAGAGGCAGATCCCCTATTGTAATGTAGTGAGTACCTGCTCAATGAGACGTTAAAACGTTCCACGAGCATTGCACAAGCCATAGCGCATCCTGCGGAATTGGAAAAGACCTTCTCTGCATACGAATGCGGTCTTCTCTCGGTCAGCCTCATCTATGGCTACCTGCCAGTACCCACTAGCCAGGTCAAGGGTATAAAACCACTTGGCTCGAGACAAAGAATCTAAGGTCCGATCGATCTGCGGTAATGGATATGCTTATTTGACATTAAGATCATTAAAGCGGGGGTAGTCAATGAAAAACTGTAAAGATCCGCCCTTCTTACCTGCTAATACAATGGGACTGGCCCAGGGGAATGCCGAGCGAGGGCTCTATGATGCCTGTCCGCAACATGCCATTTACTTGTTGATGTTCCTCTGCCTCCTTGTGAATGGGAAGACGTCGTACTGGTTGTCAAATTGATCGATTATTTCGAGTGTAGATGGAGTGTTGCACGAGGTGAGTTTCTCCCAGATCCATGTCTCCGGCTGAAAAACCGTTGCAATACTTATGTAATATTCGTTGTACGGCACGTTTGTGAGATTGAGTTAAACCAACTGTGGTGCACAAATATATGTCATACAGATGTTCCGGTAAATCATCCTCAGAAGTGTTTGCTGGTGTATGAGCGGTAGGGGGTGTCGCTGTTGGTATCACATGCACCAGATGGCCACAACGAACTCCTAGTACTAGTGTTATTGGGTCAGCTGTGCCATTGCATACTTTGAATGGTATACAATCTTTGTTTGTGGTGTCCACAATCATCCGGGGAATTGCGCATTACGAGGCGATCATATAATCAAGGTCGGGTTCCAGCATGGCTGTGTGTGTGTTGATTCCTAACTGTGGTGCGGTGGCCTATACTATTTCTTCTTGTCCCGGCTCAACTGTGGCCGTAGATGCCAAAATTACCACACACGTGGCGTACAGTGATGATTCCAGTCCACGGCCATGCGTCAGCCGTATATGTCTAATTCCTGTTGTCTGCAATGGATGACGGCTTCGCTGGCACTGAGGAAGTCAGAACCTAGTAGGGCATCGTTTTGAATAGAGGCAATTACAATTCACTGTATGAATTGCATTTCCTCTATCTGTATCACGAGGTTTACCATACCAGCCACAGGAACATCGGCTCCGGTAGTTATTTGTAAAAAAAAAAAGATGTTTGTAGGCCTAAGGGGTGGCTTTTTATGAGGTGGGATGCTCTCATACAAGCGCTTGTTAAAACGGTGATGGAGCTCCAGTGTTTACAGTGGCACTTTTATATTACTTTGCTTGTGGAAGAGTTTCCAATGATACTGCCTGAGGGATTGCTTTTGGTGCCATATCATCCTGTATATAGTCTGTTTGCTTTTGGGTAGCTTCCGTGAGTGCAATCGGTGGCTGAGTGAAGAAGGGACCAACTCGTCGTCGCTGCTGCTGTGATTGGTTAGGTGATGACGGAGCTGGGGGTAGCAATGGTGGTGTTGTTGATGCCAGTGTGTTGTACCGCGAATTTGTGTAGATGGCAGTCTGGACAGGACTGGTGCTGTCGTGGATAAGGGCCAGCTGTGTTAGCCACATTTGGCAATGCATCATGGGGTGTTTAGTGGATGCACAAACGAAACAGTGACGGCGCTGTGGTTTGGCTTATTGCGAATCCATGCTGCCAAATACTGATCGCTGTCCATGTCACTGTTACTGCTGCTAGATGTGGTGTGTGATGTTGTTAGGACCTGTGAATTGCATGCCACCAAGAGGCATTGTGTGTTAAGTGCTTTGGCGGTAGGTCGTGGTGCTTGTATAAACGTTGTTTCAGTGGAGGTGCTGAAACCAACCACTGCCGTTTTATATAGGACCGAATGTTTGTGAGATGTGGAAGTTGCGGGGTCACAACCTCTTGCAGAGGGAGATGTTGGCAGTGCCGCGGATGCAGTGTGCATGGTTGGCACCAACTCAGGTGAAGCCGGGTGGGTGTGGTTGTGTACTGTCGCCTAAGTAGTATTTTGCATTGTACAGTTCGCCCCCTGAAGTTGTTGTCTGGAGGCCATAATTGAGCCATGTTGTGAGAGTGGACACCGACGTGACTCTATAATCGGTGCCCGCTTTAGTTTAACGAGGACTCAGGCTGCGGTGTACATCGGTCAGCTGTTGAAGTTGTTGATGGAGGCCGATTTGGGCATCGTTCTTTCCAAAGGCCTGGCTGACCGCATCCATAACATGTGTTTGGCGGCTGTGTATGTTTTACCATACTTGTAGCTGGTCGTGTAGTCGACTGTGTGGCGACAGTGGTGCTGAGCATGGTGACTAAATTACTCAGTGCGGAGATCTGTTTAGTTATCTCCTCCAACCTATCATGTATGTGTTGTCTGTTGTTGTTTTGCTGGTTTCCACGTCCGTGGGGGTTGTTGTAACCTACCCGATGGGACTGGCCACGCCCTCTTCCTCTAGGTGCGTGATTATAACTGGTGGGGTGTTCTGATTGTGCACGGGTCTGTTGCTGATGTGGATGTAGGTACAGATGTGGTGTTGGCGGCGATTAGGAGGTGCTCATCGTGTACCTCATTAATTGGATGCAGTTAGCGGTGATTGGATTTTTCCTGCTCCAAAAAGTTCTTGATTCTGACCGCAGTCGCTGTTAATGACTGTAAATCATCATGCTCGATCAGAAATAGTTTTCCCTTCAGGGTGGGCTCACCGCTCAACGCGTCGATGAAGTTATCAAGATAAAGATGCATAACTCCCTTATGATTGGTGCTGGGGTATGCGCATGTAACATGACGTCGGATACGACCTGCTAACTCTGGCAAGATCTCCCCAGTTCATCTATGCAAGTGTTTAAGCTGAAGACGACATCTTTCTCCGAGGGCAGTGTCTCCGAATCTTTCTAACAGCGCGTTTTCCAGTTCCATATATGTTGGTGTGGAGACTGACCCCAAATCACAGGACGTGCAATGCTGTGTCCGACAGCTGTGTGGCCAGATACTCTCCCATGTGTTGATCCCTCCAACGGGTTGTGCAGCAAATGATCTCGAACTGGCTCTTGTAATTGGCCCAGTCATTCTCCCCTCTGAATTCAGGAGGGAAAATTACCCAGCCAAGGCCATGATATGGTACTATAGGCGCGAATCTGGGTGGCGGTGCTGGGGTGAATGGTGTAAACGTGGATAGTGGTATGCATGTTGGTGGTGGTGTTTGGGGTTGTTCCCGCTGTTGACCTCGCTGATATCGTATCTGTGAAGGTGATTCCCCATGGTGATGTGTGCGATACATGGCTTCCATTGAATACCGCGCTGATGCGGGTCTATAGACAGGTGTTGGTCTATAGATTGGTGGAGGCATTCTGTGTATGTGATGCAGATGTTCCGTAGGCCGCTGTAATGGGCGTTCTTCATACGGCCAGGAGATTGACGGGGGTTGGTGCGTGCTGACGTTCTGAGAGGAGATGCAGGATATGGTGCATGAGGGGCAGGCCATTGCTCACCTTCTGATAATATGGGTGAACGTAATGGTCGTGAAGAATTGGTGTTCCCCCCATAGGTAAAGGTGATGGGTGCCTATCAAGGATATCCGACAATGTGATGTGTTGAGTACCCGCCTGCGAATACTTGTGTTGAATCGTGCTGGTTGTTCCGCACCAGGGAAATTTCTGGCATAGTCGATGAGCATGCACGCAGTTCTCCCGTCATATAATGCTACATCTGTATCACATAACTGTTGTTCATCGAATGAAGGAGACTGAAACGTGTGTGCTGAGGGTTGGCATGGGTTCGCTTCCCATTCGAGCCCCACATTGCGTGCCACTTGTAGCTCATGGGGTGCACGCTAGTCTGTCCTACTGCTCCGCTCTGTTGCACCGCATGTACAGGATGCGCAGGAGGGCTGCTTAGCTATGGTTCTTGGGATTATGGACCCCATATCGCGAATCTCCGAAAAGTATAAAGACCGACTTCTAAAGCCAGTGGAGCGATAACGTTCCAGTGGGGCCGTGCGACCATTGCCGTGGAGATTGAACCTCACCATCTCGTCCCAACCATTCGTGTCACTGGTATGACAGTACATGACTCAATTTAGGAGCCTAGACATGACGATTAAGAAAAATACATACTGCACAAACAATGGTACTCGTTTGTTAGCAAGAGAGAGAAAATGTACAGTACATAGAACTACGTTGGTGTCTTGTTAACGTGGATTCGCCAGAGGCACCTCACCGATCCGTATATATCCGTGAGGTATCCCTTGCAAGGGGGGCATCCTAACGAGGCCACTTTTAACATAAACTATTATACCTCTAACAAAAATATTATATTGAAAGGAAAGTGCCTCGCGCGGGCCTCCACCACAGGAAAATGCCTTCAACGCGGAAGTGGAGGAGGAGAGCTGCCAAAAAGGGCCACTCTCTTGATCAAACATATGCTAAGTGTAGTGTGAGTCAACCTAGTGAAATTATAATTAATGTGATGCACGCTGTTTTACGTGAAGATGGGGTTGATGATTTCCATAGAATTCAACACCGTCATCTTATGTAAGTCCAAGATTCTGTATTGGTAGTTGCCGCTTTTATTTATGCGGTCATTCTGCTAAATCCTTAACTACTGGTTAGGTGTTAGATTTATATATTAGCTTTGGCCGCAGGTGGCAGGAATTTCTAGCTATCTTTTGACACATGAGCCTGACTGGTGAAGATGCTCAGTTTCCCTAAGGTCACCCTCCGGAGCATCTCACTCAGAAAGGCAGCTGGCAGACATGTTACAGAGTGGCAGCTTCAGAATTATATAACGATCCGGTTACATATCACACCGCAACCATATATAACGTCACTAGGAAAAGTTAATATTACACAAGCAATTTAAAAAGCGCATACAATTTTATGGTGGGGAGTAAGAGACAGATATCCATCTCTAGTGACCTTCCCGTAAGTCACTGTACGGCGTTAGATGGGGATCTGCATCCCATCCGTCACCCAGTGTGTTGGAGGCAGATCATTTCGAGATCTGGCTTCGGGTAACTAACGTTTGCCTGTCGTTAGGGATAAATTCCAGAATGCCCAGAGATGCACTGCTGGCTGGTTTGAAATAATATATTTTTGCAGTGCTTCCTACTTTTGCGGGGGTTATCTATTCAAACTGGTATCCAAAGATATAGAAGGGGGTTTATGTGAAATCGACACTTTGATTTTTACCGCTTGGAAACCCCAATAGTTTCCCTAGTCGGATCATGTCAAAGTGTCCATGGAGGTTTCAGACAACTAATAAGCCTTTCGGCTGGAGGAGCGTAGAAAGAGACAATAAGTCAATATAATAAGAGGCCCTAAGGTATCTGGCCAATTTTACACACTCTAGCCGGTGCGCAGGGTTACATATCTGGTACATCCGGAAAAGAGGCTTACACAAATGTCTCCAAAGGAGTGGCTGTCCCTAACTACATTTAAACGCATCCCATCGAGCTAAAATAGCCAGGTTTAGTCGATCACATGTCAGATTCGCGCAATGAGAACATGAACAGCGACCTCGGTGTAAAATTGATGCTGGGGGAAAGTGATGCGGATTTATTGTTGCAGTATAGTATAGCCAAGCATACTGTGGTCCTAGTGTTTTATATAAAATAAACAAAACAAGCATCTAGGAGGCCTGCTGCCATATATAGCTAACTATCACAGTATTGCGAATAAACCAGGTCCTAGGACCTTGCGCAGATTGATAGTCATAAGCACAAAAATAAGAATAATATTTACAGTAAAAGATATAAATTATAAAATGCGGTCTCAGACGACCGGTCTGTACCTATTAGTCATCAGTACCTGTAACGAAATGGATGAATACAATAGCTAAATGAACACCTATTAGTCATCGGTACGGAAAAGGTTCATAAATCACTGTAGATGCTGCGTCACAGCTGAGTGACGTGAGATGGCACGATTCTGAAGGTGCTGGACAATCTCCGCAGGCGAACTGTTGATGCTCTGACCACACAACCTACCACTTCCTCTCTCTCTCGCCGAAGTGTGGTCTCGATTCTTGATTTTTCGCTCCTTTTATACTACCCATGACGTCATAGGCAGGATGCCCAGCCAATCAGTAGGCGATCTGTAGCCAATCATCGTGCAGATAGAAAGGGTGAGGACGCTATCACGTGATAGCCATCGTCCCCATTCATTTAGTACATACACGCGTTTACGACGTCCCAGTAATATTTTGAAAATAATTTCAATGAGCTAAATTAGGATAACTCGGCCATTTCTAGCCCGATTTTAAAAAGGTAAACAGTTTTGGAATCCTCCACCTCATTCTGATAGATACCAAGAACGATTCTAAAGGGATAACGTGCACCAACCCGGTACACTTTAGTATGCATTATCTGTCAATGCTGCCACGTGTTGTCAGGTAAGCTCTGACGCCATGCGCGCTACGCGATCTCACGGACTTAGACGTTTTATAGAAAATCTCTCTCATATGGCTTTATACACGTGTACTATCCTACTCAGGGGGGGGGGGGGGCGTGCTTGGAACGTACCCGGAACAGTTGAGCTGGGATGGTCCGTACCTATCCGGCTGATCCGCGCTACACCACGCTGCCAATCAAAACACTTGAACCATAAAGATGATATATATGCACACTATGTCTGAATGGAATTGGGGCAAGCACAGCTATGGGCCATGTTAATAGCCTGTACTATGCTCTGACCGATTCCCGCGACTTTCAATTCAATTGACTTGTCATAGGACAGGTTAGAGAGCAGAGAACGGATTGATTCAGGCAAAAAAGCAAGATTCAGTTCCAATAATGTGAGTTTATGAGCGTCGGGATAAAAAGGCTATGGAAGTTTCTAGACTTTTTATATCAGATTTGATAAGTCCACAGGCAGCTTTGATTAGTCTCCGCTTTTCTGCCTTCTCGTCATCCATTTTTGGATGGTTGTTATAAAATGTTTGAAGGATTTTGGATGCTGTAGTATGGAATGCTGCGACATTAGGCTTACGGTTTACATTAATAATCACTACACTATGCCCTTAGTGTTCAGCTCGGAACATATCTCAGACATTCATTCAATAAGGTCCGATAATGCCGAGTGTTCATCATCATCATTCTCTCGAAATTCATAAATCACCTGCAGAAATGCTTCCTCATGCGAAGTATTCACACATCTACTCAACTTAGGTAGCTTAAGTTCGTGACTTTCAATTCGGCAGTGCACAGGAATTTGCTTCTTCGTCTGAAACTTTACACTGCAAACCTGGTGGTAGACAGCATCAACCGCTGAGAGGTCGACCGCAAATGCAACGCGCCCACGAATCCGCTTAGCCCATTCGCTTTCTTCTCTCCATTCATCATATGCCTTCACGACGGACCTTTGGAAATCCCAAGTTCTGACCATGACGACGCCTTCATCTTTATTATCACGTAGTATATGATTCACACAGACAAAGGAGTGGTCTGAAAATGTGAATTCAGTTTCATGACAGCGACGAGGTCTAGTCTCTGGGATGGCATCCTGAAGTGTTCTTTTCAATGATGATTTAATCGATTTGTTGTTAAAGTGGTATAATCGACAACTGATATGCAATGTTTGTTCCGCTTCAACTCCATGGGCAGAATGGAACCATTTACTGTTACTGTCACTAAATCAATTTGAACGTAATCACATGGTCCCGAACAAATATGTGGTATATTTAACTAATAACCCCACGCGTGAAGCCAGAATTGCATACTTAAATGATTGAGTACTTTAGAAATGTCAAACTGAAAATTAAACATGATTTTCTACCTCTATGAGGTAACTTTCCTATCTGCTTAGAATACACTTGTATCATCTTAAAACACGCGTTTTAGAAATATGGGACCCCAAATGCGTCCATGGCGGCCATATTGGATGTATTCAAATTAACCAATTTCCATTGGTACAAGTGCGCCCTATTTTGGATATGCCACTTTGGGCGACACGAATAACGATATAAAAAGGATAAAGCGTCTCTTGCAATTTGTCCTGGGTCAATTTGTATAATTAGTGGACTAAGTTGCACTTTAGAGTATATTTAGACTGAAACGTCTAAAGACAAAATATTAAAAATATTAGGTACCTCACTTGTATCTGAAATGTGTTATCATACACTTCAATTGCAGATTTAAAGAGGACTCTGGGCCACCCACCACCCCATCCACATTTCCGAAACATATCTCAAGTAATGAATATGTTTGATTTGACTAGGTAAGCTTTATAAAAGAAGACACTGAAAGTTCAAAAGATTCACTATTTGAAATTGACTTCATCAGGCAAACTTAAGAGATTGTGCAATTTATCGATACAGTATGCTTGCAATGTGTATATGCATATGTGCGTGGCTGCATGTAGTGTGTGCGTGCGTGTGCGCACCCGTGCACGTGCGTTCGTACGTGTGTGTGCGGGTTGGTGTGTGCATGCATGCATGTGTGTGCCCGTGCGTGCGGGTGTGCTTAGCGGTGCTGGTGGTTGTGGCGTGTATTAGTGTGTTGTGTTCTGTAGGCATACATTCAATAGTTGTGATACAAAATACTAATATGATATGGTTACATTTCTAATGCCGCACCCGAGCCATATCACTTAGCATTTCACCATGCGAAAAGATGTTGCAAAATGGTTCAAACTTGCTTCTTTCTTTCTAATTTTCACATTCACGTGCAATTTTAAAGCAGTATAGCAAACATCGTTCGCAAATTAAATTTCTACACGAAGGCAATGAACAGTAATTAAATTCATAAATGCAGTTTACTGAGCCAAATAGTACTTACTAATATTACTCTCTAGTTTAGTCGAGGCAAAGGCAGATACTGCGTTTTACCTCTGAAACCCTTATACCATTTTGCACTTACTGCTGTTTGCTACCTTCGAGTTCTACGAACTGATGGGTATTTAGACCCAGATATTTGCACACAAGACTCACTTCCTTTTGCCTTTTCTGACGGCAGTAAGCAGGCCACTTAGTTGATTACGACGTCAAGTGATTGAAGGACAGACTGGCTTCCCCAATTAACGAATTGCGTGCATATTAATGGGACACTTCTCTTCTCTCAAGTGGTGTATTGCGCTAATAGCTTATGATATGTAGATTACATGCCTTTCAATTTCAGGCACATGCCTTCATGTGTATCATACTATATTTGCTACTCAACGTCGAGTTAACGATGCATTGTGGACGCCAAAATTATGTCTCCACAAGCAATGGAGGAGTCCCGTTTATCCATCAATCATACACCGTTGTAATCAACTACGTGGCGTGCATGATGCCGCCATAATCAATTTCGTCATGGATAGCGCATCTAAGTTCGCCACTAACGCTTTATTGATAACGGGCTAAGCATTGGTGTACGGATTACATCTCTTTGCTATTTAATACACGTGCTGTTGAATAGTTTGAAACTAATTTGACTGTGCGCTGTTCCTGCCACAGTCACCAACAACGACAAGTCAAATTATATTCAAAACATTTAACAGCTTACCCGTATAGATTTATGGAAATTTGGTTTCAAAGAGTACAGGGGTCGGTTGATCCCAACACGGACACTGCGTGGCTGGAGCTTAGCTAGAGATGGGCAGTGCATAGATAAACTGCATTCCTCCATTGTAAATGTATACATTTTAATGGTGAAAAAGTAAATCATGGCCGCTTGCATATGCTGAATAAACGTATGAGCACTTAGCTAGGCATCTCTCTCTACGTATCTTTCTTTAACCCTATAACCCTTGAATTTGTTCAAAACAACTTCATTTTTCTTAAATAAAATGTTCATTTGCAGCCCAAAAGAAGACTCTTTTTTTAAATGCACCACTGAAATGACAGTGGTAAATTTTCAAAAATAGTCTTCTCTTGCTCTGCAAATGGGCATTTCTCAAAACCACTGCAGACGCCGTTTTTGGCTTATATAATGTAAGTGTTAAAGGGTTAACAAAATGATGAAATATTGATGAATGGCATAGTATGATACCTTAACTGATAGAATACAATAAATAAGTTTTCCTGTAATTCAGAACAGACATAATAGAAATGAGTTTACTTACCTCTCCGATCACCGTTGATACAGCATGATATGATGAAATCACTTGCGCATTGTTGCTCTACATTGTAACTGAATTTACCCCGTTTAATAGTCCTAATACGTGCATTACGCTAAAAGGGCAAATACTCCCCAGAGGGATATTTCTTCTTTGTAACAACACGGATTATTAATGGCGATCGTACAACTGGCATAGCAGAGACATGAACAGAGATGCACTCTAGGGGAAAGCGTTGTTGCTGATGGCGGCGTTGGTGGTAGTGGTGGTGGTGGTGGTGCTGGTAGTGGTGGTAGTGGCGGTGGTGGTAGTGGTGATGGTGGTGGTGGCGGTGTTGTTGTTGCTGTTGTTGTTGGTGGTTGTGGTGGAGGTGGCGGTGGTGGTGGTGTTGGTGATGGTGACGCTGGTGTTTGCAGTGGTTGCTGTGGAGATGGAGGGGTGGTAGTATTGGTTGGTTGCGGTGGTTGTGTTTGGTGTCACTCATGGCGGTGATCGATTTGGCAGTAAATGAGGTGCTGCTCGCGTGTGGGTGTGTTGACGTTGGCGGTGCTGTTGGTGGTGCTTGTGGTTTGATGGCGATATTCATAGCTTAGGCGGTGGTGGTGATGATGGCGGTCTGGTGGGATTCCAGCGCAGTCATAACATCTGCGTTACTTTGTGCCGCAGCCGTATGCTGGTGACATTAGTTTATAGTTAATATATAGTCAATTGGAAACTAATACTCTACTAGGAAAATAAGACTGACAAATCGGATTTGTAAGATTACACCAGGCTAAAAGCAAACGATGCGGGCGTGTTTACGTATTCGTGTAAACATGGACGGATTACGCATCTTATCGCACACGCCAGTGCCAGATGCTGGCAGTCGATCGATTATTAAGGACAGCATGCTTAAACTAAAGAATACACCGGCTTTGGGAAATGGCTTTCTCATGTTTTCCATTTTGTCACCTATTTTGTCCAAGTCTGACTGGCGCACAAAGCGCTTTCAACCGTGTCGGCGAGACACGGCGTGCTCTGTACGAGTCGCTGAGTATGGTATTTTCGTTTTATCAAACGCTGCGATCGATGGTCATTCGTTCGTTCCATATTGAATTATCTAGCCTCCTTGGGCTTTGGCTACAGGGTACTCTTGTAACTGCACACCGTCATTCTCTTTGAAAGCGGTGATGTTGCGGAAAGTTGACGAGGCAGAGAAAGAGAGAGAGAGAGAGAGAGAGAGAGAGAGAGAGAGAGAGAGAGAAAGAGAGAGAGAGGGGAGCGATGAAATATAAAGGGGATGGGTGGCGGGAGGGAGGGAAGGAGAGAGAGAGAGAGAGAGAGAGAGAGAGCGAAAGATAGAGAGAGAGAGAGAGAGAAACAACTTTTAGTTGTAATATTCCCAAATTGCATCAATGTATAACATTGTATGAATTTCAGATTGATAAAACTCTGGTGCCCCTAGTCAGAGGCGTAGGCAATGGCTGAGAGGCGGGGTTGACGCGACCAGTCACTACGTGACCATCTGCGATGCTCTTGTGAAACATCCATACATGTTCTGAATGTGGTGGTGTGTTGCGTGTGCATGTGTGGTAAACTAGTTCAGATTTACTTCAAGAGCCAACCCAAGATCATAAATTTATTTAAATTAAGGAGATACAATTACTCGCACAGATACGTTAACAGGTTTCCAAAACAAAACAAAACCCCGAAACACGTTATTTAATAAGAAAATGCATGCTGAATATGTTGACCATATTTGGACTTGAAGACGATGCCACATATTCTATTGAATATGTTGACCATAATTGGGTTGGAAGTCATTGCTGCGCACCAATGGCTTCTAATCCAGTTGCGTTCAAAGTATTGAATTGTACGTTTTATTCTATTTTGGAAACAAGTTAATTTATATATTAACTGTGCTGTGGCGCCTTGGAAGCCTACTTGAAACACGAATTGGTAGGTGGGGACGCAACTGTCAGAGCAATCACCTATAGCTCACTCTACACTCAATATCTACACATTGACACATGTGTAATGTGTATGTTATTCTATGGCAGGGGTCCACAAGCTAATAGGCACAGCCTCCAGTGGACTCCCTGTTATCATATTGTAATTTGTAATATTTACCAAGAGAATAAAATAAAATAAAATAAAATCAGACTACGCCAGCGGCAATACTGCATGTATGCACTTTGCATGCCGTCACAAACCAATACCACATCGATGGTAATGCCTCGATCTAAAGAATGGTTACGTAGCAATTATATATCTAAGATATATCTTTTGAGCTTTGTATTCGGAAAATGAATTGAATGGCTGCTAACGTCACAAATATATGACGTAGGTTCAAAGTGGATGACATAAACGCGAGAATGACCTTTTCAAAATGAGGTCCGAGCCGCCATGGCCATCTTACTAGTACTACTAACGAACCTGGCGTAAATTTAAATACGTTCAAACTGAGATCGTATGCAATTCTGAAACTATCCTAATAGGAAAGAAGAAGTTCTGATAATGTGGCGATTCTTTTCGGTGTCCATCTGACATGGTAACGCTTTCGCGGAGAAGGCGGCCAAAACGGGCTCTACAGTAGTACGAGAGAACTATATGTTCATTTTTACCACTACACCACTAGCCATTCTAGTAGTAAGTTTTCAAAAATAGTCCTCTCTTTGCCTGCAAATGAACATTCAATAAGGAAATTATATGGATAAGGGCTCCAAGAGCATTGCCCAGGTAAGGTCGATGATCACTGACGCCATATACCTGGAAGAAAATATATAGACTTTTAGCTGGCTGTGAAATTAGTATGTGTGTAAAATGAATATTTTCAAACTAATTTGACAGAGACCTGTTGTTGTCAAATTAATTCCAAAATAGTCAACAACAACTTACTGCATAGGTAACATGCACCTTAGGTTCAAACTGCAAAAGCATAAAGCATGAGAAAAGACAAACATATGAGAATTTTACAGCGAACTGAGTGTTCAGCGTCCAAAAAATGCTCCCTATTCCTAGCTATGACAGGCCCATTTCTTGCTAAGCTCCGCCCATATTTTACGCGCGCAGGAATCTATTTGAAGGCGTAAAAACGGAATTCCTAGGATCTAATCATTTTGATTGTGGCGTCAGCTGGCAGGTGACATATTTGATTACAGATTCGTAAGTAGCGGATCGGATCCATTGATTACGTCTACGATTTCATGTATGGCCCCTTTCCAGTTTTGGCAACGCCCCGCCCATCACCAGCTATGCTCCACCCACCTTGCTCATGTTGGGAGTGATCGATCCCCGAATGCCCTGACTATCAATTGCTTGAAAACTATACAGGTAAACTGTTGACTATTTTGTAACTGATTTGACTGGGTGTTGGTGTTGCCTATGGCATCAACAGCGCCCAGTCAAATTAGTTTCACAATATTCAACATAATATTTATTAAATAATAAAGCCATACAATTCGTACAACATCTCATAGTCCGTCCTCAATTATGCGTCCATGACGTACTTGTCTACGTCATTCACGACGCCATAATGACGTCATTATACATGGCACGTAGTTGATTATGACGTCAGATGATGCATGGATAAATTGGAAAAGGTGAATTACTTATCGTTTCTGCCTTTATATTGATGGCTTCACAAGATCATAGCGCTGGGCAAATAGATTTCTAAACTGTACCACCCCACCCCACCCCCACCCCCCCACCCACCCCCATCCCCCTTGTTAAGAGCAAAATCACGAGGCTGCGTTTACGTAATTGTCCACGCATGAAAAGCTTGCACATTTTGTCAACCAACTAATAGCATGGTCGAACACGCGAGCGAATGGTGAATTAAACACAGGTATTGACTAAATGGTGTGTATTCATTAGGAAATGGCGTTCTCGTGTTTCCCGATTTCTAGAATCCAATTGGCATACACGGTGTTAACACATTCAAGACTTCATGCCAGATACGGCATCTTATTAGCAAATGGGGCATTGCTAGCTCCGCCCCGCCCATGTATAGCTAGGCCCTGCCCTAGCTTTGCGGGTGACAGGGTCGAATTATATGCGTTGAAGTCTGAATTCGTAGAATCCAAATCTAGAAATAAGTATACAGGTAACGTACTGACATTATATCTAACTGGGCGCGGCTGCTGCTATGGCAGTTAAATTGCGCGCAGTTAAATTAATTTCACAATAGTCAACAGAATGTGTGTTAAATAGTAAAGACATACAATTCGTGCATTTGGTGGACTATTCCTTCTTCATGGCAGACCTTGGTTTTGATTGTGACGTGAGACTACATATGAAGGAGTGTATCCTGATGTCATATGCTAGTGTATCAAAGATGACCTATCCATTATAAAGAGTGATGGAAATACAGGTAAAAGGTGTATGGTTCTATAAATGAAGCGGCGGCTAGTCAGAGTCCATGCACAATAAGTCGACATCTTACACGTATGAAGATGGGAGATACTGAGATACTAGCAACCACGTAGTACTAGCTTCGTTTCGTCTTGGTTTAAGTCCATGATGGCACAATAAAAATCATCACTTTGGAGGACGTCGCAAAAATGGAAAAGATTTGTTGTGAATGTGTCAATTGTCCGTCACGAATGTGTTTAGATTGTATGTATTTTGTTGAATTTACAATTTAATACAGATTCGTTAATGGTTTGAACAAATTTGACTAAGAGCTGGTGCTGCCATAGATGGCAACGGCTCCACGTAAAAGTAGTTTAAAATGCACCTGTTTAGTTAATTTGAAATTGTGAGTCTGAGATATCAGAATTCAACGGACCAACGTAGATTCACGTGCACCTATAATATGGGTGGAGCTTAGATAGAAATGACCGCTGTATAGCTCAAGACGGAGCCCTATATTATCCAATGGAGGGTTCCATTTTATTCATCTGTCATATAATGTCATAATCAACCACGTGGCGTGTGAGATGACGTCATATTAAAATACAGTATGCATGACGTAGGTAAATTCGTCACTAGCGCCTAATTGAGTACGGACTACGCGTTGTTGTACGAAATGTATAATTTAACTTTTTGATAAACCTGGTGTTGAATATTCTGAATCTAATTTGAACGGGCGCTGTTGCTACCTGTGGTAGCGACGCCACCCAGTCAAATTAGTTTTAAAATATTCAACAGAGTACTGCTAGGTACCGGTATGATGCATCGGTACGCAGCAAGTGAAGACACGTGATTGCATAAATTACAAATGTTGCTGAATCAAGTGTATAAACGCTGTCTATATCGTCACAAATTAATTTCGATTAATAACACCAATGGAGAAATCCAGGTTTACCTATGCCCAGGCCATCGTTGGCTAACCTCCACCTACGCTTAGTCCGCATTGGGATCGATCGATTTCTGATCTCCCTGACTATCAATTTCCAGAAGACTATACAAGTAAGCTGTTGAATATTTTGAAACTAATTTAATAAACGGGTGTACTATCGTATTCGCTATGCCATTCATGACTTAATTGATTATGATGTCATCCTACTCGTCTCGCAGTTGATTATGCCGTCATATGATTGAAGGATGAACTGGAACGGCCCATTGGTCATTATAATGTGTGACGCCAACGTTCTCTGTTCATCAGCTCTAACTAATTTAGTAGATAATGATGTTCTCTAGACTACAAAATGAATAATTGTCATTGGCTTAATAACTTCATTATCATCTTTTTCCCAGACATCTTAATGTATCTCCATTTTGATTGATTCAAATATAATACTTCTCGTCAAGCCACCCTAATCTCGTTTAGCGTATTCATTACTTGAGATAATTCGGCTGGTAAGTGAAAGAGTGTACTGTATTCTTATCAGACTGCGTGTGGGCGCGTGCGCGTGTATACGTGCGAGCGTACGTGGGTGCGTGCGCGTGGCGCGCGCGTGCGTATCCATTCTCAGCTGTCTCTTGGAAAAAATTATCCTATTTGACTCGTATATTAATAGACGAACAATTGTGCGCTACATTACATTAGGCACCCCCACCCACACCCACCCACAACCCCGCCCCCACACATTCGTGTTGATCCGAAACAATCCAGAAATTAGAGAATAAGTAGCAAACTCGGTAGGCCGAATATTTGTCATCTCGAATACACCTGTCCAGAGTATCCGCCTGTCATATGACGTCATAATCAACTACGTGACGTGTATAATGACACCATAATGAATGACGTCATGAATGGTGTAGATAAGTATGTCATTAACGCATATTTGAAAACGGGCTATGCGTTGTTGTACGAATTGTATGTCTTGACTATTTAATATATATTCAGTTGAATATTTTGAAACTAATTTGTCTGGGCGCTGATGCTGCCATAGGCATCAACAGCACCCAGTCAAATTAATTACAAAATATTCAACAGCTTTCCTGTATAATTTTCAGGAAAGTGATATTTAGGGCATTCGGGGATCGATGAATCCCAACACGGCGAAGTGTGGGTGGAGCTTGTCTAGAGGTGGGCGGGGCTTAGCAAATCCAGAAAGGTCCGTTGATCTAGTTGTTAATACACTTGCTGTAGACTATATTTGTGTAGGACCAGCTTATATTGTTTAAATTGTAGACTCTTATAGACTTAAACTGTGGTCCTATATGGAATGGGACGAGATAAATCTTAACATATGATGATTCAGTTCCATATAAATTAATATAATTCTTTATGTTGTGAAACTGAAATCGAGGCAGTAGTCCCTAATTTAAATTCACAACTTAAAAACAGTATATTAAATTATCCGTAATGAAATCATCATATGCTAAGTGCCATATAATTGCATCATTTAATATTACTTGTGTTATAATTGTTAAATAATTAATACACGTTACAGACTGTAATTGTACTAATCAAAGCAAGAGATATTATTCTCAGCTGTCAAACTATGTAAGGTATTGAATCCACTCCCTGGAACAACGGACTGTTAGCAATCAGCATGCCTACTTTCTCGACGCTATAATCTGTTCTGTCGATACGACTTAACTTTATGACTGCTGTATGGCGCCGGGAAATAATTCCAACGGAGTTTACCTTTGGACCTGCTTAACATTTTGAAAACAATTAGACTGAAAGTTGCTGGTGGCGTAGTTAATTAATTAATGACGTCCGCTCCTTGAGTAGGCCTACTAGATCAACTCTCTCCATTGTTTCATTGCACTACGCAAGTTCAAATGGAAGATGTGCAGTACGGATGTTTAGTTCCACTACCGGTGCTAGAATTAGAGTACGGTCACGAACGAAAGGCGCCCCTGCGTCCCAACCCTACCCACCGCATTTAAATCGGCACCAAAATGGCACGAATTGTCAGGGATGGGGTGCGGCTTGGGAGTGTTAAAAGAGAGACGGGTGTCGTTTTCGAATGTAAGCTGATTTGTTCAGTGATGATTGACTACAAGCTCTATGGCTGCCAAATTATGACAGGCGTCAGCAATATGCTTAGCTGCTAGATATCGCTTTCTAATTATCAATAATTAACCACGCTTTAGTAAGCAGTCCTATGCGTACACCCACATCACTCACCTCGGCCATCAACACGAGAGAAAAATACGTCAACTCTTCTATGGTTATTTGCCATGGCGATTTCCATTCTACACGGAATCGCCAGCATTCCGTGGAAGCAGGTTGATCGCGCTGGACGTATTGTATTAACCCTTACCATGTCAATATGTTAACTGTTACAGATTCGATAACAAAGAAACTAGTGTACATCTTTCAACACATTTACGACAGTAACATCTTCCACAAAATCGGTTGAAATATGAACAACAGTTCATCTTTTAATTTAATTTAGGGAAGGATCTGGCTTTCACATATTGTTAGCCAAGTAGCCAAGATTAGCCAAGTAACCTTTTTCTTAGCCAAATCAGTGCTATTTTAGCCATTGCGTTCCAATGTCTACGATCCATCACCACAAGGTAACCCTTCCAATTCTACATACCATACACAAGAGTATGCTGAAAAGTTTGAAATTAATTTACCGTGAAGCTGTTACTGCCTAATTAGTTTCAAACTTTTCAACAGCTGACCTATATAGGTGTTTTTGATCCGCGATTTTACGACTTTCAGGGGTTACTTGGTCGCAATAAAGACATAGTATAAGTACTAGTTAATATAAATATGTATGTCAAGATGGCGTTCAAAGCTAACTTTAATGATTCTCTACTTACAAATTATGTATAATAGTATGTATAATAGTATGATTTTGCTCATCAGGCAATTATATAGTCAATCCTGCTTTTTATTACGCAGATCTCAATTTTACTAGCATTTGGATAATTGGCGAATGTGTAGGTCCGTCCCTATAACTGTAAAAATTAAAGCTGTAACACCGGATCGGCAAGGGTTAATATGCAATGGGTTATGAATTCCCCAACCCATGGCATATGCTAGATAGTATGCTAAACGCCAGGTTGGTTGAAACGCTTCATTAATACAAATCCGGAATAATCCGCGCTTTTCAGTCTCTGAGACCATGACATAATCACCAGCTCTGCCGAAAGGACAGATCGAATATACGTACATGGTGTATTGTAATGGACCTTTCCATTTTTTGCTATGCCCTGCCCATCACTAGCTAAGCTCCACCCACACCTCGCCGTGTTGGGATTGATCGATCCCCAAATGTCCTAGCTATCAATTTCCTGAAAACTATACAGGCATGCTGTTGAGTACTTTGTAACTAATTTGACTGGGTGCCCAGTCAAATTAGTTTCAAAATATTCAACAGAATATTTATTAAATAGTAAAAGCAAACAATTTGTACAACAACGCATAGACCGTCTTCAAATATGTGTTCGTGACGTACTTATTGACGTCATTCATGACGTCATGCATTATGATGCCATTCTACACATCACGCAGTTCATTATGAAGTCATATTATGGGTGGGTACTCTGGAAAGGTGAATTAGTCGTCATTAGTGGCCTGCTAACTTTGAGTAAAATTGGCTTATTTAGTTTATGCCGTCGATCCTGTCATCAACCAAAGGCTAACGCAAGGAGATTTACGTCAAGACATAGGGCAACGCAACTTCGTACCGTGTTCTCCGTCTTGGTATTAACCAGTAGGCCATCTGCGAATTCACGTACGTATATATATAGTACATAGCTAGGCGTGGTCGTATACCTCTCAGGCGTTATCGCAATCTCGGGACATGGTCTGTCAAGACAAACTGTCTGTAATTGTCACGTAAAACGAGTAATTACGGCTTATCTGAGAGGCCAATATGGCTCATTCACCTCGCGGTTCTTTATACTATTGCGCAAGTCCACGCATAGTGCAGTCTGCTGTTGGCATCGTATATTCGTATAAGTGTGCATTGACACTATATTAGCATCAACTGTTATAACTTACAGTCAAATTAGCTTCGCAATATTCAAACCGAATGCTTAATACACCATACATACATACATCAAATACATACACTTAGTACAATTTATTAACGACCTATTCGATATTTGTGATGGAGCTACGTCATTTTGATTGTGGCGTCAGCTAACTAGTGATGTTATTGTGTATGACGTCAGATATCTGGTTACTGGATCGGGTCCCTCTATTGATGTCGCGGTAGATGGCAGACTGACCGGATGTGTTTGCTGTGGTCTTGCTAAATATTAATTTGCAGACCAAGAAAATAAGCTTTTTTAACAGATACACGTCATGCATAGAATAGTATATATTCCTAGCGCCGGATATTACTGGTGTTGTCTCATGTCTATTAAATTTACATTGGCGTATCCCATAGTATAGCCATGGTATTGGAATTCACACAGACATTCTGTCAATCAAAGACACGTGCTAGTATCCAACAAACCAACCAAAGACCCGTGTATTGTTAATGCCTTTGGTAGCTGGAAAATAGTGGATCTTAGCGTGACATTATTTAATGTAATACTGCATGCTTCAAAACCAAATTTACGCCGTTGACCAACTGTGCGTTTAATCAATATCGAATTACCAGTAACTTTTAAGATGGTATCTAAGTGCGGTGCGAATTGCACCAATGTGCAGGCGTCCGCTCTTAAGCAGCACCCATACGTGCTAAACGCGTGGCCTCTACTATTAGTCAACCGATTTTCTTTAAACCCATCTTGTGTCAACTTAATCATTTAATGGTAAAGCTGGCCAAAGCAGTCTCTTCAGTGGTGTTGATGAATGCCCATGTGCAGGCCAAGAGAAGACTATTTTTGAAATGTTACCACTGGAATGCCACCTCTTGGCTTGCAAATGGATACTGACTATGCACAAATTTGAAGTGTCTGAACCATACACTGTTCAACCAACCTTCATTTACAGGACAACTCAAATACTTCTTTGTAAATTATTTTGGAAAACTTTTAAAAAATGTCATCTCTTGGCCTGCAACTGGATTGCGTTCAATGGGCAACGCCTTCTTCTTTTTTTTTTTCTTTTTTTTTTTACAAATCTTGACCGTTAAATGGCTAGTTAATAGTACTATATAAGTGGTATACTGAGGGTCCTCGGGCGCTGTTGACACAAGAGGGGTTAAAACACTTGTGAAAATGTGGAGGACACATTTTGGTTGGTCAATTATTTTATTTAGAAATAGTTATCTCACCATCCACAATCTTAGCAGATATTGGCGATTCATGTGTGTATTTTCTCGGTCGAGAAAATAAGGATCGTGAAAATAGTTTTCATGTCTCAGGGAACGCGCGCAGATGTTTTCTATAGAAGATACTACTGATGGCGGTATGTCCTAAAGGGGTGCGTGGGGAATCTCACGGTCCACAGACAGATGTGTGGTAAACTCATACTGTATCCACTGATACTGGAAGTGTTCGATGGTTATGCGCTATCAGCGTCCAGATAAATTACTTATTAAACGTGCACACACGAATGCTCAATGACGGGGTGTTATTTAGAATGGACGAAATGTTATGTTGATTATTTTGGAGATAATTTGACTTGAGGATGTTGCAGACTAGCATATGGCAGCAACAAATGTCCGTGAAATTAGTTCAAAATATCACGCGTCTTATCTGAATGCGTGCCTTGATATTGAGACATTGCCAGCTAAAGGTCAATCAAATCAGTCTCAATATATTCAAAACCGTACTTGCAAAATTTTAAAGAAATTGATATTCTGGGAAATCATTGTTTACAGTGGCAAAATCGTTTCAAACGCACGTATCCCTCCATACAGTTGCAATAATTAACATTGCGAAAGCCAAAGAGAATTCCAGAAAACGGGAAATATGAGGCAAGTAGGGAGCTATTTAATCTAGTCAACACAGTGCTTAATTCAATATTCGCTCTGAAGCTCGTCTTCAGCGTCATTCAATTCGCATGATGCGATACTTCATCTGATCTCGTCTTCATAATTACGTAATACCACACACACGCGATTTGTTTTTAACCAAGAGATGTAGTTTTCCAAAAAGTAATTTCATCAGGGCTGCTTTTTATTGTGTTTAGGATTCCAATTAGTCCAATGTTCCAAGAGATTCTAAATTAATCAATGCAAGAACACTCGCTATATTGCCATCCATTAAGCCATGGAAGCCCATCCGTATATGGCGCGATATTACGTGCGCTTGAAATTAGTACCCGGTAGTAAGCATTTTAAGAGGGTATTGTATTCGGGTATGTGCGTGCATGCGTGCGTGCGTGCGTGCGGGCGTGCGGGCGTGCGTGTGTGCGTAGTGGCGCAGGCGTGTGTGTGCGTGCGTGCGTACATGCGTGCGTGAGTGCGTGCGCGCGCGTGTGCGTGTGTGTGTGCGTGTGTGTGTGCGTGCGTACATGTGCGCATGCGTATTTCGATAGCTGTATTTTAGGGAGTACCAGTCAAATGTGGCTCACCGTGTAAGGAAGTATCGGATCTTACCTTCGAAGATGATGTCCAGGCCTTTTGCCGTGCTCTGAATTCGTATTTCTTAAATCGGACAACAACCAGAGTGCGCAGCCTGCAATCGTTGATTGCCCTTGTCTGCCATAGGAAGAACACCACTAGGGTGGCAGGAGTGCCGCAAAATGATACTTTACAGCTTTTTACCCGTGTCACACTGGTAAGAGACGGATTCGTAGGGCCGTCCATTTCTAGCTAAGCTATGCCCACGGTGTACAACCATTCGACTCGATTTTAACACTTTGAATCCTGAATTACTTCAATGCCAATTTCGAGGCAACTATATGAGTAAGTTGCTGCATCTTTTGAAGATAGTTTAATATACGGCTCTCACAAGTTAACATAGAGGGGCTGTGGTGTGCCTTACTCGATACCACATCAAGCATGCCACAGTTACCAGCATATCATTCACTAGGTATAGTTTGTTTACACGGGTCTCGCTGAAGGAGAAATGCCAAATACGGACAAGAGGCTCAAGGGGCCTGTGTCGTTCACCTGGAGCACTGCGCATTTTTGTCCAAATTGTTGGTGAGTGGTTTAGGAGTAGTTTTTTAAATCAGTTTGTGGACATTTTTTGCACATCCAATATGGCCGCCAAACATGCTACATTTTGATTTGCCCACTTCTGCCATGTTTCTGACTAAGCTCCTTCCCTTGAACAAATTTTAATGGCTCTCAGTGCCGATTCATATCCCTCAAATTTCGGCCCAATCCGCTCAGTGGTTCTAAAGCTCTTTTTGCAAAAAATAGGTTATCCGAGATGGCCGCCAAACCATGTGGCCAATCAAGTTCCCTTGGACAAACTTGGGTCTACCGTTGCCACAGATGGCGTGTTATGAGTTTTGAATCAATTCCTCCAGCGGTTTCGGATATTTTTTAAAGTGTTTCCAAAAATCAGCCATTAAGGCTGCCGGCTATCTTGGATTTTGACCAATCCGCTTCATTTGAACAAACTTAGATCTCTAGGCCCTATGAATGCTTCCTATAAAATATAATTGAAATTGGCCCAGTGGTTCTTGAGAAGAAGTCGTTTAAAGAATTCCCCATTGCTTTATTATGGGAGCCTATGACGGGAAAACAAACCAAGATGGCAGCCAAACCGTTCATCGACAGTCTCAAAAGTGGCATATTTGAACTCGCCACACTGATAAGCATATATAACGCAATTTTCGCCATCAAAATGCATCAAATACAAAAAGCCAATATAACCAATAAATGCTAGATTTTGATTGGTTGATGATGGTCATGATTTTTAACGAACAGACTTCCCTTGAACAAACTTGAAATGTCCTTGGTCCCTAAGCATATTTATTAAATTTCAGTTCTATCCCTTCAGCGGTTCGGGAGAAGAAGTCGTTTCCGCGTCAACTAGGTCATCCAAGATCGCGGCCAAGCAAATCGCCGAATCAGGTTGCCTTGAACAAACTTGGGTCTACCGTTGCAATAGATGATGTGTTATGAGTTTTTAATCAATTCCTCCAGGGTATCGCAGAAGAAGATTTTTTAGTGTTTCAAAACATCATCCATTTTGGCTGGCGGCCATCTTGGATTTTGACCGATCCGCTTCGTTTGAACAAACTTGAATCTCTATGCCCTAGGGATGCTTCCTCCAAAATATAATTGAAATTGTCCCTGTGGTTCTTGAGAAGAAGTCGTTTAAAGAATTCCCCACTGCTTTATTATGGGCCCATTGGTTTACTATGGGAGCCTATGACGGGAAAACAAACCAAGATGGCAGCCAAACCGTTCATCGACAGTCTCAAAAGTGGCATATTTGAACTCGCCACACTGATAAGCATATATAAAGCAATTTTCGCCATCAAATTACATCAAATACAAAAAAGCCAATATGACCAACAAACGCTAAATTTTGATTGGTTGATGGCGGCCATGTTTTTTAACGAACACACTTCCCTTGAACAAACTTGAAAGGCCGTTGGTCCCTAAGCATATTTATAAAATGTCAGCTCTATCTCTTCAGCGGTTCGCGAAAACTAGGTCATCCAAGATGACCGCAAGGCAAATCGGCCAATCAGGTTGCCTTGCACAACTTGGGTCCACCATTGCAATAGATGATGTCTTATGAGTTTTGAATCAATTCCTTCAGCGGTTTCGGAGAAGATTTTTTAAAGTGTTTCTAAAAATCGGCACTTTTGGCCGGCGGTCATCTTGGATTTTAGCCGATCGGCTTTCTTTGGACGAACTTGAATCTCTATGCGCTAGGGATGCTTCCTGCGAAATATAATTAAAATCGGCCCAGTGGTTCTTGAGAAGAAGTCGTTTAAAGAAAAAGTTGACTGACGACAGACAACAGACGATATACAGACGCCAGACGGTCGCCATCGCATAAGCTCACTTGGCCATTCTGGCCAGGTGAGCTAAAATAACTGTTAATGTAAGAACTCATGCCATTGAATATTTTGAAAGTAGTTTGACTGTAAATTGCTGCTACCTATGTCAACAACAGATCCCAGTCAATTTCAAATACTGCTTTGACACATATTTCTCCAGGAGATGTTACTGCCAATGGCAGCAACAGAGGACCTATTGCTGCCTATGGTAGCAACATATCCCAGTCAAATTAGATCTGAAATATCCAACAGCTATCGTGTATTATTGTCTTATAATTTAGAGATTGGGATTTCATATGGTTAATTCAAGTGTTTTACTATTAGATGTGGTTTTCGGGGTCTATCATCTGATAAGGTGGTCACATAGAACAGGTTTGACGACAGACCAAGAGGCCGTTATGGTACACTAGACCCCTGGATAGTTTCGTGTATCGCTTGCAATCATATACCATCATGTGGTCGTTGTCGAGGTAAGATATTAGATGATCACAGTTCTAGCTATGACCCCGCCCATTTATAGTTAAGCACTGCCCACTTGTTACTTGGTTGAAATCCATTTGAAATCGTTACACTTCCCAGAATCGAAAAGTCAAGGTAGCTATACAGGTGAGCTATCGAATATTTCGAAACAAATTTGACTGTGGGTTTGCATCTTATGGCTATATCTCTCAGTCAAATAACTTTAAAAACTATCCAACAGAATATGTATTAATTCGTAATTTCACCAAAGACGTGATTCGTACACTTTCATGAGCGGCTTTTCAACTTTCTTGACAGAGCTTTGTAATCTTGATTGTGATGTCAGCTAAAACGTGACGTATTCTATTATTATGTCGCATACTTGAGTAGCATATCTGATACCTCACTTACGCATAAACACAGTAAACGAGTTGTTTCAATGAATTATTCGCATATTTCTATATTAAACACGTATAAATAATGGAAAGTGTCGAAGGAGATTAGCACATAATATGCTTTATTATTAAAATTGCCTAGGGGAAATTTACTTCCTAGAAGTATTCACCAAGCAATACGGCTACTCGTCTATAATTAGGGCATGTGTCTTGATAGGATCTATTTCGACAATGGAACCTGGGATACATTTTCCTATGGCTTAGCAAAATAATGCCTAGAGTCTTAGATTGCGCTCTGATCATAGTTCCGAGGACATTATGTCCAATAATGCCATAGTAATTTACGAGAGGCCATCAGATTGGCCGTTTTATTACGCTGATTTGTGTTCAAGATTCTTCTTCTTGACTGCGAGGTTGATTAGTCCTTACATATTAATAATTTCTATTAATCATCGTCTCTTCGTCGAGAGATATTATGACCAGTCCTGATTCACTGTACTGGACGGTGGTATGAGCATTTATTTGTCAACTCCGTTATTGGTTTCTAGCAACACGATAATACTCCACGACTGTGTGTTATAAATCGAAACGACGACGACGACGACGACGACGACGACGACGACGACGACGACGACGACGACGACGACGACGACGACGGCAACGGCGACGACGACGACAAACAATTGCCGGAACACGGCTGGCTGGCTGGCTAGCTAGCTGGCTGGCTGTTTGGCTGGCAAGCTGACTGGATGGTTGGCTATCCAGATTAGCACGTATATGGAGTAATGGATGTGTGCGCGTGCGTGCGTGCGTGAGTGCGTGTGTGTTGGCGGGCGGGGGAGCGGGTGCGTGCATGCCGGCCCGACTGTTTGCATGCCTGCCTGCATGCCTGTCTACCTGCCTGCATGCCTGCCTCCGTGTATGTCTGCCTGCTTATATTTCTGCATATATGTCCGTCCATCCGTCCGCCTGCCTGCCTACCTGCCTGTCAGCCTGTATGTTTGTCTGTCTGTATATCTGGCTGGCTGGCTGGCTGGATGGCTCGCTGGCTGCCTAGCTAGCTGGTTGGCTGGCTGGCTGGCTGGTTGCTTGGCTGCCTAGTTGGCTGGTTGGCTGTTTGGCTGGCTGGCTGGCAGCATGGCTGGCTGGCTGGCTGGCTGGCCGGCTGGCTGGCTGGCTAGGTGGCTGGCCGGCTGGCACGCTGACAGGTTGACTGGAACGGACTTTCTCGCTGGCTGGCTGGTTGGTTGTCTGGATTGGCGCGTTGATTGATTAATAGATAGATGGGTGTGTAGGCGTGTAGGCGTTGGCGGGTGGGCGGCTGGCGGACGGACGTGTGCATGCTTGTCCGCCTGCCTGCCTGCCTGCCTGCCTGCCTGCCTGCCTGCCTGCCTGCCTGCCTGCATGCCTGCCTGCCTGCCTGCCTGCCTGCCTGCCTGCCTGCCTGCCTGCCTGCCTGCCTGCCTGCCTGCCTGCCTGCCTGCGTGCCTGAATGTGTATATATATGTATGCATGGCTGGCTGGCTGGCTGGCGCGTTCGCTGGCTGCCTGGCTGTGGGTGGTTGGCTGGGTGCGTGTGTGGATTTGTGGACGGTTGGGTTGCTGGGTGGCTTTGTTGGCCGGCCGGTGGGCTGTGTGTGGGGGGGGGGGGTGCGTAGATTGTTGGGAGGAATGGACGGACGGACGGACGGATGGACGGGTGGATAGCTGGATGGATACATTTTTTATATGGCGAATGATACCGTTTCTGCCGGCTGTAGTAGCAGAAAATCTTACAGCTACAGCCAGTCCTTCTTCGCTTTGGAGCCTTGTGTCTTGTCCTCAACCCAAATATTTAGCTTCGTCAGGGTCATTCTTTATCAGAGTGTACCGAGCCCCCGTTTTTCTGAGGTCACCTCGCAGCACGCTTAGCATATGTATGCAATGACAGCCTCCAACGACTTTATATTTGCTAGCTCCCAGTACGGCGAATTCCAACGTTCTCTGTGACGATGGGTCTTCTGGCATCCTTGTAGCGCATGGCCCACACCGACCGTATTTGCTTGGTGACTGCTACAGGCAGCGGCGATGTATTACGTATCTTGTAAAGTGCATTGTTGGAAATTATGCTGTCTGGCCATCGGCGTCCAGAGACGGTGTGGAGGTGTTTGCGGTGGCAGGCAACTGTGTTTAGAGCTGTCATTGAAGCTGCTACAACTATACAACGTCAAGGACACGCAAGCTGCGTTAAGATGTAGTGTTTTTGGCAAGGGAATCTTGGCATATTGGAATCTCACATGTAATATTGCGACAATATAACTATAATGGAAAATTATAATTATCTATATTAAAATATAAATTCATTTTCTAATTAAACACGCTAATATGTTGTTGATATGGGGGACCGGCCTCGCGTTCTGGAGCGAAAACGTCCCAGAGCCGTCTGCACGTGCAAAATCGCCTTTTGATTTGTATATTATACGATGTAATGCGCACGAAAACAGCAGATTGTCAATACGTTATAGCTTTAACAACGCATTTTGAAACGCGTTCCCTACCGTATGGCAGGTTTCTCGAAAAACGCTTAAAATCACCAACTTCTTATGCTGTGACCGACTTTCGTGTTTTGACGTTCTCCATGCGCATGTGACGGATATGTTATATTAAGAGCGATTAAGCAAATCTGTCATTCTGTCCGCCAACTAGAAGCTTTATTGCTTGGCATACGCTGGCATTCATCATATAACGACAGGTACCTGATCTTTTCTAGATATTTTTGACGTTTTTCTTCGTTTTCCATCAACACTGCTAGTTGCGATATGCATTAACGCTCATAGAAAATCAATGTGTGCTGGCTGACTGCTGTCATTGTATTCAGACAGATGCCTAGAGGGCAAGCTTATTGCGAAGAAGACAATAGCAATAGCGTCACGTAGAAAGTAAACGCGGCGGTCACTGTCCGTGCGCCTGCTTCAGCGCAGATACTGATACGTGATAGCTCACGCTGGCCTACAACAGCGTCTGCGGTGGTCTTCAGAAGTGTAAATGTGCGGACCATGAGAGGATTGTTTTGATAACTTACTACTGTAATGGTGGGCTCGATAATCCAATAAGCCAGTCCTGTAGTAACATTTTGGTTTAAACAGAATTGTATTTTGTTCAATGGGAGCACAGTAAGACATAAGTCTTATACACGTGTCTCCCATACATACAAATACAATACATTAATAAATACATCAAGATGGGGTATAATAAAACATAATTAAATAGTAACGTATGTATAACTAATTAAATGATAATTTTTATCAACCACTGGTTACAATTGTCTAGGTAGTTCGCACGCTTACGTATGTGTACGTGAATATGTGCGTGTGTGCGTACGTATTGGCGTGCGTGTGTGCATAATGCGAGAGAGAGAGAGAGAGAGAGAGAGAGAGAGAGAGAGAGAGAGAGAGAGAGAGAGAGAGAGAGAGAGAGATAGAGTGGGAGAGAGAGAGAGAGAGGGGGGGGGGGGAGAGCGGGCGAGAGAGAGAGAATGAGAGAGCAGGAGCGAGAGAGAGAGGGGGAGGGAGGGAGGGAGGGAAGTACAGAGCGAGAGAGAGAGAGAGAGAGGGAGAGAGAGAGAGAGAGAGAGAGAGAGAGAGAGAGAGAGCGCGTGAGGAACTCGTAATGCTGCGTTCACCATGCTTGTATATGTTGGGCTGTTTGCATTTCGCTCTTATAGTTGCGAATTTAACAAATAGGAAGTTACTTAAAGCGGTTGGTTTTGACTATATATTGGCATACGGCGTTACATATTGTAATATACTTTTCCAAGTCGACATTGTTAATGCCGTATAGAAGTTGATTAGCTGTCAGTGTGGCAAGAGAGATATTCTTTAGGACGAGCTGATTTTGGAGAGAGACTCTTTGGTCGTTAAAAAGAGGGCAGTGGAGGAGATAGTGATTTGTGGATTCATCAGTGAATCCACATGGGCAGCTAGCTGAATCTGACAGAAAATGTTCAAATAGATGCCGATTTAAATTACTACAGCCATTGCGAAGCCTACATAGGATTACATTAGCTAACCTTTGGCCGACATAATACCAGGGAGGTGGCGGTCGTATAGGCGACATGGCTTTAAGTTTGCTCTTGAATTCTGTGAGAGTAGCGGAACAAGTGACAGGCGCGGACTGTTGCTGGAAAAAAAGGATCCTCGGAAGAGCTCAATTCGGCAACGAAATGGAGTAAATAGGTTTGCGTGACGAATGTTGTAGGGGTTTCGTGCCTGGGATAATGCGTGAAGGTGATTATTCAGAATTTCACACGCCATCCCGTTGATAATTTTATATAGCATAACTAGTCTGTGAGATTCCCGTCTATGTGAAAGCGTTTCTATTCCAGTTTCGGTGTACAAGTCTTCCGTATGAGCACTACGTGTCATTCCACATACTGTTCTGAGAGCGTATTTTTGGATGTCCTCCAGTCGTGTTACAAGATACTGTGGTATGTTATCCCAGACAACGTCTGCGTATTCTAGAGATGGCCTAATAAAGCTTTTGTACATAATTTCAAGACATTTCCGGTCTAGGATATATTTTAGGCCCTTGAGTAAAGAAAGTTTGTGTTGAGTATTTGTTATTAGGTTTCCCACGTGAGTAAGCCAAGTGCCTTGGTTATTGAAGGTAATGCCAAGATGTTTATGGTTGTTTGACGGGAGTATTTCAGAATTTTTAAATTTAACTGGAAATACAGTGGGCTCATTACGCAGAGAAAGAAACAGACTAGTAGTTTTGGAGGCATTAAATTCGACAAGCCATGTGTTAGCCCATTGCGTCATGATCAGGATATCATGGTCTATTGTTGCAGAGTGTGCTTCTAAGTTTTAAGACATTACATATAGGCAGGTATCATCAGCAAACAGTCTAATATTGTTTAAAATATCGCTGGGCATGTCATTAATAAAGACTAAACATAGCAAGGGACCAAGGACTGAACCTTGTGGCACTCCAGCGTGCAGGCGAAGTAAGGTAGATTCATTGCCGTTTATAACTACTCGCTGATAAAGGTTTTCGAGATAGCTTTCAAACCATGCCAGTAAATTTCCACAGATACCGAAATTCCTCAATTTTTGTAGAAGACCACGATACCATACTCGATCGAATGCTTTAGAAATATCAAAGAACAAGAACAGTATTTCCTTTTGATCATCGAGAGCCTAAGCGATATCAGTGTAGATGCCTAACAGTTGGTTTACTGTAGAATTTGACGGAAGAAATCCGGATTGGTATGGAGTTATATCGTGTCTAATGTAGTTGCAAATATGTTTAAAAACAGTTCTCTCAATAACTTTGCTTAGGCAGCTCAAGAGAGATATTGGTCGGTAATTTGAACATTGTTTTTTTCCACCTTTTTTAAAAATAGGAGTTACATTAGCAATTGTCCATGGGGTCGGAAAATGTGCGCTAATAATGGAATGATTAAAGAACTGCGCTAGTATTGGGACCAAGACCGTCTTACTCTCATATAACAGTTTCGGGCTTTATCTGTCTGGGCCAACGGCTTTAGAAGTATCCAGATTAGACAGTACATCTGAGACATCGAAATTTGTTATTGTGATTGAGTTTAAAGTATTCTCCGTATACAGAGATAGAGGAGGTAGGTGGGCATTAGTTTCGTCAATTGTGGCGATATTAGAAAAGTAAAGATTAAGTAGATCTGCCTTTTCAGAAGAATCGTAAGTAAATGAGCCATCTTCACGTTTTAAAGGGGGGCAGTTCATTAAAATTGGAGTTAGTGTCAGCTAAGAAGGACTTACATATTTTCCACCACTGTCTGGAGCCTGTGCATCCGTTTTTAATGTATCAGCTAATTTATCTTTAAAGTTTTGTTTAGCTGTCCGAACTAATGTGTTGACCAGGTTTCTCTGTTTCTTAAAGTTGGCCACATCTTGCTCTTGTTTAGTTTTCCTTGACTTCCTAAATAACCTTTCTCTAATTCGCATCTCATGTTTTATTTTATTGGACACCCATGTGTGTGTGTGTGTGTGTGTGTGTGTGTGTGTGTGTGTGTGTGTGTGTGTGTGTGTGTGTGTGTGTGTGTGTGTGTGTGTGTGTGTGTGTGTGTGTGTGTGTGTGTGTGTGTGTGTGTGTGTGTGCGTGTGTTGTAATATGTAAGGCGTTTATATGCTAGTTCCCAATGCTAGGGTCTAGACTCACGCCTGTATATTAGACATCCATGCTTTGTCATTAGGATTTATAGTAATAGTTTTATTGGGAATACTAGCATTAGCAGCATCAATAATATTTGTGGTGATTGTCTGGCACCAGATGTCAACACCATTAACATCGGAAATGTTATTCCAGGGTGCGTTGGATAGCTGATCCCTGAATACGTCCCAATCAGCGTTTGCATAGTCCCATATACGGCGTTTGTAGGATTTACGCTTAGATATGGAAGATGTTACAATCAGATATACAGGTGTGTGATCACTGCAAAGGGTGCAAGTATTCCACTGTGTTTTACTACTTTAGCAGTTGATAGTAATTGGATCGAGTAATGTGTTTGCAACAGGCCGAGTCGGTTATGTTATTAACTGATGGAAGCCTAGTGTAAAAATAATATCTTGTAAATGGTGCTTGGATGTATTGAGCAGATCATCATTAAGATCCCCAAGTAGGACAAGAGTTTTATTTGGATTTAAGTCACGAACATTCTCCGTTTTATCAGAAAGAGTTTGCCATTTATCGACATTCGTGTTGGGTGGACGATAAATGACACACATTAGCAATTCAGGCCGGTCGTGAATCTTTATCCATATCATCTCAATGCTAGGACATTCGTATTCAAAACGACGGGAGGTAGCAAGGTTTTCATATATGTAGACACATACTCCTCCCCACGCCTGCTGACGGTCCCTCCGATACGGCTCCTGGAAGCCTGGCAGTTTTATGGTATTAGAGTTGATATTTGGCGTGAGGTGACTTTCAGTAACAGCAATAATATCAAACTGGGACAAATTAGCTTCAGTAAGATGGATTTTATCTTTAAGGCCACATACATTGAGGTGAGTGATAGAAATGTCACTACTGTTGGTGGGGCCTGGATTAGTTTCTATATCACCGGCCTGAGAAAGGAGCATGTAGATTATTAACACGGCTGATACATTATTTTGATAGTTGATATGAAAGTGTGGTAGCTGGGCTGCGTAGAGTCCTCGAAAGTTCCTAAATATTTCACGGAAGGAAGGGGATGTGCCTCTGTAACCTGTGAATTTAGTAGAGTAACAATGAAACAGTCCAATAGCCGCACGGTAACTAGTTATATCATTATCCATTGTCAATTAGATAAATCACAGACGGCCATGTGCACGTGCGGTGGTATCATAGAGACATACGTGAACGACAGACAGATAGAGCTCCTAAAGTAAGGTCGTAAGAGTGAGAGTCAGAAGAGAAAAGGAGAAGAACAGGAAACAGAAAAAATAAAACTAAACAAGACAATAAATGTTCGTGTAAGATGGCTTAGCGTTTTGGGTATTAAATAAGAACAGTGTGTAGCTAACATCCAGAATTCTGAGGTAGCATACTGTGAACTAAGGTGGATTTTGCGCGGCGGCCTAACCTAGGCCCAGAATAATATAATTTCAAGGAAACGATACCGGTAAGGTGTTGAACATTTTGAAACGAATTTGACAGGGGGCCGGGACTGCCATAAGAAGCAGCAGGTTCCAGTCAAATCAGTTCCAAAATATCCCACGTGGTATTACTTACAGCTGCTTAAGGTATATCTCATTTGGTCCCTTGGGTCAGGGGTTAAGTGCTTGGAGCATTTTGAGCGGTGTTTAAGGAAGCAATTGCTAACATACATGCATATAATTCAGGACGAGGTGAGTTGGGGTCAGTGCGTTTCTAAGCCCTAACATTAACGTAGCAGCAGCTCATGAATGAATACATTAGTGATTCCTTATGTGACATTGTAAGAAATAATAACAGATTGTAGGTGGCATTCATAATTCTCAATTGGTGTACTGTAAACTAAGGTAGGTGTTGGTTCGCTAAGACCGGCGCTTGAAGACAAAAAGTTCCTACAGTATTATTTATATCAGTTTTCAAGGTAGTCGCTCGGGAAAAGCTTGATCATATTATTTAAGTTAGCACGAGCATAAAACTACAGTACAGCTCATAGATAAGTCAACACGTCCACAAAGCAAAAGTAGAGAACTGTTATTAAGAAATGTTCTGTTAAATGCATTGAACACAAATGGACTGGAGGGCACCACTGCCTTAGGCAGCCACATCCACCAATCCAACTATGGCCAAATACTCAACAGTACATATATAATATATAATTTTAGTAGAACTCTAATACTTTCTCGACGTGTTGGGGTCGATTTATATGCTCTGGGATCACCATCTTCATCATTATGATTTACCCCACCCCTCCCTCCCCAATCTTTCTCTCAACCCCAGTACTCCCAGGTCTTTACTTCTCGTTTTTTATACGAAATAGAAACGAACGCGAAACGAGAAGTGTGACCAAGTCGCGCCCCACCCAGACCCCAACCCCCACCCCACCCCCAACCTTTCTCTGAACCCCAGTACTCCCAGGTCTTTACTTCTCGTTCTTATACGAAATAGAAACGAAATCGAAACGAGAACTGTGACCAACTCGCACCCCACCCACACCCCCAACCCCGCCCCACCCACCTCCTCCCGACACCCACATACCCGGTTTGTGGCTCGATTATAATGCATTTAAGTGGATTTTAGCTGTTAACCTCCTCATCACTTGTAACAAAAAGTTTGAGGAGGTTACTGGTGTAGCTAGCCTTTATTGCGTCCCCCCACCCCCCCCCACCCCAACCCGACCACCAACTCCAGGTATCATCATCATCATCATCATCGTCGTCGTCCTCATCACAGAGCTTACCCATAGAGCTGCCAAGAGGAATACAGCACAACCTTAGCGACGGCAGTACGACGGACAATAAAACAGCACATCAGTCCTTGCATGTCATAGCTGGCCAAAAACGGCCTCCGCAGTGGTGGTGCGGAATGTCCACTCGCAGGCCGAGAGAAGACCACTCTCAAAGCCTTACCACCGGAATGACTGTCTCAATAATCGGACCAGTCATTCCAGTGGCAAATTCCCAAAAATAGTCCTCTCCCGGCCTGCAAGCGGACACCTTTTCCTTACTTTTTCGACTAAATGCTTAACATACATAGATACGCGTGCATTCGGCTGTACGCATACTTGTGGCATTGTTTTGCACCGCGCTGCGTGAAACCTATCCATAACAACACATTTTTCACAATTAAAATGAGGTCACTCGCGGCTTCAATTGTGTTCATTAGCTATAATCGAAACACATGTAGTATTTCACCGTCAAATCCCTGGAAAAGTATATTCTTTATGATATAAAACGTATTCTATTGCATATTTTGAAATTAAGTTTACTGGAAGCCGTTGCCTAGAAAGAAACGGCTTACAGGAAAATTAATTTCAAAATATTCAACAGTTGCCCTGCATGGCTGGCTTGAAAATGGGATATGGGGATGTTAATCGGTGAAAGGGTTAATAGCAAATGTAATTAGCACGTGCTAATATATATATATAAGTATATATATATATATATATATATATATATATATATCACGTTTTCCAATGGTGTAGTCCTGTTAGGAGATGGCGTAGGCTTACTTCCGGGTCCAGTTGTTTGTCAATCCATTGGCATGCACACGCGCGCACCGCACACACACACACACACACACGCACCCACGCACGCACGCACGCACGCACGCACGCACGCACGCACGCACGCACGCACGCACGCACGCACGCACGCACGCACGCACGCACGCACGCACGCACGCACGCACGCACGCACGCACGCACGCACGCACGCACGCACGCACGCACGCACGCACGCACGCACGCACGCACGCACGCACGCACGCACGCACGCACGCACGCACGCACGCACGCACGCACGCACGCACGCACGCACGCACGCACGCACACACACACACATATATATATATATACATCACGTTTTCCAATGGTGTAGTCCTGTTAGGAGGTGGCGTAAGCTTACTTCCGGGTCCAGCTGTTTGTCAATCCATTGGTACGCACACGCGCGCACCGCACACCCGCGAACGCGCGTACGCACGGCGTAAATGTGTTGAATAGTTTGAGAATAATGTGACTGTGTGCGCCTGCCAGAGGTCCCAATCAAGTTACTTTCAAAATAGTCCACGTTATATTCCTTGCATCATAAAGAATTTAACAGTTCTGGTTTGAATGAGCTTATGATTAAGTGATTGCTAAATAAAACAGCAACAGTGTTGGTCAACAACATATTATACCGCCGCGTATGACGTAATTAAAAAAAATAATTATACCCCGTTTCCATGACTATTAGAGGTGCATGACGTCAGACTTAACAGGCCAATTAATAACTTGCAAATATGGTTCCAGTGGGCCAGTTTTAGCTATGCCCGCCCATATCTAGCCAAGCTCCACCCACACTTCGCTGTGATGGGATTGATCGATCCCCGAATGCCATAACTATCTATTTCCAGAAAGAAATATATACAGGTAAGCTGTTGAATACTGTGTACCTAATTTGACTGGGTACTGTTGTTGCCTGGGGCAGCAGCAGCGCCCTGTCAAATTAGTTTCAAAGTATTCAACAGTATATTTATTAAATGGCAAAGACTCCGTCTTCAAATGTGCGTTCGCATAGCACTTAGCTATGCCATGCATGACGTCATAATGACGTCATTCATGCATTATACCATTCCACACGTCACATTGTTGATTATGGCGGCATATGGTGGGTGGATAAATTGGAACGGTACATTGAAGAAATAAATAGTTTGCATTTTCATATAATTACTTATTGAAATTTCTTTTTAATCCTGCATTTGTACTATAAGACATTGCTAAGAGACGGGACTGTGGCAGTCATCGACCAATTTACAGCCTATCCTATAATATCTCTATGTGCATTGTCCCAAGGCCTTTGCCATGAGCCATATCCACCGCCGTGGATCATAAATCATCACCAGATGTGTGCTTGATCAGAGATGACAATTGATTTTTCTTAGCAAAAACAGCCTAAACATGTGAAGAGCAGACAGGAGAGACATCGGATATGCCCATACACATCATGAGTAATTACTTGCACTAATTAGAGGAACATCTTCAATCATATCTCGTCTTGTCCTGCTGATGATAACATCATCCCCGAAATAAGTTGTTTCTAATGAGTATGCGGACACATGTCCTGTACAGTAGAGCTCAGAGATAAGTTAACATGGATCCAAAATTCCAACAGAAGCATGCTAATTAGTGCAATTTTGACAAGATATAAGAAATGTTATGTTGACTAGTTCAGACTTAATTTAATTGGGAGCCATTGCTGCCTTAGGCAAGGCGTGTTCTGTTATCATAGATTAACATTTCGTTAATAACGCCTCGCGGAATTATTCACCAAACAATACGACTTCCCGTCTATAATTAGGAAGTGTTTCTTGATAGAATCTGTTTTGTAAATGGAACCGGGGAGACAGCCATCCAATGGCTGAGCAATACAATGCCTAGAGTGTTATATTGCACCATGACAATAGTTAAGTCCAATAATATCATGGTAATATGGAAGATGCCACTGGCTTGATGGTTTTGTTACGCAGATTACGCTAATTTGTTCTCAATGTTATCCGTCTTCATTGCCATGCTGATTAGTTTCGAAAGAACTGTTCTGATTTAGAGAACTGGGCCGTGGTGCGAGTATTTCTTTGCCACTTCTTTGGTTCGTTTCTGGCAACACGTTTATACTCCACGGCGGTGTAGGGCCGATTCACACTACACGATTTGATAGCCGAACAAAAGGTCACGACGACGATGATAATCTAAATACCTCTCAACTCACAATTTCTCTTGCCGTGCCACTAATCGTGACATTCAAAACATGTTTGATTTTCAAGATGTGTTGTATGCGATTTCGTGCAATATAAAAAGGAAATCGGACATTGTGGCCTGTCGTCCAACCATTCTATGCGCTCTTACTTGTTAGATAAAAGTAAATATCTGTAAAAGACATAGCATGGGAAATGCGTGAATGGGAGGCACACGTAACCGAGCCAATCATGCCAGTGGTAAATTCTCCAAAAACCCGTCTTCGCTTAATCAGCAACTGGGAAATGACTAAGTAAAGAATCAGTATTTTCTAGATCATTAATTATCTGCCCTTGAAAAATATCCATTTGCAAACCAACAGAAAGCTAAACATAAGTAATGTGTAGTTAGAAATGCATTTAAAAAGAGGCGGTTCTTGGCCTGTAGTAAATTCCATTCGCATAGCTAAAATTTCAATTTTCTAGGAAAATTGTGAAATTAAAGGGATAATTGATATATTGATTGCGTTGTGGCTGCCCCACCTCCAAGTCAAATTATTTTAAAAATATTCAACAGCTTACCTGCACAGGTTTCTGGAAATTTAGATTCAGCGAGTTCATATTTCGATAGATCCCAACACGGGTAAAGCGTGAGTGGAGCATATATAGAGATGGGCAGGGCATTTATAAAAGTGGATTCATCCATTAGCGTTGCTTATCGAATACTGGAAACGTCTTATTGAATAATAAGTTTAATTTAATTTAATTTAAGTTTAATAACAGAAGTGGCGGTGCTTAGTCACCATTTAGTTAACAAGCTGTGTGCTATCACAGATTGGGGCTGCACAATATGACCAACTACTAGGCATTTTGCGCGGGAAATCTCGGAAGAGACCTATATCATCGTATATACTGAATCACCCCCACGACCACCACAGCCGCCGCCGCCGACGACACCACCGCCACAGCCACCACCACCACTACCACCACCGCCACCACCTCTAAGAACAACAACGTCGTCGTCTTCCTCCGCCTCTCCTCCTCATCCTCCTCCACATCCACCTCCTCCTAATCCTCCTCAGCATCGTCACCCTAATCATTATCACCAGCGCCATCGCCGGCGCCACCGCCATAGCCGCCGCCACAGCCACCGCCACAGCCACCCCACCACTGCACCATCAGCATCCTCCTTCACCTGCTCTTCATCCTCCTGCTCATTATCATCATCATCATCAGCAGCAGCAGCAACAGCAGCAGCAGCAGCAGCAGCAGCGCCAGAGCCGCCGCCGCCGCCGCCGCCACAGCCACCGTTGCAGCCACCGCCACCACGGCCACCATCAGGATCCTCCTTCAACTCCTCCTCATCCTCAGCAGTATCAGCATACACATCATCAGCAGCAGCTGCATCATCCACATTATCATCATCATCATCATCATCGTCATCATCATCATCATCATCATCATCATCATCATCATCATCATCATCATATCACCATCATCGTCATCATCATCATCATCATCATCATCATCATCATCATCATCATCATCAGCATCATCATCATCAGCCATCGGCATCATCATTATCATCATCGTTATCCTCATAATCATCGCCGCCGCCGCCGCCGTCGTCGTCGTCGTCGTCGTCGTCGTCGTCGTCGTCGCCGCTCCCGCCGCCGTCGTCGTCGTTGTCGTGGTCGGTGTTGTTGTTGTTGTTGCTGCTTGGCTGCCTCACCTTGTATATCACCACCATTATTGTGATAGAGCAGCCACGTCTTGTTTGTCATCACAATCACTTGCAATACCGTTCCACGACCACGGCATAGCAACGCTGTATGGAATCGTTAGTATCCAGATTATTGCTATGCAGGTCCAATTTGTACTGATTTAAAGCATATTACGGCAGTATAAATGGGCATTCCTCTCGCGCTACATGAACCCACTGTGCCATGCTTGTCCGAATTCCGTGTCCACAGTCGCTGACAGAAACACATTATTCTCAATTACCAATCCACTATTCAGGGAATAACTCGTCGCATTGTACATTATTAGTTAAGTGGTATTAATATAGACTAATTTACGCTGATGCCCACGGCAATAATTTGGCGCGTTATTACCGTGGTAACTATATATTCAATACAAAATATGGACAATTAATGAAATTGCCTGTCGTGATTAAACGAACGTCGCTATTATAAAGAATTGCCTGGACGACGGTTGTACGGCGATAATTGTGCTCTATAAATGTCCGTTCGGCGTTTGCTATGATCGTCCACACGCGTTATAGCAGCGAAATATTACAAGTTGCATTAAGAGTCGGTTTATGAAAGACTTATCTCTTTAATCCTTTGGCATACTGGGAGTATTACGCCATGCTTAGCCACCATCAATGATATGACGTCAGGAGAACAATACCTTACATGTCAGTGAGCCCGTCACAAAGTCGAAAAGCCATCGACGGCAACAGCCCTACTCAAATTATTTCAAAATGTTCACCAGCTTCCATTCCGAGTTATCTTGAAAATTAGAATCATATTTTAATAAAAAGCCGTGATCAACATTTGCTTTCTCTCCTTAAACCGAATGTAACTGATGGGAACACGTCTATGCCAAATTCAATATGCTCAATAACAATATGGAGGTCGTGAACATGAGATGTCCTATCAATTTGCGAAAATGTACCACTGTAAGGACCGCTTACGGCATAGTGCGGCTGTATCCTTTTGAAATTCGTGAGTAACGTAAGAACCTCGTGCCAATAATGATGAATGCATGACGTACAAACCAGACGGCTAAACCAGTATACAATCAGCTTTTATATTAATGGACCATTGTATATGCCAAACACGAGATAGAAAATCCGCAGGGAGAAACGCAGACAGATCAAAACTATAGCGAAACAAACCCTGTCCCTGAAAACATGTTCAGTGTATAATGAACTGCGAAATATTGACAATAATATTAATCACACCGGCAATGAATACCGAAGCTTTAATAATAATAATAATAATAATAATAATAATAATAATAATAATAATAATAATAAAAATAATAATAACTAATAATAACTAATAATAATAATAATAATAATAATAATAATAATAATAATAATAATAATGATGATGATGATGGTGATGGTGATGGTGATGGTGATTGTGATTGTGATAATAATAATAATAATAATAATAATAATAATAATAATAATAATAATAATAATAATAATAATAATAATAATAATAGTAATAATAATAATAACAATAATAATAATAATAATAATAATAATAATAATAATAATAATAATAATAATAATAATAACATTAATAATAATAATAATAATAATAATAATAATAATAATAATAATAATAATAGTAATAATACTAATAATAATACATATGACAGTGGTTACGAAAGAAACGCATCTCAATTATGTAATTCTAGCTTGAGACACATATGTGACATATACAAAGCAGCGATCGACAAGGCCAAAAGTAAAGTAAAGGAACCCACTCGTCAATCAAATACTTACTGTAATTCATAGACGCCTGCTAACTATTTTAAATACCCGTATGCTGAACCATTTACTTATGTTAAAGCCAAACAAGCGAACAACCATCCTACCTCTTCTCTAACCAGTCAAGAGAGTCTAAAACCGGACTATGATTCCCATATTGCTATTTTGAACACCCGCTTTAGTATTTATGGTACCGGCGAATAGGTCAGGTGGTCCGGTCGGTGGTTCTTATGGGGATTTAGCTCGCCACCGTCTCAATCCGCGTACCGACCGGGATCTTCCTTCTAGCGGAGATGGGTGGAATGGATGACACAATGCTTTATTTCTATTAATGATGACTCGTTTACTGAACTTTCTTAATCCTATAGTTTACACATATAATTCCAAATTCTAGTCACGTGTCGCTTACCTATTCTAAACCTATTCTACTTAACTACAATCGATTCCTAAGAGAGACGTATTATAATAAATTATAACAAAGTTAACCTTAAGTACGTCTCTGTAACTGACCAGTCAGATAACTACATAGCTGACAATCTCACTACTCACTACCTGTCACTAGCGGTCAGAGACCGCTGTGGAAGTCCGTCCGAGTCCATAACAGTAACTCTCACTGTCTAACTTTAACTCTAACTCCTTGTCGTCAACATTCGTCCACTCTTAAATTTGATATTGTCGTTATGTCAACACATGTGTGTGTATTAAGTGATTGCGGGCATGTAAGGGCGTGAAGGTGTCCTATGAGTCTAATTAACTAATTTGAATAATACTAATTAACGTATATAATACAATCGTAAAGCAGCATATTACAACATCGTTGTTTTAAACAGAATTTATTTCGTTCAATGGGTGCGCAGTACGACATAAGTCTTATACACGTGTCTCCCATACATACAAATACAATACATTAATAAATACATCAAGATGGGGTATAATAAATCATAATGAAATAGTAACGTATGTACAACTAGTTAATTGATAATCTATATCAACCACTGATTACAATTTTCTAGGTACTTCGCACGCTTACGTATGTGTAAGTGAATATGTGCGTGCGTGCGTCCGTATTGGCGTGCGTGTGTGCATGATGAGAGAGAGAGAGCGAGAGAGAGAGAGAGAGAGAGAGAGAGAGAGAGAGAGAGAGAGAGAGAGAAGAGAGGGAGGGAGGGAGCGAGAGAGAGAGAGAGAGAATGAGAGAGAGGAGGGGAGGGAAGTAGAGAGTGAGAGAGAGAGAGAGAGAGAGAGAGAGAGAGAGACAAAAGAGAGCAGAGGGGGATGTGAGAAACAGGGTATAAACTAAGAATTTGACAAGAGTGAGAAAGGTAAGGTGAGGAGCTCTTAATGCTGCGTTCACCATGCTTGTATATGTTGTGCTGTTTGCATTTCGCTCTTATAGTTGCGAATTTAACAAATAGGAAGTTACTTAAAGCGGTTGGTATTGACTATATATTGGCATACGGCGTTACATATTGTAATATTCTTTTCCAAGTCGACATTGTTAATGCCGTATAGAAGTTGATTAGCTGTCAGTGTGGCAAGAGAGATATTCTTTAGGACGAGCTGATTTTACAACATGGTTACATTGAATTGCAAGCGTTATACTCTGCCCGTGTCCATTCCAACTAAAAACTGATTGTTCCATGTAGGGCGTGTCGATTAATAGTCTATGCATATATTTGTCCATTTATTGCTGTAAGGCTCGTGGTCTGTCCGTTCTATGTTGCCACGTGTTACTGGGCGTGTTCGTCATTCAGCGTATTCCGGAGTTATGTCGTCGCGTGTGCGTGACTGGGCGTGTCTATTGTCAAGCGTATGCGGGCGTTCGTGTGTGCGCGTCCTTGATGCCGATGCGTCCGTAGTGCGTGTGTCTCTATGCCCGTCCATATGTGTTGGTGTGTCCATGTGGCTATATCCCTGTACCATATATTTTATGCTGTGACGAAATTAAAAATAGCGCATACAGTGAAAATCAACGTACTACTGCTGCCACTACTACGGCTATTGCTACTATTATTATTACTGCTGCTACTACTGCTACTATTACTACAGCTACTTCTCCCACTTCTACGGCTGCTACCACTGTAGCTACTGCTGTCACTGCTGTCGTTGCTGCTGCGGTCACTACTACTGGTACGACTACTAATATAGCAGCTGCTACTGCTGCTGGCGCTGCTGTGGTGGCTATGGCTGCTTCTGCTAATAGCATACAATCCCCACCCCACCCCCGGTACTGCATCTAGTCATAACACCTCTCAGAGCCCTACCGCAAAGACATTTAGTATTGATGCTATTCCTTATAATATGGCTGCGATAAAAGATAATACCGTTAATAATAGCATGGCTTCTCATTGTAACAACCCTGGTGGCGGTAGCGTCAGCAACAGCTGCATCCCGAGCGACGGACATTTCCATCAACACTACCACCATATCAATACTACAGCCATCACCAACAATACCACAAACAAGAATGAGGACGATGATCATGATGACGACGATGACGATTATGACAGTTACAAGGGCGACAACAATGACGACGGCATCAACGACATCGGCAACAGCAACACCGATAATGACAGCGACACACATTTGGATGAAAGCGGCGGAAACAACAACAACAACAACAATAATAATAACGACAACAACAACAACAACACTAACAACAGCCACACAATCAACAACAACAACAACAACAACAACAGTGACTTGTTGCGCATTGCATCCTTAAACGTATGTGGCCTAAACTCAAAGTTACCGTTTACGGAATTCTATGAATTCGTAAAAGCGCATGATATCATCTGTTTAAACGACACACAGCTAAATGATACAGATTATGTTTTAATACCTAACTACGTACTTTCACCACAAACTCGAACCAACAGATATGGAAGCTTAGAAGTCTTAATAAAGGAAAGCTTGAGACAGCACGCCCGTAAAGCAGACTATGAGACAGAGAATGACTTCGTTCTATTGCTACAAATTAGTAAAGAACTAACGAATTACTCAGGGGGCACATTACTCGGAATAACATACATTCCACCCGAATCATCAAGACATTATACAAACGATGCGTATGAGAAAACTCAATAAGACATAATACACCGTAGTAAATCGTGTGACATATTTTGCCTAGTAGGGGACCTCAATGCTACAACAGGGGAAGACTGTGATTACGAAGAGTATGACGACTTTACATCACGGAATGTTGGCATAAGTGACACTCCAACTTCTGACCTCCTAAAATGTACAATGACTGGAATACCTGAGGATAGAAGAGGCGAATGCGCAGGACGTAAACATACAAGTGGACGGAAACTGATTAAACTTTGTAAAATGTGAACATGCTTACACCTAACGGGAGGGTGGGGAAAGATAAACTCATAGGCAGGGTGACGTCCACAAATAAAAGCGTAATCGATTATGCATTAGGGAATAAGAAATTTATAGAAGTAACAAAGCAATTTGAAGTTTACAGTTTTGACCCTATATTTTCCGATATACATTGTGGCATTCAGTTGAGCGTAACAAACAACAACACCACCACCACCACCACCACCACCACCACCACCACCAACAACAACAACAACAACAACAACAACAACAATAACAACAACAACAACGATGATAACAGCAACAAAATATACATCGACGACACGTATAACCACTACCCCACAACAACAACAATAACAGCAATGACGCCAACAACAGACAACGACGACGACGACTACTACTATTACTACTACTGCTGCTGCTGCTGCTGCTACTACTACTACTACTACTACTACTACTTGGCGCCGTGGATGTCTGGTTGCTGATACTATGCGGAGTTGCAGGATGGCCTTTCGATCCCCGACCGGCGAAATAATGATCAACACAGTAAACTAACGGGTGCACTCAGTAGGCGGTGTTAGCGCAGAAATTGAAGTCATCGCGTTGCCAGTGCGTTAAAAACTACTACTACTACTACTACTACTACTACTACTACTACTACTACTACTACTACTACTACTACTACTACTACTACTACTACTACTACTACTACTACTACTACTACTACTACTACTACTACTACTACTACTACTACTACTACTACTACTACTACTACTACTACTACTACTACTACTACTACTACTACTACTACTCTATATATGTATGTGTGCGTGCGTGCGTGCGCGCGCGTGCGTGCGTGCGTGCGTGCGTGCGTGCGTGCGTGCGTGCGTGCGTGCGTGCGTGCGTGCGTGCCTGCCTGCGTGCGTGCGTGCGTGCGTGCGTGCGTGTGTGTGTAAATTATGGGTTTGTTAAATAGCCTGAGTGAATAAAGGAAACCTAACACTGAAACTGTCACCATGGTGTAAGTATTTCTGCATATCGAGAGTAGATCCTACGTTGAAGACAATAACGTCATAACGTCAAGATATTAACCATTACCTCTCTGATGTAAAAACTAAAGATTTTCAAATTAAAATAAAAGATGGACTGGTATTCAATTTTAACAAATTTGCTGGAAGTTGTTTCTGTCGTACACAGCAACATCACTCACCAAAAGTGTGTGTAAATGTACACCAGATTGTTAACACCATGCCAGAGAGAATATTGGCATAAGAATAGAGAAACTTAGTACATACACCCTCGGATTTTCCGCATTTCCTGATTATTTCTTCCAGGATTAAGAAATAAGATCGAAATCGTTTATTCACGGTAACAACCACACCATTACTATCGATGGTGGTAGTGTACCTTTCCATTTTAGCTATGCCCCGCCCATCTCTAGCTAAGCTCCACCCACACATCGCTCATGCTGGGATCGATCGATCTCTGAACTCCCTGACTATCAATTTCCAGAAAACTATATAGGTTTGCTATTGCATATTTTAAAACTAATTTGAACTGTTGCGCCCAGTCAAATTAGTATCAAAATATTCAACAGCATGTTTATTAAATAGTAGAAACATCCAATTCGTACAACGTATAGGACTATTAAGATTTAAAGACGGGCCATATAGAATCATATGTGGTGTAATGATTATGACGTCATTATTCATGCCGTTTAGCTGATTATGACCTCATATTACTTCAGCTGATGATGGATACCATGGAAAGGTGAATTGTCTATTACAACTGTATTAGTGCACATTCCCTGCCATTACACTTGCTCTTAGCTCAGCTGTCTCTTGAACTCTGTGCCCATAGTGGCTGATTGAAAAATAGTATTGTTAATTACGAGTCTAGTGTTCAATGAATACTTTGCAACTCTATGCATTATCGGCCACGCGTTATTTATAGAATACACCCCACCATTCAACAACCAAAGAAAGATGTAAGATTGCTAATTCGGTTAAATAAAATCGTCAGACAACAAGATCGTATTGAATACAGCAGCATCCATATGCCAGTACGTTACGCCTGAGCTAATCTAGGCCTATAGTAAATTATGTGTATGTCATTTCTACAGAAAGAGAATCGGCCATAGCCATAGATGCGTTGTAAATGTGTTCACCACACCGAGCTAACACTGTGATGTGCACAATCTGCTAACGGCATTACTAATGACAAAATGTTTCTATGCATAGCCATCAGATTTCTAAAAAAATAACGCATGACAAATATGTCCTAAGGCAGCCACGTCCGTTAGTCAATATACGGTTTAATTACTTATTGATTTAAGTCACCCTGTGCCGGACGTGACAGAATGCTTACTCAATACACATAAACATAATTACATAACTGCCGTGTAATTTAATCACCCATTGGCGTGTATTAGTGTTCGAGTCTTACAATATATTTTGAAACTAAGCAAGGACGTGTGGGCTAAGCGTGAACATCGGAAGGTGGGCGTCGTACAGTGTGCGTCTGCGCGTCGGCCGTGCGTGGGCGCTAGCCATTATAGGGCACACTGCCCGTCCTAACATATTTTAGTCAAGTAGATTTGTTAACATAGGAAATCTCAAATAGCAATCGCAGGGCGTCTAGAGTGAACCCTATTTCCATGGCAGTAATTCTCTTATATTCCAGTTGATAGGAATGCACATTCGCTTCAACGATGTAACGAAAGAAATGGCAATGATGCCCAAGTGTGCTCCAACAAAATATTGCATGAATATTTAGTTTAGTGACTGATAATTTCGACGAATATCGTGTGCTTGCTTACATTGGCAGGCAAATAAACGTAAGTGAAATTTCTGATGACTTTCACATATCGAATTTGATGTGACGCGATGCAACCCACCGATATCAAGTGGAAAGCAAATTTCTGATGGAACACGATAGCTAGCCAATCGTTCGCGATTGAGTGGTTGGTTATTCAACTCGGAACGCAGAGTAAATCCACCAGACATCGAAAACTTACAACGCTGTCCTAACGCAGATCAGGCCTTTAGTTAATTCCGACAAAATAAATTCCCTCTTTGATCTAATATCCGCCGGCAGCATTTGACATTTGGTGTGCGACTCAGAACACGTTCAGGTCTAGAAAGTTATATTGTTGCCTTCAGGTATATCGGCCATGCTATGTTTCACTTCTTATAATAACCTGTAGCCAAGTGCGTAAAATGATAGTAAGGCTACCTGTCCACTCATCCGCAATCCGCATACACAAACATGCATGCACGTGGAAACACCCCCGTCGGCTGGTGTGCACGCTCAAAGTTTGCCTTCGAGACAATTTACGTATAAGAATGACACTATATCAAACAATCTAGGTCGATAAGCGTACTGCACGCTGGGTTTGCATATGCTGAATGCGGATGAATGGAATCCTAGCTTTAAGCTAGAATTCCATAAGCGCGGATGCGGATGCGGTAAAACTCGAATACCATTAACTTCAATATGTGTGATTCCATATGCTCGCCGCTTTCACTCGCGTGGATTCGGGTGGGGTGGGTGGGTGGGGGGCAGCAACTGACGCCAAAGGTAGACGGGTTTCCTGTACTTTAAACACGCGCATTGTTGCAGACATGTTTCCCTCTCTGTATATCCAGCGAAACGAAAGAATAAGCGCACATTATGCCGCCGCGTATATGGAAGCAAGCAACGCGGGTATTCCACACACCAAAACACGCATATCTACCGCACCCGCATCCGCACCCGCATCCGCATCCGCATCCGCATCCGCGCTCATGGAATCCTAGCTTAAAGCTAGGATTCCATAAGCGCGGATGCTAATGCGGATGTGGATGCGGTAATACTCGAATATCAGTAACTTCAAAATGTGTGATTCCATAGGCGAGGAAGCGAACGCGGAATGATCCGCGGTTGCGGAAGCAATTTTCTCATGTAGCGATCCAGACGATCCAGATGCTCGCCGCTCACACCCTCATGCGTGCGTGCGTGCGTGCGTGCGTGCGTGCGTGCGTGCGTGCGTGCGTGCGTGCGTGCGTGCGTGCGTGCGTGCGTGCGTGCGTGCGTGCGTGCGTGCGTGCGTGCGTGCGTGCGTGCGTGCGTGCGTGCGTGCGTGCGTGCGTGCGTGCGTGCGTGCGTGCGTGCGTGCGTGCGTGTGGTAGGGGTGTGGGGGTCCATGAATTGACGTCAAAGGTAGAGGGTACACCTGTACTTTAAGCACGCGCATTGTCGCAGGCATGCTTCTCTCTCGGTATCTCCAGCGAAATGAACGAATGAATGCATATTATGCCGCTTATATGGGCAAACGACTCGGGTAAAACCCGCACACCAAAACGTATCCGCCTACCGCATCCGCATCCGCGCTTATGGAATCCTAGATTTAGTCTATGCCCGGCGTATTTCCGTATAGTATACGCGGAGATACGCCGTGCGTAATCACATGATCGATGTATGCACTCGGCCACAGATATCAATAGACTTGGACTATTTCAGTTTCTCCTTAGATGGATTTATACAATTCAAGTGCATGATTTTCCTACTGACTTCATCCTGTACATATGAGATACACTAGTTTGCAATTAATACCTTTGTGTTTGTTTTCACGCAAGCACTCGCACGCACGCGAGCGCACATGCACCAATACCCACCCACCCCAACCCCACCAGCTCTCATCCCCACCCACCCACCCACCCCAACACACACACGCACACACGCGTGCACACGCGTGCACACACGTGTGCGCGCATACACACTGATGCACACGTAAATCTGAATTCCAAGAATCGAAATGTCACCGTAACAATACATTTAACCTGTTGAATATCGTGCAACCAACTTGAATGGGCGCTCTAGTAGCAGTACTCTTCATATAACACATAGATTGTGATCTGTGCTAGCAGTAAACAATGACGAAGAATACGCGGATGGAAATACGACTATTGGATTAAAGTATTCCTTTAGTATGTGTTGCTAAGTACAGAGATATGACAAACTATTGCTCTCCATTTCTATATCCGTCATCTTCACCTCCCACGGTGCACGTGTCCGCAATGATTGTCCTATCTCTGTGCTCGCATAAAGTGGATCAGGTACTCGGGATGCATGTGTACTTGGGCTGAGATGGCAACGCAGATATCCAAGATTCGATTGGAGAAACAATACACAGGACAGGCACCAGTGACATCCGATATCCTCTTAATCATGATTAATTACTCAGAGTGATTTGACAAACATCATCGATCATGTCCTCACATCGGCCGCGTTGACCCTCGATGTGACACCCAGGTCCGTGTGCACGGTCCTCCAATAGAGGTGGGTGGGGGGCATGTTAACGATGCCCTGCCAAATTCTAGCCTTAGGCTTTGTCAACATTTTACGCGCAGAATTGAATTTGAAACTTTGTAACCTGAATTCCCGGAATCTCAGTTTCTAGGTTGCTAAACACGTACGCTGTTGACTATTTTGAAACTAATCTGCCTGTGGCAGTTGCTGCCTATGGCATATGGCAGTGAAATTCGTTTCAAAATGATCAACAGAATATGGATTAAATTGTAACGTCATCATAGACATACAATTCGAACACTTTCGTCACAGACTTTTCGGGATGTTTTTTTACGGAGCTATTCCATTTTAATCGAGACGTCAGCTAACATGTGATGTATTTGAGTGTGAGGTCAGATTCTTGAGTGGCAGATTGGATCCGTCTATTGTGATCATTATTACATATGCGAGTGATTTGTAGGTGTACCTGTAACGTGGCTCGTCGTCGTCGTCGTTGGGCGGGCGGCTTTCTTAGCAAAATGCATTAACAGATCACAATATGCTCACCCAAATTCCGTCTCCATAGCGGCAGCGGGAAATGCGTTATTTTCAAGTATCAGCATATTGTTCAGTCACTAATTTGCAGATTTGTGCAATATCCCCGAAGCGGTATTGATAGGCGCCAGTGTACGATGATTCCGACAGCAATACGGGAACAGATTATTACCGTGGAAACGACATATTCAATGCAAACCTCCAAAATCACGTAATCCGATGTTTTGGTTAACACTTTAACGCACACTACGGCCAAACACGGTTTCTGGAGTGGTCTTGAGAAATGTCCATTTGCAGACCATGAGAGGACTATTTTGTAAAATGCTAACTGGAATGACTGGCTCGATAACAGAGCCAGCCATTCCAGTGATGCATTTTCAAACATAGTCTTATCTTGGTCTGCAAATCAATATTTTCTATGAAAAAAGTGCAATTGTCTTTATTAAATGTGAGGGCTAATGGGGTAAAGAAACTGCGAAAGAGTTTTAAGTACTCGGCCAGCTTCTAGATGCTAGTAATTGCGAGAGAGAAACACGCATCCCTCCATGCGTCGCACGTACCCGTACATTAAATACACCACTATAAGCACGAAAGCGGGAAGATAACTGTAGGCATCTATACACTACTGACCTTAACACGTTAATGACTAAACTTGGTCAGGAGAGTCAAAATATGTATTTATTGAATGTCTATGTGCTGGCCAAGAAAAGGCTATTTAAAAAAAAATGTTACTGCAGGAATAACTGTCTGGGTTATCAAGTCAGTATTACCACTCGTATTTCTATTTGAATAGTCATATTTTGGCCTGCAAATTTACATTTCCTAAGACGGATTCAGATTCACGGTAAGACAATTGCAAATGACGGCTTCGTCATGAGCAGATTAACATAGTGGGTTGCTCGCGTCATAACGTCATATGTAGTTACTAGCTAGGTGTTTGCACAAAAGTCATCTTATTAGTGATGCAATAATGCGAGACTGCTCCTCATACTAATTTTGTAGACCAGGCGTGAACCAGCCTGACCCAATAGTGAGCATGTATTCGCCTACAGCACAGCTCAGAAACAAGTTAATTGTGTCCAAAACAACAACGGAAACATGCTAGTTAGTAGGATTTTGAACACGGTGTATGAGATGTACTGTTGACTATGTTGGACATAATTGTATTGAAACCTATTGCTGCCTGTCCAAAATATTCAACAGTACATTTTATTTTGTTTTTGAAGCATTTTAAGTTGTTTCTGAGTTGCATTGCCCGATTTTCAGTCGGAACATGGGCGGGTTTAACCAAATGTTAGATTGCGACGTCACTGTATGAGCGTATAACACCACGCCCTAGTATTACTTGGTTGCTGCATAATACCGTCTTGATAAGGAATATCCGCGTCAACCGTATCGATGGATATGATTGGTTGAATGGATACAGCTTGTTAGCCAATCATAGCTATGTTGATACACAATCTATCACCCAAGTGTATGATGGTATAATCAATTACGTCACTAGTGAGCTGACGTCACAATCAGTATGACTATAAATCCGTCATGAAAATCGGATAGTCATGCACGCGAATTGTATGTCTTTAATACATTTATAATGTAATACTTCTTTTGATAATTTTTAAATGCATATTTCTAGCATAGGAAGCAACAGCACCCACACTAATTACTTTCTAAATAGTCAGCAGTTTTCCTAACATTTACCTTAAGATTGTGGTGTTGAGATTTAAGGATTCTGATTCAAAGTATATAAATTCATGTCAACACATGGAAAATGCGGGCGGAACTTAGCTAGACATCGATTCATTTATTAACCTTTCCAGTGTATCCATCCATCACATGCCGTCATAATCAACTACGGGACTGTAGGATGGCGTCATAATCAACTGTATGTCTTTCCTATTTAATTCACTTTCTGCCGAATGTTTTGAAACTAATTTGACTGGGCGCTGTTTCTGCCATGGGCAGCAACAGCTGTCAGCCAAAGTAATTTCACAATATTCAACAGCTGTATAGGTTTCTGCAAATTAATACTAAGGGAGTTCAGGGACCGACCGATTCCAACACAAGCGATGTGTGGATGGACCTTAGCTATAGATGGGCGGGGCATGGGTAAAACCGGAAAGGCTCGTTGTCAGAACAGGGTGTTTACAGACTCCAGCGAGATGATATATTGTTATTATGTATGACAAGTTAGAAAACCAGTATTCTTGCTTTGTACTTGATCTGGAACCTCTGACAACGTAATAGACTCGAGTCAAAAGGTTATGTTTACTAAATCTACAGAGGATGCTCGTGATCTTACATCTGGTCGATGTGTAAACCCATTGCCAGCATCGCTTAGCACGGTCCCGTGCAAATCCTTCAGATTCAGACAAAAGCCAACAGTCTGCGGACGACAGACCTTCCCTTTGTCAATAGTCAGTTCAACCCACTATTGATTTAAAATCACCTCCCTGGCTCTGGATTTCGTGACAAGATGTGTAATCCTTTCTCGTCTACAGAATTGCAAAAAATCCCCTACAGTTTTTTACAAGATAGTTTTATAATCCGCAAAGCGTATTGAGCGGGAGATTGTACAAATGAAAGCTGGGACCACGGGATCGGAGAGAATAAAACCCGAATAACGTATCGTCATTAACGCGCAGCACACAGGCGCTGTCGCACCCAAGAACCAGTGTACAGACAGGATTGCATGACACAACGCGGATCGATGTATACCATGCATGTAACTGAGTATGTATGCTTTTAAATCTGTTTGCCAGATATACGAATTGAGGCTCTCATAAATTAATTGGAAAGATCTGCCACTGAAGTACCTGATGCCATCATAAATGTACCTCACTTGTTAGCTGGCCTCCCAATCAACCCAGTAAGTGATGTGGGTCTGACGCGAAAAAGACAAATGCGTGACATTAACCATTTGCAGTGTACGTATTTTGGTGAATGCATAAGTTAATAAACACCATGATGAATATGTTGAAACTAATTTAACTTGGAGCTGTCTCCCGTTGCAGATGTGCGGGGTCACCATCCAACGCGCTTGTCGGTGCTCCAGTTGATCAACAGATGATATCTCATTCGATATTGGTCCATATTCCGTTAGTCAACGGACGCGCCAATATCGAATTCAATCGTTGAACAACGGGCGTGGCCGCATTAAATTCAAATATGCTTCATTTGGGCATTGAGCAACGCTCGTACCAATATCGAATTTGATGTCGGGTAGTGCTGTTGCGCAACAGGCGTGTCTCTACCGAGTTTCGGTATTGGCCCCTGTGCCGGTGGTCGCCGGCTCAAATTCGATATCGGTGCGCTACATAGGTACCTAAATATGGGTTCTGGTCAGAGATGGTTACAAAGTGGGGTGGCCTTAGCTAGGAATGTGCGAGGAATAGCTAGATTTTGATATATATATATATATATATATATATATATATATATATATATAGAGGGTGACTTCCCCCTCATTAGGGTTATGCACAATATAGTTGCCAAATACGTCAGCGTGTTTCAAAAACAAAAAGTCAGAAATTCTCTTAGGAAGCAATGCCTTCCAAATCCAATGGACCTTTCGAATTTTTACTCTGCCTCGCCAATCTCTAGCTAAGCTCCACTCACACATCGCTCGTGTTAGGATCGGTCGATCTCTGAACTCTTTGACTATCAATTTCCAGAAAACTATACAACTTAGCTGTCGAATAGTTTGAAACTAATTCGACTGGGTGTTGTTGCTGCTTATGGTACAATTCGTATAACGTGTCGCCTATTAAGTGTTTATAAGACTGACTAAATCGACGCATGCATGCTGTAATCGAGTATGGCGACATCGTGCGTGTCACGTATTTGATTGTGGCGTCATATGACGGATGGATAAACTGTAAAGGTCCACTATATTCCAAATATTCAACAATCCGCCAGGTTTATTTTATTTTAGAAACATGTTGAGATATGTCAGAGCTTTACTGTATAGTAATTGAACATATTTTTCATCGGTACGAGGCGTTATATGTGATTTCACGCAGCAAAAACATGTCCCACTGAAAAGTATCGAGCTTGACTAGCTAATCCGGCAAACACAGGGAATTGCTTTCCATTTCATATGATAACATTTGCTATTAAATCATGTTTCTGCACGCTGTTTACTACATCAACATCATTCAGACCAATGTCTTCAATATGTACCAGGACATTTCTTTTACTGTTTTCGTGCCCAGGAACTGTATTTACATCGAGTCGATGTGGAACGACAATTCTGACAATTTGCTCTCGGATTGGTACTGATAATAGTGTAATTTACTGCTACGATATGGCAAATAAAAGACGAAACATGACGGCATATCACAGGCACAATTCTCGATAATAATTATTAGTTGCACATTTATGTATACAGTTGTACATGTGCACACCAGCTGCACACGCTTAATATTGTTTTCGAGCGTACTCCATGGAAGCGTCATAAATAAAATGCCCTTGTCCCGTCGTTCATCAAATACATCGATATAATTAACTTGTAAGGCGTGAATGAACTAGGGCGTGCCCTATTAGGGTGAGTGTACGCTCTTAGTAGAGTAGCTACTCGAGTTTCTATAGTAGCGCCTACCCGGTGTGAGAACTTACTTATAAAGCAGTGTTAAGACGAGTAAGTCACGTGACATACAGACAGGCTACGTGAAACATCAACAGCTCTCGCAAATAAATTCTCTGTTATGCAGACCAGGGCGGGTTTTATTTTTTAATAATGCAAGCTCAAGTTCATAAACTTAAAAGGTTGATGCATCCAATGTGTTGACTATTTGAAACTAATTTAGCTTGACGTGCCGTAAGCCACAAGAAATCCAAGTCAAATTAGTTTTAAAAAAGCAACGGAATTCTAACTAATAGTACATACCAGAAAACTTGCATAGCGAATCTATTAGCCATCAAACAGACGAATGCATTATCCATGACCGCGAACGGGGGGGGGGGGGGGGGGTCATTGCCAGACAACTGACTTTTGATACACCTTTAGGTCAGCAGCAAACCAACAAGACTAATTCAATACGTTGGGTCATTTTATTTATCTAAAGAAAAGCTGGAGATCTGGCGGATGTCGTCCCGCAAAGTGTGCTATCTGCATTTTGTGACACCTTTGCATCAGAGCTCTTTGCGTGGTCGCTCGATCTATTTGCTTGTGTCTAGAATTGCCCATAGGCGCGGACATTTTGCGCAAGTCTCCAACCGCTAACTAGAGAGAGAGAGAGAGAGAGAGGTAGAGAGAGCTCGTCTCTATTTTTTATTGTAACCATAGATTTAGAATATATATCGGTTAGATCGTTCATTCGCATACGCTCACTATGAGGGGGGAAGGGGGGGGGGGGCGGTTAGCTGTCCCGACCGATGGATTTTCACTGACTAGCTGGCTGGCTGACTGACTGACTGACTCCCATCTGATGCAGACGAGCAGCTGTGTATATAGCCTCCAAAAGTAAGTAACTCTTTTATTGCTAATTGGAATAGAAATTCTACTTAAATAGCATGCAAAATACTGAACTACAAAACCCCGGAAAAAAGAAATTGGGGAAATACAGTAAGACAGAGAGGCGGTAGGAATTACAGAAATATGTTAAGACCTACCTCATACATTGCTGAAATTCCAAACATTTCTGTAAACATACATATATGATAACTTCTATTCATTTTGGAAACTGCTGCCGTAAGCCGTTGCTGCACACATATAGACGACTTTCAGCATTATTGTTTACATAATCTACACAAATCTTTCTTGTTATGACTGTGAAACAACAGCAAGCTAATGGTTAAAGCAATTTTTTTAATATCCCAGTTTCCGCGAAACCTGACACCGTTCGGTATAGAAGACCGCAAAAATAAATTAACACGTTTTCAAAAAAAGGTAGAATTTCTGTTTTTCTTTGTTAATATAGTAACGTATTTACATATATGAGCTGTACTGCGAAACCGCCGACTCGACGGTATAGAACATCTAAAAATAAATTAACATATTTTGCAAAACAAGATAGAATTTCTGTTTATGTTTTGTGGGTACATTAACTTATTTATGAGCTGTATAACGTAGCCTAAGCGTTCAAATCATTTGTAATAAGTGAGCATATATTTTAGCAAAAGCGGTTAGATATTGTAGGTAAGCTGTTAAATAGTTTGAAACTAATTTGACCGGGTGCTGTTGCTGCTTACGGCAGCAACAGCGACCAGGCAAATTAGTTTCAAAATATTAAACGGCATGTTTATTAAATAGCAGGCATACAATTCTGGACTATTAAGAGTTAAAGACGGGCCAACTAGAATCATTTATGACGTAATTATTATGATGTCAACGTGCAAATCACTTAGTTGGTTATGATGTCATATGAACTTGGAAAGGTCCATTGAAGACGGACTATGCGTTATTGTAAGAATTGCATGTCTACTATTTAATACATATTCTGTTTAATATTGTGAAACTAATTTGAATCGCAGCTGTAGGCAGCAACAGCACCCAGTTAAATTAGTTACAAAATAGTCAACGGTTTACCTGTATTGATTTTAGGAACTTGATAGGGTATTCGGAGATCGATCGATCCCAACACTGCGATGTGTGGGTGGAGCTTAGCTAGAGGTGGGTGGGGTATAGCTAAAACTGGAAAGGTCCATTACCTATAGGGCGCTGCCATTTGGCGCAAGGGATTGTGGTCATTCACGTTCTCGCCAGATCTCCTACCGCTAACGAGAGCGAGATTTGTTTAATGAGAGCAAGGAGGCCCGCCTCTATTTTTAGATTGGAATCGTAGATTTAGGATATAGTCTCTAGATCGCTCGTGCGCTTTAAAACATAAACTCACTATTGGAGCTAGTTGTACCTACCGCTGGTGGCCTGAAATAGGGTTGACTAGATGATTGACTGAAGCAGACGATAAGATGCATATATAGCCTCCAAAAGTGAGTAAATTCTTCTTTTTGGCAATTGGAAGAGAAACTGAACAGGCGCAAATTTATATATTTGCATCAGAAATAAATGGTATTGTGATCTGTCCCACTGTACCCACGTACATAGTTAAATCGCCACTTCAACACTCGTCTCGATCAAACTGGCCAAAATCGCTTCTGTAGTAATCTTGGGAAACTACCATTTATATCTAAAATGTAGACATTTTTTTTAATTTACCACTGGAATGACTGGCTCGATAGCTGAGCCTATCATTCCAATGGTAAAGTGCCAAAAACAACGGTCTCCAGGTCAGCAAATTGGCATAGGATATTCTCTATGATAATGGATGGATCTGATTTGTGGTCAATTATATGACGTCATAAACATTTACGTCATATGTAGGATGACGTCACAATCAAAATACGTAATGAATGATGTAAATAGCTTCATTGAGAACATTGAATATTCCATCAAGTGTACAAATTTTATGTCTAGATTTAATCCCGTGTATGTAAGCAATCAATCAATCAATCAATCAATCACTCAATCAATCATTCAATCAACCAACCAACCAATCAATCAATCAATCAATCAATCAATCAACTACTGCCAGTGTCGCGATGGGGACCAGGTGAGGGCATAGCATACGCCATACGACGTGCATCCTAAAGATAGTCTCGTATGAATTCGCCAGTGTATCAGTATATCCGACATGTGAAAGCTGGTTCGCTACACCCAGATTCTTGTCTTGGTGTCGCAGTCCAGCGGAAGGATGTGTTGGGTTGCTGATGCGATGCGGAATTGCAGGATGACAGTTCGATGCCCGACGATCCCCGACCGGGGAAATGATGATCAACAAAGTAAACTAACGGATGCACTCCGTAGGCACGGTTAGCACACACATTGAAGTCAAATTGGCCTCTACAGTGATCTTGAGCAATGTCAAACTGCATGCTATGAGGGGACAGTTTTTTAAAAATTTACCACTGGAATTACTCTCGAGACAGTCATTCCAGAATCCAGTGTCAGATCTCCAAAAACAGTCTTCTCTTGGCCTGCAAATGGACATTCAGTATCTAAATATTTTAACAATCTTTGCCAAATTTAGACAGTAACGGTTTCCTATATTATGATGGCAATACCAGGTACTGTGTCTGTTTCATTTCGCCCCTATGTATTATAGCATAACACACTAGGCTGAACATTCGAGATATTGAATACATTTCCATTGTTATGTCTCATAGGCGTCGAGGCAACATTTTAATATCGTGGACGAATTTTACTAGTCACTATATGTGTGGTAAATTTTAACAATAAAACATACATGATAATATTGTAGAGCATGAAAAAGTAGACAAAATTGGCTAAAAATAATGTATGTGGGATTTTCATTAGTAATGTATTGTCCTTAATCCTTCACTGGGAAAGGAGCCATACATGCAATTATTTAGCACTATGGATAGACAACCGATGTTCTGAAGTTCCAGTCAAAACGGCTATCAATAACATTGTAGCAGGTGGATTAGAGACATAAATCAACAGAAAGTGTATGCATGGGCTAAGTTAGTAATGCATGCAATGTGTTCGGCCCACACATTCCACCCATATGGTTAGATAGGGGTCTGAATATGCTAATGTTTTCCATGAAGTAATTCGTTGTACACAATTTCATACTGAAAATTGGCTGAAATTCTATCCAGTTCACATTCTTCACTACCCTACTGTGTGTAGGTTATGCTCGGCCCCAAATTTTCATCCACAGAGACTTGAGTTTGATTGTGCTAGCTATATCCCGAATTGAAAAGATTTCTAGATGAAGTAATTTCATAGTATGCAATACTGAAAACTGGCGAGAGTTGAAAATTGGCTTAAACTTTTGCTGTTTCACGGTTTTCGGTGCCCTGGTATATGTAATATATTCGGTGCCAGAATTTAATCATCAGAAACTTAGAGGGAGTTAACTACGCTAGCTAGGCCAATATTGCGAATTAACAAAAGAACATACTCTGAAGTAATTTCATAGTACACAATTCCATATTGAAAACTGGCTCAGGTGTTATCAGATCCACGGTATTCAGTACGCTACTAATAGCAATAGATTCTGTCCCAGAATTCCATTGATGTGGTTAGATATATATATGAATGCGCTTTTAAAATGTTGAGTTTAAAAATAGTCTACCATAAAGTAATCTCGCAATATGCAATTTAGTTGCGTCCAACCGTTATCAGATCTCAATAATTTACTATTTTAAGTACCAATATCCGCATAATCTGTTTGCACTCCGCTTTCGAACATCTAGCCATATAGAACTCTATATAGTGTTCTACGGAATATTGCACGATTCTACCATCAAGCAATTTCGTAGTATGTAGTTATATAATCGACATATGCCACCATTGTGAGATAGTTGGTTCACATTCATCACATTCACGATATTCCGATAGGTGTTGATATGTCCTGGCATATTGCATGTAATAGGTTCGACCACATAATTTCAGCCATATGTTTACATATGTATATGAATACGTTAATGAAGTATTGAGTATAAAAGATTTATACTGTGAAGTAATTTCGTAGGACACAATTTAATCTAAAAAAGTGGCTCACATCTTGGCTGATTAACAGTTCTGCATGCCCTACTCTCTGTAATATGTTCAGTCCCAAAATGTCACCACATAGTTACAAAGCAAGACTTGACAAAGAACGGACTTGATATCCTTTTACCTTGTGTGGTGAAAAGGTATAGCCTTCGCGAACATTCAAATAGACTGCACTACAAATAGATTGTGTGTGAAAGACCAGTCTATACTTACCAAAAGTATTACCATGTATATAGTGCACGACATATAGATTGTGGTTAAATATTAGTATTATCATGTATTGTACTATGCCATAATAGGTCGTGGATCAAAGATGCCCCTGATTAAAAGACTAAGTTTATACAATGCAACCTACATATCCTTGATAATGTATAACTGTAACAGCCGGGCAGCTCTAGAAAAACTTGATGCCTGCCAACGCAAACGCCTATGCACCACCACCGGACACCGATGGCCAGGCAACATAATTTCCAATGATGCACTATACAAGGTGTGGAATACATCACCACTGTCTGTAAAAGTCGTCCAGCAAAGATCGTTCATGTTTGGTAATGTGTTAAGTTTGCCAGAAGAGACATGAGCACAGAGAGCTTTGGAATTCGCCCTACATGGAGCCAGCAAATACAAAACCAGGAGTGGACGTCTTTGCATACATCTGGTAAGCGTGCTACGAGGTGACCTCAAGAAATCAGGAATCGGTACACTCAAGTCAAGAATGGACCTGAGGAATCTAAGGAGTTCGGCTGAGGACAACACACAGTGGCCGACAGCGAAGAAGGGCTGGTTGCAGCTGTATGGTGCTTCTACTACTGCAGCCGCAAAATACAGTAATCATACATAATAGAGTGTGTGTGAAAATCTATGATTTAGCTCCTGATACAATCTGAATTATCAAACCGAACCTCAAGAATTTATGCATATGGTCAACAAGATGGATGGAAAGATGGACGGGCGGCCCCAAAAAATAATCTGCTTCTTCCTATAGCCCATAGCTAATCATATCCAAGGCTGATGCCATTACAGTCATCTTAAGCATATGACATTACCAAGAAACTACCATTATTACAATCGCAACCACCATCAGTGCTACATGGCACAGGTAAAAAACTGTGAATGATAGTAAGAACCAATGTAGCATTGACTTGTAATATAACAAGATAAACACACTTGTCCTGCAAATATTTTGTCAATTTATCACATTGTCTATATAGTACATTGCCTTTAACTCGAAGCCCATGTCTTCCTATAGTGTATAGTGCCTGTGCCAGTTCTACATGTATAATTTTTTGGGTTCTATGTAGAGGTCCAAGGTCTAGATATAGTCACTGGTGGAGAACCTGTTGCGCTACTACAAAATGTATGTTATATATAAAAATGAATTAGAAGCTCAACTTGAATTATAATAATATCCGGCCACGCTATTTACCATTGGTGCGTTGTATCAATATGTGTACTTGTGTGTGTGTTTATTGATACGAAGAGGTTGGCATTGCGTGCCACGCATATGACAGCATCATTGTACATTGGCAGGATACATATGTACCGGTGCCTTGCACTCTATCCATACATGTTTGGATAAAGGTGTATTAAGTCTGATACATACAGGAACGAGTAGGTTTATCAATATCCACAATATACAGTTTTCGGATAATGCTTGGGATAGTATTCTAGTCATTCATGCAATAAGGTACCGTGACATTAGTACCTTAGTGCAATAGAAAGGAAGACAGCGTGGAAAACAGTAGGTAATCAACTAATCATGGCATTTTCATATCTTAATTTGCAAAACGGGATAGCTCCCACAAGATGACATAATGGCAGACTTACGTGAAATTCCGACTTTCAAGACCGCGTCTTGTCATTGGCATTACTTCGGGAAATGCGCTATGCTGTTTTCCATGGAGCAAAGGTAAATCAGGATACTCTGCATCCGTGCATGGTGCTTTTAGCTTGACATAAAGCGAACCCATTAACACGAGTGTATATGGCGCCTCTGGCTCCGTATTCACGAAGAGTGTGTAACTTACGTATATGTCTAAGTTACCCACCTATTTACGCCCCCTAATTATTCCGTATTCACGAAGGGGTGCCTATATAACGTCAAAAAACGTAATTTAGGCGCCGAGATCTCTAGGGTTTTGAGGCTCGAATCGTTTGTTCACGAGCGCCGCTTATGACTCGAACGAGATCACAGCTCTCAAATCGTTCTGTAAACCGCCGAGAAGTGTAAAAGTATCGCAATGCTGTGTAAGTCGATCTTTCTGTCGGGCCGCGCTAACGTTGATTTATATGTTGAACCAGTTAGGATTCTTTTAGCTGGCACGGCACATGGGAAGCTCGACTTATAAAACGAGCCTTACTTAGTTTCATGTTTTCTCAATCCCCGTTGACAACATATATCGAGAACTGTATAAATATTAACATTATCTTGTAAATTAACGATTGAATATATTTTTATATAGTTTTCATAGACTATTTAGCAAGCAATATTTGAAAATAAGAAAACACGAAATTAGGACTACGTTATTATAGGTGTGGCGAGTGTACAAACTACTTGGCTGGATAAGACTCGGCGCATATTGGAGACTATTTCACGGAAATACTGGTCGGCCGGCATGATTTTAGTAACATATGACATACCAGCATTTCCGATAAATATTCCGCTATAGATATGCGCATTAGCAAGTCCATAAACAAGAGGTGAAATGGAGACCGCCCTCGCACCCCACTTAAATACGCACGCACACATACCTGGTATGTCTGTGGCAAACATTTCAAGGCTACATACGATTCCAAATAATCCAATACAACACAAGTTTTGCTGTTCACGAGCAGAACTTACGACGCTTGAAACAGTCAAAGTAAATTTCGTGCAAGCGAAGAGATTACAGACCTTCGCCCTCCAGTTATTGTCACACTGCGCAACTGAAAAGGTTTAATATGTTGTGGATATTTTTCCCCAGATTTTTTATCACTGAGGGTTTTTTTCCGCTGATACAGTTGTGGAATCTTAATGTATTGTCACAGTCTTTCCTGCAAGCAAACACCCCACATTCCACCCAACCCAACACATATGAAGAACCTGCATATTGGATGATTCTAATCTGTCAATCAAGTGTATGATGCGACATATGTAGGCTGGCGTCACAATCAAAATGTGTAATTTATGACGTACCCAAGGCATGAGCACCCAGGCAAATTAGTTTCAAAATATTCAACAGCTTACATATGCTGTATATCTGTATAGTTACTATGATAAAGGGTCGGCTTTTGCAATGCTCTAGCCAATAAATAGATTAGCCAAATGCCATTTTTCTTTACGCCATTGTCACTTATGAACCATGAAAAGTAGTCCAAAAGCGTGCTCAGTTAAGCGTGACGATTAGATCAAAACTGTTCATACGCGATACCCCTTCAGCATATAATACATTATACATACATACACCAGGTTTAGTTCAAGTATGTCAAAACTCTTGAAACTAGCCCAGACTAACATGTTCTGTAATGTTCAATAAACCATGAACAGTAAAGCAAAGGTAGGTCACGATGACCGATTTTTTATACAACGTGCACCTCGTCTCTAAGATGCATCCACATATCAAGTTTAGTTCACGTACACCAAAATCATTGTCACACTTATAAGTCTTGAAACTATGGCCCGGAAAAGCTTGTAGAGGGCGAATGGACGGGCAAAGCGGTGACTATATGCGGAATGGCCCGGTAAGTGTACGAACTGTGTCTGATGGAGTTACTATTTGATAAATATTCTGCTGAATAGGCATCAACAGCGCCAAGTGAAATTAGCTTCAAAATATTCAACAGCTTGCCTGTATAGAAACTTTGAAACTGGGATTCTGAAAAATAGTGTTCAAAGTATATTTATTGATACCAACTCGCACAAAGCATGGGCGGAGCTTAGCTATAGATGTGTGGATCAAAGCTAGAATTGGACCCCTCTATTGCTTTTAAAGCTCAGTGTATCTCACTTCTGACTGACTGGAAACAGCAACAGCATCTAATCAAATTAACAGGAGGTCTGTGACGCGCACCTTGGCCATTAGCAGTTTAACTACCGTATTTGCCTTTAAATAGGCACGATGGATAATTTTCGAAAAACCAAGATGGTCACAAAAGGAATTTATCAAACAAAATTTTTGTTTGATTTGTTGAAGCATTCAACTCAAGTTTCATTGAAATTGGGCCATTATTAAGGAGTAACGTTTTAACCATTACCACTCTGATGCCAATATTCAATATGTTACTATGGCAATAGCAATGAAATCGGTGTACATTTTTCAACAACTGTGGTGGATAATGTTTCTGTCTATGACAACATCTTACACCAATTTTGTTGAAAAATGAACACCAACTGTTGACATCAGAGTGGTGGGGTTTGGAACATGTTCAAACAATCTAAGATGTCAGCCAAAAATCGGTCAACTAAAAAATAGTTATAGATTCTACACCTATAGAATCATTCCAGCCAAATTTGCATAAAATCCACCAAGCAGGTAAGGAGATACGTACTGACAAGTTCTGGTAAAATCTATGATTTTCGCCCCAAAACTTGGCAAAGCAAAATTAAGAATAGAAGTTCTGGAGCCTACCATGACCGGGTCATTCTAGACAAATTTTGTCGCAATCTGTCAAGCAGCTTAGGAGAAGGGTTTTGATAATTTCCAGTACATGTTTCATAAAATATAAGATTTTCACCAATAGAATTGATCAACCATAAGTCGGAATACAATTTAAATAGAGCCTACTTTCCTAGGGTCCGTCCAGCCAACGAGGGTTGAAATCCTCCGAGCCGTAAATGAGTATTGTTTTGACAATTATCGGTAGATTGTTTTACCCAAAAAATTGAGCAATCAAAATTATGTATACAAGTTGTTAAGCCTACACCCATGGGTCCTTGCAGCCAAATTAGGTTGAAATCCGCCAAGCCAATCCGACAGGCAGACACGGGTGCCATGGAATAAGCTAACTGGGCTTTTCTTGGCCAGGTGAGCTAATTATAAGATGGATGCACATAGCAGCTCATCTGTCCAGCAATCTTAAAGAAACTGTTGCCAGACAGACAGACGATAGGCAGTCGCCATGGCATACGGTCACTTGGCCTAAGGTCAGGTGAGCTAATAATATGATGCAGATACATAGCAGCTCACCTGCACGCCTTGAGACTGGAATTTCAGGGTTAACTCGTTAACACTCAAGGTTGGCAGAAACAGACATTTCCGTGATGAATTAAACAAAAAAATCTCCTGGTCTGCATAAGTGGGCACTTTGTTTGAGAAAAATCATCAAAAATGACATCTGCAGTGGTCTTGAGAAAGAGGATAATATGTTAGATAATTTACCAGGACAATGAATGAATTGATAATCAACCCAGTCATTCCAGTGATAATTTTTACGAGTTAATCATCTCAAAAAATTCAATTTTTTACCAACCTCGACTACTAAATATTCAAACAGTTGAACAGGTGACCATAAATTTGCTTAAAATAATCAAATTCTATCTCACACGAGAATATGTACTAAAGCTATCCGGATATTCCAGCATAGAGCAAAATATTGACAATTCAGACTGCGGTCTGATCCCACATATGGGTTTGCTGTCTACAATAGAAGCTGACAATGCCCAGAAATGTTCAACATAATCCTCTGTCTGGGGACAGGGGAATGTATGCAAGCATAAATATAATTATATTTATTTTCATACCATCCTGCATTTTAAAGTTATCTATACAATATACTATTTTTACTAATTTTAACTTAAAATATGTGTAGTGCTAAAAAGGGAGATAACTCTCGTGGACAGATATATTGGCATATAATCAGGCTTGCCACAACGTAGATATATACACCTGTGCAAAAGTTAAGCACCACCCTATTTTTACGCACATGCGAGGGTATATTCATGTGCTATGAAGAAAGCAATAGCATAAACATTTATGTACCCATCCATCTTAGTGCAAGAGGTAATAATGCAACTAGAGGAATGCTGATTATGATGGTGGGGAAACACTGTATGTTTTTGTTTGAACTTGAAAACGAGGCCTGAATATGGTTACGTTGACACAACTGACAACTATTGCCCTACAGTTGACACACGTGGCTAGATTGTCATTAATGGTGTCTGAAAACGAAGTTTAGCATCTGTGCACGAGTTTGAGACTGTCATTATTAATACCGGGTATATCCACCTTGTGCCTGGATGATGGCCTGGTCACGACGTCTCATGCTGGTCACCAACCGACTGATACGCCATTGTGGTATTCATTGCCATTCAAGATGGAGTGCGTCTGTTAATTCCTGTAGGTTCTGCACAGGAGGATCCCTCCTTCTCACCATGTTTCCCAGAATGTCCCAGATATGCTCAATAGGGTTCATGTCAGGGCTCCTTGCTGGCCATGGTAGGGTTTCGATGGCATTCTGGCGGAGGTATTCATGCACAGCTCTAGCACGATGTGGTCGGGCGTTGTCATCCATGAATATAGGGTGGGTTCCAGGTGCATGATTTACAAAATGAGGGACCACAACTCTATCCAGTATGGAATCTTGATATCTTTGTCCATTTAGTGTTCCAGGTACAGTCAACAGATCCAGCTTACAATCAAATGAGATGCACCCCCATATCATAACAGAACCTCCACCAAATGGAACTTCTTCCATGATGTTACGTTGTTCGTACGCTGTGCGTCTGGACCTCCATACATGAGTTCGACCATCTGTGGCATGAAGCAGGAACCGACTTTCATCGGACCAGTGTACCCGTCTCCAGGATCTCATGTTCCAGTGTCTTCTTTCGTTGCCCCACCTCAGACGCTCCGCTTTGTGGTGTGCAGTGAGGAGAGGACGTCTGACAGGTCTCCTAGCTTTCATGCCAGCAGCATACAGTCTCCTTTTGACGGTAGACATTGACACTCTATTGCGCGTTTCCTATTGCTGGCTGAGCACTCTGCTGTTGGTGAATGGAGATCTCCTAACAAGGCGTACTAGGGCTCGATCATCACGGGCAGTAGTCTTCTTCGGTCTTCCAGATCTAGGCCTGTCCTTCACCTCGTTAGTTTGCCCATGTTTTGCAATCAAACGACTGATTACAGTATGGTTAATGTTCAGCTGTCTGCCAATCTCTCTGCATGACATACCAGTGGTATGCATGCCTATGATTTGCCATTTCACACGATCACTTAACCTTCGTCTTGCCATAGCGGTTCACAATCAAGAGCTAATTCTCTCTGTACAAATAAACCACGGTCATGAACACAAAATTCCTAATCTTGTCGCCTAAATCTGTATGTAATGTTCTACACCTCAAACTGGACTTTTACATAACTGAACACGTGTGCTGTTTCCCGCCATGCACGGACATCAAGCGGCGTGAAGTCATGCATGCATGTGCATTTCGTACTTGGAATTATGTCAGCTAACGCGGGGACAAAAAGTATGGCAGCCTAGTTGTACCATCATGTTTCTACGTTCTATTGTTTTTGCTGGTGCTTAACTTTTGCACAGGTGTATATTAACATAACAAAGTTGACATTAATTCACAGAGATGGTCTCTGGGAACACAAGCAAAGCGTAATTCTTATTTCTTATCTGCTAAAACAACTTACTTTATTACTTTCATGTACAGTAGCATTTATGTTTAAAACACAAAAAATGCAGTGCATGAAGGTATTTATCATCTGTGTTGAATGAACATTGATTAGGCTGCCATTGCAGTGTTAATGGTGTGATCTGATAAGAGAGTCTTGTACATTATCATTCCATATCCATATGTATGTGGCTCTGTCTGTCTACACGGAGAGTATATATCTGTTCAGTTTGTCATATCATGATTTCTTGAGAACACACACTGATTTGACATAGTCTGCAGAGTTCTACGTTGAGAATGCTTCTTGGAAATTTGGTAATCTGAAAAGGCGCATGTATTCATGTTAATCGACACAGTCTTTTAAAAGTGCTGATATTTCTAAACCATGAACAATTGTTCACTCCATCTTGCATCTCACCACGCTCATTGTAACACTAACTCTGTTTGAGTAGGTGTTGGCTCATAATGGCACCTGCAAAATAAAAGACAGTTGTTTTGAATGGTTAAGCCAATCAGACACTACATTTGTAGTGTTCCTGAGAAATGCATATGCATGTCTGGAGGATATTTAAGAAAATCTATCACTGAAATGGCTGGCTCGATAACAGAGCCAGTCAGTCCAGTGGACTATTTTCTAAAATACTATTCTCTTAAAAATAACTGTTACCATTCTGATGCCAATATTCTATCATTTGCCATAGCACTAGCAAGGAAACTGCTCTAGGCTACATTTTTCAACCACAGCAACATATTTCATCACATTTGTTGAAAAATTAACCACCATTTTAATATTTAATTTGAAAACTGTAAATTTTGACATCGGAGGTGTAAAGGTTAATCTTGGTCTGCAAATTACAAATTGGACTTTCTTATTTTCTAAACCATTGTATGTATGATTATTGTATTTTGCGGCTGTAGTGGTAGAAACATCCTACAGCTGCAATCAGTCCGTCTTCGCTTTTGTCCAATGGGTCATGACCTCAGCCGAACTCCTTAGCTTCCTCAGGCCCATTCTTGACTTGAGTGTACCGAGTCCTGCTTTCTTGAGGTCACCTCGTAGCACGCTTGGTTGATTTATGCAATGACGTCCTCTCCTGGCTTTGTATTTGCTGGCTCCGAGTAGGGCGAATTCCAAGGCTCTCTGTGCTGGTGTCTCTTCAGGCATCCTTAGCACATGGTCAAAGATGGACCATATTTGCTTCTCGACTTTTCAGACAGCGGGGACGTATTACACATCCTCTAGCGGCATGCCCAGTATTGGCATTGGGGGTTTGGTCTTGTATACCGTTCTTAACAATGCTTGGCTATTAATGATTAACCCAGTCATTTCACTTGTAAATTTTAAGAAAATTGCCTTCACTTGGTCTGCAAATGGTAATTTCTCAAGACCACTGCAGATGCCATTTTGGGTTGATATTCGTGTTAAAGAGTTAAGCTGTTGAATAATTTAATTCAGCTGGAAACCTGAGTGATATAATTTATATAAAAGAAAGGTTTCCTATGTGACCAAAAGTTCCCAGCCAAATCGGCTTCAGAACATTCATCTATTTAGATACATGTATACTAATTACTTTAAAATTTAGAAACAGTAATGAGGCAATGACGAATTTAGCCAGATAATACCAGTTATGTCACTAAGGATAATCATTCCACATAAAATCATGCATTTATATGGATCACTGTCATTAATTCATCATAAATTGCTTGAAACAATATTAGAAATTAGAAAACTATTTGGCATGTCTTTATTGTTGAAAAATTGAACCAACAAATTGCAAATCATCAACACCGAAATAAGGGTCAGGAACACCTAATTCATGATAAATCAAAGAATTAGGCAATTTTGTTTTTAATTGTCTATATTTTCATTTCACTCGTTATGTGGCTGTAAGTTTGAATTGCATTCAACTGACTTCATTCCAAGTAGGGGTCATTGACACATTGAACTGAGTCAGAACTGTTGTGGAACAAATCCGTATGCCTACATCATATATTTAAACCTGCTACATCTAAATCTTACTAGAAGTAAGACAGCCTGTTTGGGAACCGCGCTGTTAATTAAAATGTTTGTCTCATAAGTCATTTTCTATGGTATTAAAGTCTTAACCATTTAATACCCAATATGCTATCTACTATCTACACTGGTCTTGGGAAATAATAATCCATATGCAGAGCAAGGCAAAACTACTTTTGAATAGTTGCCACTGGTGTGACTGGCGCAATAACCGCGCCAGTCATTCCAGTCACACATTTTCAAAAAGAATAATCTTATCTGCAAACTACATATTTTACTTTCATGATTTTTTTAAAGTAATTCAAGCATTGAATGAGGATGCATGAGCTTACATAACCAGGACTTATTCATATAGTATATGCTTTTATAGGTCATGGAAAGGGATGCAAAAGTCATGGAATTTCACAGAGTGACCTAGATGATAATGTAAACCAGAAACGTGTGAAGTCTAGATGCACTCAGATAGCATCCCATGCATTTTATCTTTGTCATAGAAATTAAATCGATATAGCTCAATAACATAATTTTTCACAGTAATGTTTTTGTGATTTTCATGACTTTTCCATGGCCGAGGGTAAGGGTGGTGATGCGGGGCGGGAGCAGGGTGGGGGTGGGGTGGTAGCCCACCCAGGTTGTGCCTCTCACATAGTTATCCCCATAGCGAACACCTAGGATTTTTCGCCCAACCGATATTTCAGCACACACACACCCGGGTTCAAGTACCGTCCAAGTAAGTTCCTACACCCTGATTAGTCTAAATGAGACGCAATAAATATGCTTTCTGCGAAATGAAAAGATGTTATTGAATGCCAAACACCATAGCAAACATTATTCTTCTATGATTGATTAACTTTGAGCCCATTTCTGAAGCTTGAGTTCGCTTCATAACAAAGGGCAATCCTCAGCAACAGCTGAAAGGAAATAGCAAAGTACGAAAACAGGTGATGTAGCTTGAATATTTGCAGTCGTTTATTATATGCACACCTTTCTGCACTTTTCTGAAAGCTCTTTGTTAGTGTTAGTTGCACAGTTGTCCAAAACGTGTAAAATCCTCAGAGGAAATTATTAGAGATAAATATAGAGACTTGAAAATAACATGTTTTCGTTAATCTCGCAGAATCTCGCAAATACTCGCTATTGTAAACGGGACTTTGAACGATAACTGAGGCTTGGGTGTAATGCGGCGTAAGTTACAACAATATTTAGGCACCCGCGTAAGTTACGCACCTTTCGTGAATACGGATTTACGTACATGTTTGGCCTTATGTATAGTTTACGCACATCTTTGGACGTACCCTTCGTGAATACGGCTCCTGGACTGGGGATGGCAAATGAAAAGATGGCATCTCGTATCCATTATCGCTCATACAAGCGCCTGTATTGGCAATCTGCAAACGATGGAGGAATCCAGTTTATCGATCAATCATATGTCGTCATACTCAACTACTCCATATGTAGGCTGGCGTCGTATTCAATTACGTCATGCCATCAAAAACGCGTAATAGCCCGTCAAGTGTATGCCTTTACTTTATAATACATATTGAATATATGTTGATCGATCCCTGAACTCCCTGACTATCAATTTCCTGAAGACTTTACAGGTAAGCTGTTGAATATTTTGAAACTACTTTGACTGGGCGCTGTTGCTGCCATAGGCAGCACCTACAACCAGTCAAATCAGTTTCAAAATGTTCAGCAGCTTAGTGGTATAGTTTTGTGGAAATTGAGATGTAGAGAATGCAGTAAATGGATTGATTCAGAAACACGGGCAAAGTATTGGTGGCGGTTAGGTACAGATGGACCGATGCGAAATAATTCCATAGATAATTAACATTTGCGATTCTAGTTTGAGTTGTGCCCCTCAGTAATGATAGCCATGCTGAGCAGAATCAGATGTAATAACACTGTTGAGTTCAATCAGGCAGGGTTGATACCAGCATTCGAGAGATTCACTCACAGATGCTGTCATTGTAGGGTAGAATGAACCAGATATGTGACAGACATGAATATGATCAGTCAGCCACCATGAAAATGTTGGTTAAAATAGTTATAATGCAGATGCATGATGACTGAGTATAGATACATTTTCTTTTCACCATTTGTGATTAGGTGTGATCAGATAAATGCAAACACAGCTTAAAAGCAATGCTTTGGTACATCATGTATGCACGGCCAACGCTAGGTCAGCAGTTATTCAAAGGATGAGTCCAGTTTATCTATCACTCATATGACGTCATAAACAACCACGCGATAGACAGCAACAGCAAACAGTCAAATTAGTGTAACAAGACTCACCAGCTTACCTGAATAGTTTTCCGGAAAATGATAGGCAGGGAGCTCAGTGAGCGATCGATCACAGCGCGGGCAAAGTATGGATGGAGCTTAGATAAGGTGAGCTGGACATAGCTAAAGCTGGACTCCTCCATTGCGGGCTAGCAGGCGCCTCCACAACACGTAGCATGTGGTCCTCTGGTAAAGAGGTCGACTGGCAAAGCATTGCAATGGCCGTGTACTTGAATGGACCTTTCCAAGTGTATCCATCCATCACATGACGTCATAAGCCGTCATAATCAAGTACGCGGCGTGTAGGCTGACGTCATACTCATTGCGTCATGAATGACTCGATATAGTCCATCGAGGTAGGAGCGGAGTTAACTCGGGATGGGCGGGGCATAGCTAAACCTGGAAATGTCCATTATCTCGCTATCTGATGAGCAACAAACGGCGCAAAACCGCTCATGGGTTGGATGATTTTCATCGTGTGTGAATAATTCATTAATCACAATCCTCTAATACCCCAAAATTACCTATTTACATAATGATGAACGTAGACGTCTCTGGCTTGTAAGATTTAGTGGGTTAACCCTGTCACACCATGGGCGACCAAACCGGCATCTGTAATGGTCTAGGGGAATTGTAAATTTGCAGACCACAAGAAAACTATTTTTGAAGATTTAGCAATACAATGACTGGCTCGAAAAGCGTATCAGTTATTCATGGGTGGCGTTTTCTAAAACAACCTCAGTGTGGTCTGCAAGTAGGCATTTTCTATAAGAGAATCGAACTCTTCTGGAAGAAATTTGATCGTTTAAGATTTAAACGAATACACCATTTTGTCCAACAAACAGCAGCTGAATTGGTATCTAATTGCTGTTCTGGGAATTGCGTGTACAAATCTGGAGATAGATGTTAATCACGGCATTAGAAATTATACAACGAAATAGCGCATACCATCGTCATTCATTGTTCATCACTGCTAATATATTCGTTCCCAGTACGTTATGTTGTCCAAGCTGACAACTACGGAATTTAAGTTCTATCGTGCGGGATTTGATTACTAATTTGCTGCCTTTGAATGGAGAATGATGTTCCTACAGAACAAGAGTGAAATATTACTTTCTATCTCCATCTATCCAAAGGTTACTCGGGCATTGTCTCAACATTTTATCTCTAACAATCTCGAGCAGATCATATATCAACAACACGTGTCCTCCCTGTCTGGGATAGCGTTCGAACCGTACATGTCGTAGCACCAGAAATCAGTTCTAGCCCAGGCACCAGAGACATCCTATACACGCTTAGAACTCATTAATAGATCTGTCCATTTTAGCTTCTCCCCGCCCATTCCCATTTAAGCTCCACCCGCGCTTCACCCGTCTTTTGATCGACCGATCTCCAAACGGCATGACTATCAATTTCCAGAAAACTATACAGATAAACGTTTTTGAACATTTTGAAGCTAATATGAATGGGTGCAGGCAGCAGCAGCGCCCCATCTAATTAGGTTCAAAATATTCAACATAATTTTTATAAAATAATAAAGACATACAATTCGTACAACAACACTTAGTTCGTCTTCAGGTATGCGTTTGTCACGTACTTATCTACGCCATTCATGACCTCGTTGATTATGACGTCATACCACACGGTACGTAGTTGATTATGACATCATATAATGGTTGGCTAAACTGGACAGCTCCATTGTTCAAGACGATTGAATGACCGGCATTGACCATGTGGTTATATTGGTCCGGTGTCCTCCGAGTCTGGGATTAGGTAGGCGTTTCTTCTTGCACATAATTCTGAAAGTGATGAATTCTCTTACTGGTCCGAAACAGAAGGATACGTGTACTGGGCTGTTAGTCTAACAATTGCGATGTGTGCGCAAGGAGAGGCTGCTATTGGTTTATTGCACAAAGGTTATTCGTCCAAGAAATTATGACGCGTTTTGAGCGCAACTGTTTACTCACTTCCAGATGTGAGATGTGATGATGTAATAATATGCACATAGTAGGCACTTAGTTTATGCCAACCCATGCACTCTCCTCGATATATTAGGATTACGTCAGATTAAAGGGGCGCTAGCCTCGTCTCAAATGCTGCACTGCGCTGGCAGATTACTGTCTATAAATTCCATTCCATTCGCTTGCCGTCATATTTCCTTAACTGTTGTCACCGACAGCGTGCCCCCTCAAAATGTCGTGTATGTTGTCACGTAGGCGCAAATTCTTACTGATGGAATACGTATCAGTTTGAATATTTTGAAACCAATTTTACTGGAAGATATTGCTGGCCACGACAGTAACAGCTTCAGGTCAAATTGGTCCCATAATCATCATCACTGCGCATGTACACTGCCAAACAATAGATTGCACATACGTGTATAATCGGCGAGTATACCGGCGCAGGCAGGCGAGGCGTGTTCCAATTGTTTGAAATATGAATCATAGCATGCAGTCCTGGAAGTCATGCGAAATGTATGAAGATGTAGTTAATACAGCCTTATATATATATATATATATATATATATATATATATATATATATATATATATATATATATATATATATATATATATGTATCATTGATGTCCTAATAGAAGGATAGATATATAATGTATGTGTGACTTGTTATATCACACTCGATGAATAGGATTAGATCGGGTGAGTTTGAACAATGAACAATGTGTATAGGTATACAAATATTCATGGCATTGTGGTATATTGACGTTGCCATGGACTCGAACATGCAGCCGACAGCCTCAGCGCCAAGCATCATATCCCAAACACGTTTCCACTAGACCAACGCGCAAGACGTTCGCAGGCTATGAGGTGTGGCGCTGTCGATGGTTGTGGGTTCAATTCCATGCCAATGTGAATAGTGTGAATAGCATCAGTGATTGTATATACCGGCATCACTCCACATTCCGCACATTGCCGTGACACATGCTTAATTGAGGAATCCAGTTCTGACTATGCTCCGCCCATTTCTAGCTAAGCTCCGCCAATGCGTTGTCCGTGCTGAAATCTATCAATCCCTGCATGCTATGAATCTCAATTTCCAGAAAACTATAGATCTAAGCTGTTGAATCGTTTGAACCATTATGTGCTGCCAAAATTCAGAAATGCCCACCATTATTATATCGAGGTTATGAAGTCGGGTTAAGTCTAGTCATAATGGTTGAATTCTATAAATGGATCAATTTCTAGCCATCCCATGGCCATTTCTAGAGCTAAGAGACGCGAGCGTCTATGGGCTGCTGTCATATAGCTATTCTGTTATTCACATATCAACTTTGATGCGAATACGAGATGCATTCCCAATTTTTCAAGCGTAAGTCAAATTGATATATAGATATTGAATATCGACTTGATCCATGATTTCTACAGGATGTACAGCTGGTAAATCCAGCAGGTATCGAAGACGAGAATGGTATGTCCTAAAGCGTACGATTGCTTTAGTCAATTATGACAATATAAATTCTCTCTTTGATCTAATAGCCTGCAGCATTTGGCATTTGCTTTATAACTCGTATTTCTTTCATGTATAGAATCGTGCATCCATGCCGCTAGGTATATTGATAATGTGATCTTTCTCCTATATTAACTAGATTATGTGATGTTGAGTTTGTGTTGAGTGGCGCAGTTCTCCTCATATGTTTCCTTGCATCGCTATAGCCTACGCGTGCGAATTCCAAATTAAACACAGTTTTTGATATATGGTGTGTTTTTACAACTTTAAGGTAGAGAATGTTACCGAGCAGTTTGATCCATGCCGATCGGATCAATACAATGTATTTGATGGATCTAGAATCTCACACGGTACAAGCTGAAAGTCCGTGTCATCCGGATCGTGATGGGGCAGTTCAATGATTCTGTAATTGACTACTCGATCTCTTGCTCGATCATAGTTCATCAATCACTCGATCCCTTGCTCAATCATATTTCATCAATCACTACATAGCCCAATAGATTTACTGAGGTTTCAGTAGATACAATTGAGATGGCAAACTAGAACAATGGAATTCTTCCACCAAAACCGCGTACCTACCGAACGGATCGGGCGCTAATTGAGTAGAAACAATACATAGCTCAAGACTATAAATGAGGGCGCAAACGGTACTGTGGCATCCAGCCTCAACGGGCACTACCATTAGCGTCAGGAGACCTACGCATTTTACAAACAGAATATATTTGCTAATATAGTTTATAATTGAAAATGTGACGTTTTCATCAATACGACCCAGTATCAGTTCAGTAGCGGGCCAATAACTGACGTTATCAGACTACTACACACGTATGCATTCCTACATGAGTTGGCATTCCGCGTCTACCTACTGATGGAGAAATTTGATTCAATCATTATGTCGCCATATCGAGCCATATTAAATCAACAGATCTATTTAAGTAGTACATATATGAGCAATATAATCTGGTCATTACTGTCACGAGGTGTCCAAATAAATTGCAACGTGTTGGCCATAACGGTATATAACACGCATGCCTAATCGGGGTGGTTACTTAAGCGATGGCCACACATCTTAGCCCTTTAAGCCTTAAATTTGTTCAAGAAAATGCCAATTTGCAGAAAAGTGAAGGTTTTTAACATTGCAACTGGAATCACTGGCTTTGTTATCGAGTCGGTCATTCCAGTGGTAAATTTCCCAAAATAGTTTTCTCTTTGGTCTGCAAATGGACACTTCGCAAGACCACTGCACGTGCCATTTTTGGCTGATATGAGTGTTAAATGGTTACGGAGCAACCGAATTATGTCTCGAAAACTCGGAGATCACTCACAGATACCGATTTTGACTGCCGTCGCCGTGAAAGGGTCAACACGTGTAATAGTTTAATCTACAAGAAGAGAAAGAATAACAGAACAATTTTATCTATGGCAAATAGTTGTATTTAATTATTCATTCGTATGTGTCCGCAAAAATTGAGATATAATAGAGCATTGCTTCCATTTCAATATCCATCGTCTTCTCCTCCCACTCAGCTTACATAGAATGGATCGTATGCCAGAAACACATGTGTACACAAGCGGGGATGACAACACCGCTGTCCGATTTCATGTAGCTGAAACAATTTCTAAGACAGGCACTAGTGACATTCGATAGCCTCTTAAACATGATTAATTACTCAAAGCGATTTGACAAACATCATCGATCATGTCCTCAGATTGGCCCTGTTGACCCGGGATGTGACGCTCAGGTCCGTACGCAGGGTCCTGCAAATCTGATTAGTGTTAGTTAAAACAGTGCTTTCTTGGGTGTGCACACGCTGTTTCTCGAATGCTCGAGAAATTCAGCGATTGATCTTGACGTAAATAACATAAGATAACGAATGTATTGCCGTAAATAACATTTTATTTTCCCCAAAAGTTTCTTTTTCGTGATTGTACTATCATTAACACACCCACTGGTACATGGTATGAGAAGATTAAACATAAGGCATGTGGTTGCAGTGTTGGCAACACTGTTGCTGCACTTGTTGGGATAATACTCTCATCAAATAACCATAAAGTTTAACCTACTTTATCATCATCATCATCATCATCAGCATCATCATCATCATCATCGTGATCGTGATCGTCATTGTTATCGTCATTATCGTCCTCATCACCACCACCACCACCACCACTACCACCACTCCCAGCATCACCACCACCACCCCCACCACCACCACCATCACCACCACCACCACCACCACCACCACCAACAACACCAACACCACCACCACCACCACTACCACTAGCACCACCACCACCACCACCACCACCACCACCACCACCACCACCACCACCACCACCACCACCACTACCACCACCACAACCACCACCACCACCACCACTACCACTGCCACCAACAGCAGCAGCGGCGGCGGCGGCTGTAACATTGTCGTTGTTGTCCCTGCCGGCGTCGTCGTCGTCGTCATCGGCATCCACCACATCACCACCACAACAACCCGTACCAATAACATCAACAACAACAACAACAACAACAACACCAACAACAACAACAGCAGCAACACAAACCGCCATCATCACAAACACCAACATCACAAACAACAACAATCACCACCACGATCAAGACCACCGACACAACCATCATCATCATCATCATCAGCATCAGCATCATCATCATCATCACCATCATCATCATCATCATCATGCTTCGTGTCCTGGTGTTCGCAATTATTTAATTCATTGTTCCATTTACTTGATATGTATACGTGTGGCTTGTTTCGATGTCGGTGCATTTCTATATTCCAGAGTAATCTATTTGACAAAGCAAATAATTAACTCTTTGACTTGCATCTATCTATACCTCAAATGCGCTGTTTTGTTACTTTAATTGGATACTTCGCATGCACGGATACGCCAGCCGGAGATATAACGGTGTATGCAAAATGACAGTAGTATGTATGCTGGTGGTCATGCCACCTGTACACACGAACTGATATGGGATGGCAGATAGTAGCACATCATATGGGTGTGACGTAGCTCTGATTAGCCGTCTTACTGGACCAATACTGGGCCAATACCGGGCCAATCAGGCACGGTATTGGTCCTGTACAGAACCAGTAAGTCTTGTTAGTTCGTAGTATGCGACCATCTGCCTTTCCTAATCAGATATAAACCGGTCCAAAATGTTCCCGATAAAGCATGTTTAGTTGTAGATGGTATTCGTGACTTTCCGGATTTTTCTCTTTCAGAGGAACAAGTGGTATTGATATTGATCTTCGAGAAGTGGATATTGATCAGTGCCCGAAACCTGTAGGATCAAATGAACTCAATGTATTTGCAGACTCAGCACGATGTCAAAAAAGTTCTACTGTGGTATGTAGATTAGCTATAACGCAATCAGTCTGATAGTTGATTACAATGGAATTGTACAGAGAAAGGACTCAACTGTGTAACTGTGCCACCTATGTTATCTTCCCTAGAAGTAGTAGCCATCGCTGGATTGTTCCCGCCCATGTGGCCACTAATAAGTCATAATCTATGTAATTGCACGAATTCTGATTTAAAAATTGTGTTTGAATTTCCCAGGATTTCTTTTAACAATATATTCTATATTCTTGGTTGTTCAATTTAATTCAATTTATTACAACCAGACTTTAGACAAAGTATGTGGGGAACATATTTACATTTATACAGATACATACTAGCGGTATACAAGTGTATACAACAATTTATAGCATGGATTTTCAGATGCTGTAGCAATAACAGTAGTAGTAGTAGTAGTAGTAGTAGTAGTAGTAGTAGTAGTAGTAGTAGTGGTGGTAGTGGTGGTGGTGGTGGTGGTGGTGGTGGTGGTGGTGGTGCTAGTGGTGGTGGTGGTGGTCGTGGTGGTAGTAGTAGTAGTAGTAGTAGTAGTAGTAGTAGTAGTAGTAGTAGTAGTAGTAGTAGTAGTAGTAGTAGTAGTAGTAGTAGTAGTAGTAGTAGTAGTAGTAGTAGTAGCAGCAGCAGAAGCAGTAGCAGCAGTAGTAGTTGTTGTAGTAGTAGCAGTATTAGTATTAGTAGTAGTAGTAGTAGTAGTAGTAGTAGTAGTAGTAGTAGTAGTAGTAGTAGTAGTAGTAGTAGTAGTAGTAGTAGTAGTAGTAGTAGTTGTTGTTGTTGTTGTTCTTGTTGTAACGTCGTTGTTGTTGTTACTGTTGATGTTGTGATGCCGTCGTCGTCGGCGGCGGCAGCGGCGTCGGTATTGTTCAGTACTATGTTAGATATAGGTACATATTTTAAAGTGTTAAAGCCATTGCGACTGGTGTTTCTGTTCTCACGTTAACACGGACCTCGGGAAACAAAAGGAGGACAAAAATATATTAAATGTTAAATAACGCGCTCTAATCCTGTTTGTGGATGGGGAGGAAAACGCTTGAGAACGCGGTGTTTATAACATTTGGAATGGGTCATTTCCAGTTTATCCATCCTTCATATGACGTCATAATCAACTATGTGACGTGTAGGATGACCTCATAATTATAACGTCATAAATGGCGTATATAAGTGCGTCACGAACGCATACTTGCTGACGAACTAAGCGTTGCTCTGCGAATTGTATGTATTTACTATTTAATAAACTTGCTATATTATATTATAACTGAATATTTTGAAACTAATTTGAGTGGGCGCTTTTGGTATAGGCGGTAGCAGAGCCCAGTCGAATTAGCTTCAACATAGTCAACAGCAGCTCTTACCTGTATAAGTTTCTGGAAATTGATAGGCAATAAGTTCAGGGATCGATCGATCCCAACACGTGCGCAATGTGGGTGGAGCTTAAGTAGCGATGGGCGGGGCATAGCTAAAACTGGAAAGGTCCATTGAGTATCACTTCACTAGCTTTCGGGGTTTTTTGCTCTTCATTTTCAACTCTATACTGCGATACCAAACCCCGTGACATGCAAGCAATACTATGTTGACTAATTTGGTGAACAATCCATTTGAAAATATCCAATAGCTTACATGAGTGTGTGGAACCGAGATCATCTGATCTCAAGTTTAAAATTTCTAACGCATCATTAGGCATACGCGTTAGGAGTTCATGGCCAATGTGGAGTACCGTTTCTAACGTGGCACTTGCGGCATAAAGAACGATTTTATCACACAATACTCTAATAACGCAGGTTACTGGGCCGGCACTGGGCCAATGATGGGAGGAATTGACCCTGTATTAGTTCTGTATATGCCCAGAAACCTGTGCTATCAATACCAGTGCTTCATTCAGTCTGCCTGTATATGTACTTGGCGAACTTGAAATTGGAGACTACTATCTCCGTCCCGGTGTCTCTCGTAAATTTCTTAATGGGTTTGACTTCCAGTTCATTACCACGCATAAACGTTTTTTCCGACTAACCGGAGACAATAGGCATGTGCGTGTGCCTGTGTTCGGATTGTGTTCAGTTAAATTGATAAAAGAGCCGCCTTGACATTAACACCTCGAACATTGAAATACAGCGGACGAATCCGATCTGCCACTCAAGTATATGGCGTGATAATCAATTATATCATATGCAGGCTGACGTCACAATCATATTTGTCAGAGAATACTCCGCCATGCAGCTGGAATGGTTCATCAAATGTACGAATTGCATGTATTTGATGAATTTACAAGTTAGTAAACTGCCATAGAATGCAACTGTACCCAGTTAAATTGGCTTCAAAATATTCAACAGCGTACCTGTATTGTTACCTTGAAAGTGGGTCTCTGGGAATTCATGATGCAAAGTCAATACATTGATTCCAACATCCGTATCATGTGGCCGGAGCTTAGCTAGAAAAGGGCACGCACGCACGCACACTAGTATATCGAGAATAAAACAACTATACTGGAATGTTCTTGAATCCTTTGAAACACATTTGACTGGAACAAAATGCATACATCACTCACACTTGAATTAGTTTTAAAATATTCAACAACAGATTCACTAAATCCAAAGAAATTGTTGTTTCTGCATGTAAGACTAACAGGGTTAATATTAGCTTAGTTACAACTGGTGTCGCAAACTAGAGTAATGCATCTTTTTGTTTAGCAATCCATCATATGACGTCATAATCAACTGCGTGCCAGGTATGATGACGTCATCACCAATCATGAATGACGTAGATCGATAAGAATACTCGGTGGCGGATTATGCGTTGTTGGACGGATTGCATGTCTTTACTACTTAATAAACATAGGCAGCAACATCACCCAGTCAAATTAGTTTCAAAATATTCAAAAGCTTCCCGGCATAGTTTTCTGAATATTGATAGTTAGGGAGTTAAGGGGTCGAGCGATGTCAACACGGACGAAATGTGAGTAACGCTTACCTAGAAATGGGCGGAGCATAGTTAAGTACTGTGTTTATGTATGGCCATATATGTCCTTAGTAATGGATGATCAATCAATGGAGTACTTTGGAGTCATGGACAACCTTGACATAGATATGGCTTTTATCTTGTGTCAAAGAACTAAAGCTAAAAGAACTGGCTTGTCTCATGAATATTGTGTTCAAAATCACACTTGTTCAAACACTGTTAAATCCCAGAGATGTATCTGCAATCGCTACATTACAATTCTGATTTATAAACCTCAACCCTAAATTTACCATTATGTTGTTCATTTCACCCCAATACCACTAATCAATTCGTCATATATAGAAATGCTGTCTGCTATCCCTCATCCCATTGGCAGTGTGTATTTTATCTGCTATGTCACCATAGTCAGTTACAAGTCAATGCATTAAACCCTCCTGTGTCAACTTAACCGTTTAATTGTCAAACTAACGAGAAAACAACTTTGCAGAGGGCTTCAAACATGGCTATTTGAAAGGCCTACAGAAAAGTATTTTTGAATATTTACCACTAGAATGAGTGGCTATGTAACCGAGCCAGTCATTTTAGTGGTAAATTAAAACAAAATGCTCGTCTCTTGGTCTGCAGATAGACACTAGGTAGATCAAAACTGTAATTTTCTTTACCATTACACGTTTATTGGTCAAACCAACCTGGCAAATATACAAAAACAGTCTTCTAAAATTAAAATATCTTGAAAAATATTGACCATGCCAATGTTTAATTGATATATCAAGTAGTATTTTGAGCGCTTTAATGTGCTGTTGACACACGAGGGTTGAAGAGCGCCTGTACCTCTAGATGAACTATCCAAGTCCAACTGGAATTCACATAACTGGAATAATTTGATTGAGATTTTGCCGTCATTCGGAAAGTACAGAAACCTGGTATTCACGCCAGATTTAGTTGGTGCTATCTCTGACTGCTATGATTGCCATTTTAATATTGAGCAATATCCATAGACTGCTGTACTTGTAAGAAGTAAAGATCACTTGACGGAGACAATTACGAGCAGGAGATATAAGAAGATGAAATGTGATACGATATCTAATGACTTATCAGCACGCGTAGCGTGAGAAGGTTTAACCAAAATGTCATTTTCCTGTGTTGCTTCCGAAATCTCCATGCGCATAGCGGGTAAATTGTTTTTTGTTTCTTAATCCTTTGCATCCTGACTTCCCTGAATCTCAATTTTAATACAATCATACTGGTAAGTTGCTCAGTATGTTTAAACTAATTTGGCAGGAACTGTCGCTGCCATAAGTGGCAACAGCTTCCCTGTCAAATCAGTTTCAAAATAACCCATGGAATATTTATAAAACCCACAAGTAGTTTAATATTTTGGAAGCTCGGGTCCAAAGGCTTAAACCAAGGTGGCTTTCCAATAGAAATAGGCAAATTTTAGCAAGAACCTAGTTCTATAATTAGAGTACGGATTGATATGTTTCTAATGTTCAGCTAAACCCATTGGCATATGTTCTGTCTAATACTTACAGTCGAGTGTTTCTTATCAATTGTATTCTTAATCCGAGTATCGCACGTGTAATATAGTGATCGTAGTATTCTTGGCCGGGGATTCTAGCACATTTCTGTATTGTATGACATATACAGAGTCAAAGACAGTACCTGCCATTGAAGAAGAGCATTCGCGTGCGCCATATTTTCTAAAAACCAGGAATGAGATATACAGTGAAGCTTAGCAATAGAGGAATCTAGTCTGTCAGTCACTCATATGACTTCATAATCAACTACGCCACATGTAGGCTGACGTCTTACTCACATGAGTTGTGAATGGCGTGATCAAGTCCGTCATAAACGTTTAATAGCCCGCCAAGTTGTGCGAACTATGACTTCTTTATTTAATAAACGTCATGTTGAATAGTTAGAAACTAATTTAACTGGGCGATGTTTCTGCCATAGGCAGTAAAAGCATCCAGTCGACTTATTTTGAAATATTACCTATATAGTTTTCTAAAAAAAATATCCAGGGAGTTCGGAGATCAATCGATCGCAGTCCTGGTAAAGCGTGGGATGGCCGTAGCTAGATATAGGTGTACGCAAAATATGAATTCGTAGACATCTCAATTTCAACGTAGCTATACATGTAAGCTGCGAAGTAATTTTGAAACTAATTTGACTGGAGCCTTGTACGGCCATCATCAGTAGCGTTCGCAGTCAAATGAATTTTAACTTATTCATCATACGATTTACTAGATAGGGACAGTTTTTTAATTATGCATTTCGTGTGCAAAGGTAACCGAGCCAGTCATTCCAGTGATAACTTTTCAAAAGTACTCTTCTCTCGGCATGCCAATGGGCACTCACTAAGAGAAAGCTGGAGTTTTCTGTATCATTACCGATTTGATGAACTGTATCCGCAGTGGTCTAGAGAAATGCCCATATGCAGTCCAACAGGAAACTATCTTTGTAAATGTACAAAGAAATATTCACCTTAGCCTGAAAAAGATGTAATTTTCCTGAGAAATCGTGACTATTAAAAGTGTTAATTGATTTACGCTTCCATTCGAGCGCTTTGTGGCGCCGTTAACGCAAGATGTGTTAAAGGGGCAAAACCCAAGCTATTAGCACCCTCACCCATGCTAATAAACCATTAATGAAATTAATGCTTGCACTGGGGAGTTGGTCGAATCTCATTGAGCCTGAGCTTAATGTTGTCTGACAAACATAAATGCCAACTACCTAATATATGCGTAGCACGGATTCCTGTGTATACATATTGTGGCCTGGCAAATTTTACTGGTGGCCATCTACACCTGCTTTTATAATATGGTATTTTCTGTGTATTGGACACATCTGTAGCCGTATTCCGATATTAAAGGAGTGCACAGATGTGGCGAGACATTGTACGCTCGGGACCACATTGGAACATAAAACTGCATCACCCAGCTTGCAAGAGCCCTGGATGTGACGACTGTAGCACACCACGTGTTTTGTTGGTTATTGTTTGGCCATAGTCGCATGTGGGGTTGCTGAAATTAGAGCCAATGCTGACCAAATAAGAACATATGGGCATCTTATAAAGTTCTACACAGATTCGGATTTATTTCCAAGACCTCTCATTACGGATTCTTTAGCGTCAGCTGACTGACTTTTCCAAACTCTCTGTACTCACAGAGAACGTAAGCAAAAAATCTAATGATTGATTTATCAGCTACGCGTTGCGATGGCGCGATATCACGCAATAGCAATGAGGGGGGGGGGGGGTGTTACAGCTTCGGTGCGTGTGCCTCCAGATGTACTGTTTGCTTCATAAGACGATCAAGCTTGCTACACACCCGTGTTTGACGTTCAGCAAGGTAGTTTTAAGGCAGTATTCTGCCATAAACTGCCACCTCGTTGACCTGAATCACGCTAACGGCAGCAACAGAGTGTAACTAGTGAAAGCTGGCTTAAAATAGTAATGCTCTTTATATAACCTTTCAATAACAAGGCTAGGCTGCGACAACGCGCAGCCAAACTGGTATCAAAATATTCAAGAGGACATTTCTTGCATCATATATGATTGTTCGTAATTGCTTTTTCGTGTTCAAACGGTCAATATAGATATGCATTTGCAATAGTAAAGACGCGTCCCGGAAAATTAGGAATCTCGCCATTTGGCACTTCAGTTGGCGTTAACTGTTGACCTATTGACTCAACAAATCAACTTCAACTATCCATACCATTTGTGTCCATTAGTCATTAAAGAGAAATTGAGCTTTGCCCATTAGTGCAACCCGAACGCTCAAGGCATAGTTTAATTTACTCGTTACTTGAATATATCCAAATCAATAAATTGCACGCTGGTCTCCTCTGCGTCACCAGACAACAAATCAGATACAGTACATCTCACCAAAAAACGTAACATGTTTCCCAAAACAAGAACAGAACTATGTTAGTTAGTATAATTTTTAACACCATGTATGGACACTGCCGTAGACAGCACTGTCATCCAATCCTCTTTTGTTCAAACTATTCAACAGTACGATTTATTTTGTTTGAAACAAAGACATCATTTGATTAATAGCTTGGAGTCATGCATTGTCTTGAGCTTTTCCCATTTGGGTTGCCCATCAGGTACCATGCAATGAATTATTGCTCGATTTATTGGCCGGTGCTCAACATAATAGCAGTGGTTGCACGCCTCGGATTGACATATTCCTGTATAAACAGACATTGCTCGTCACGCAAGATGCGGTTACTATTTTCATTGCCTTCCAGTTTGGCAACATGTAATTATATGTCATCAACACGTGCATTATCTGCGCATGCCGGTAACCCCTCCTACATCTTGAAAATATCAGCTTCAGTCAGGTTTTAGACAATGAAGACAGAAGTTAACGCAAACCCCTGCCAGTGCCAGTTTCTTGTGAGTTATATGTGTACTAACGTTCTCAGTACCAGGCATATAGTTTGATCCGCAGTGTGCTCAAATGTCCGTCTGTTCAATTTGCTTGCAATTACTAAACGAGATTTGTGTCCATTTTGGAGTCGATATATGCAGCTGATCGTCTTCTTCAGGCAGTCAGCGATTCCCGAACATGTTCACTTATCATTCACTGAACTCCCATAACCTGCGGTTCGGACAACTCTTCCCATGTTGAAGCTATGCGCATGTTCACTTTACGGATCTAACTCTATGGAAGCATGCTATCGCTACGACCAGATTGCTTTGCGATATTTGTTTCTTATGGATGTGAGTGGTTGACTATTTTAAGTAATTTGACTGGGGAACCTGTCGCTAATAAACATGTCTACACATTTTAAGAAATGACTGGGTTATTTGAAAGCATTACGTATACATAATTTGAAAGAATATTTTGAAAGAATTCATTGCTACGTTTTGACTATTTACCAAATAAACAAGCCATCACGTATCATGTTATATCTCAGTAGTGTAATAAATCCGCGCGCTATGACGTACTTCGTGAGAAATATATTAGTAGGTAGTTGTCGCCTGGCCGCGATGGCGTACTAATGCCGCGGGTGATGTTAATTTACGACTGTTACAACACTGTAGACTTGAACATTTTGATTAATTTTAGTAGAAAGCTTATACATTGTAAAACCATCAATTAAAATAATGTAATACCTGAGATAATAATATACTCCGTGTGTAAATATATTTTCGTACGTATGTTCTCAGAACTCGCAGTAGTGAAGCGCCACAATGATAGCAAATGATAGCAGATGGCAGAGAAATAGCAAGAATCGGCCTAAAAATTCGAATATTTGTTGCGATAAATATAACCTCACACTCGTTGCCATGTTGTATCAAATGTATAACACTCGTTTAGTAATGTCTCGTTGGGAACTTGCTCGATCCAAATCAAATCTTAAACTCGTGTGATAAATGCGTTGCGAAATCACAACTCATTTGCGATCCTCTATAAGTTATTGCATAGTGGGCAATATTCTCTGTAAGCAGTACAACGGTGATACACCTTAAACTAATATATGATACATAGAATCTCAACGTCGGTTCTTTTCGTCACAATGGTTGAATCCGAGCTGGCAGTCAAATAAATGATGGCATAATCAATTACGGCACGTGTAGACAGACGCCACAATCAAAACGCATACTGAATGACGTAACTAAGTCCGTCATGAACCTTGTCAGATGTGCGAAGTGTATGTATTAACATCTAATAAGCACGCGTTTGACTATTTTGAAACTAATTTGACTGGTCGCTGTTGCTTCAATAGGAAGCAAAGACACCAGCCAAAGTAGTTTCTAACACACGCAAATAACGGGCGGAGCGTATTTAGAGATGAGCGGGCTATAGCTAAAGGCGTATTCATCCAGTGTAGTACACTCGTGTATTATGATCCCGCTTAGAAGTACCTGCAGTTAATTTCAATGTACCTTTCCAGTTTTAGCTGTGACCCACCCATCTTTACCTAAGCTCCACCCACACTTCGCCGTGATAGCATCGATCGAGCTAGGAATTGCAAGACTATCAATTTCCAGAAAACTATACACGTAGGCTGTTAAATATTTTAAAACTAATTTGACTGGGTGCTGTTGCCACCTATGGCAGCAGGAGCGCCCCGTCAAATTACTGTTCAATCGAATGTGTATTAAATGGTAAAGACAACACAATTCGCACATCGTGTCGGACGATTACGTGTTAAAACGGACTAAATCGAGTCATTCATGCCATAATTAATAAGGCTCCATCCTAAACGTGACTTAGTTGATCATGCTGATGGGTGGATAAAGTGAAAACTTCCAATGAGATCTTAAACACGTGTGCTGCATTTGCTAGTACATCGCTAAGAGTGTTCTAGCGTCTTTGTATGTTCGAACGTTTCTTGAGCTAGTTTGTAATCAGTGTACACAGATACAACTTAGATGTACCAATATAACCTAGATTTCCGCAATTGATGTCGTCGGACAAAATAATATTGTGTTTATTTTTTTTTATGAAAACAATGTGAATTGACTCCCAATCATAGGTTATTATATATTTCCGAGTTCAATATGTATTTTGTATTGGTTGAGTCTACATTACGATATACGTCCATATTGAACGATAACACGTAGTAGTGAGGCTACTCACAATCAAACCCAACTTCGTTAGTCATGTTTTACTTTCGTGATTACATCCAAACCTGTTTTGTAAAGGGGAAAATCTCACTAACAAAACATGTTGACCAGAAGGGAGGGGACTTTAATTTCTGTGAGTTTCGTGGTGCTTTCCCACTTCAGAACAGGCGCCAGTTATCCAGTCGTCAGGTCAAACAAACTCCAAACATTGGCATAGGCCCTACAGTTATACAAATCGCAACACTAATTTTCTGATGACTGCATATATTGTATGTACAAACGAAATCAATACTGTGTGTATTAGGCCCGGTAAGCACACGCGCTGTAGGGAAATTGTGGATAAGCCACGAATATAACGCTAACCATATTAGCACAATTAGCGCAGGTCATCAATACCGAGCTAATGAGCTTATGGTTGGCATTGTCAACATGCTCAATCAACAGACTACACACAGATTTTCGTGGCTAAAGGTTCGTCAATATACATTAACATTTGCGCAAAGTCTAATACGATAGCCTTGAGTCATGATCTCGCAGTGGTCGATAAAGGGGAGTGTACATCTACTTCAAAGACAATTTACAAAGATGTGTGCTTGCATTGATCTTGGATATGTGTATGTTGACTACGGCTACAATTGGGGAGGGGGGATTCAATCTGTCGCTCCAATATCAGTCAAATTAGTTTCAAAATATTTGACAGAATAATAAAGACATATGTCGTGTTGGATTATTAAGTGTTTAAGACAGACTAAATCGAATCATGCGTGCAGTAATTGATGATCGCGCCATCCTACGCTTCCCGTGGTTGATTATAACATCATATGATCGACGGAAAATCTGGAAAGGCCCATTAAATGGCATAGGTCCGGCAGGAAAATGACCAGTACTCACCACCTGAGTGGCATTGCGTTGGCGAATTCTGAATGTAATACGGGTTCAGTAAAAATAATTTGAAACTGACTCTATTCTGAGTCTGCCACATGTTATGTCATCAACAGCTCTCGGTCAAATTTGGTTTAAAATATTCAACAGCTCGCATGTATCGTTGGCTTGCATGTGTAAAATCCATGCAATCCAGAGTAAAAAATTGGCAAAGCGTAACCGGAAATGTGTCGGTACACATAAAATGTCTTCCTCTACTGACATAGATGTTTATATCAATTTTCCCAAATAGTTTATGCCATTGCCTAATGTTGTTAATCTGATCAATACTGTAATTATAATTACCGTTTCAATATTTATGTCATTTGAAAATTGTTTGAGACAGTACCGTTAATAGTTCCTCTCTGATTAGAAAGTATTATAAAATATAATTTTAACTTCAGTAGGCGGGTGACGGCGCGGACATCTCGGTAATGAGTCGATATAATGCACTGGTAGCCTCTGGTGCACATATCTGTCGGTTATATCACACTGTCGAGTGAAACTTGGGTAAGCTTCACCACACCTCGCTGCCTCGCCCCAACAATGAGCCTGCAGCCAGTTAGGTATATAGGCCCTACATCCTGCGTTATGCAACTCATAATCCGTATTCTCACCGGAAAGCACGCTCGATTAATCATATAATGGCGTTCTACTCACGTAAACGTTCACACTTATACAAGGTATGACAAGTAACCAAGACTTTATGATCCATCAGACTTATACAAGCGTTACCGCGGAGTGTGAACTACGCAATACACACCACCAACATTTGCAGCACGGCTTTTAACTGAATTTCATCAAAACGCTAATCAGTATGGCCCAGCTAAGGTGGTGTTCACAATATGTACTATGCCCCGCCTATCTCTAGCTAATCTCTACCTACACCTCGCTCGTGGTGGGATCGATCGATCTCTGAACTTCCTGACTATCAATTTCCAGAAAACTATGCATGTAAGCTGTTGCATATTTTGAAACTAATTTAACTGGGTGCTTTTGCTGCTTATGGTAGCAACATCGCCCAGTCAAATTAATTGCAAAATATTCAACAGCATGTTTATTAATTATTAGAGACATACAATTCGTACAACGTGTCGGGTTATTAAGAGTTAAAGACGGGCCGTATAGAATCATTTATGACCTAATGATTATGACGGAATCCTACCCGCCGCTTAGCCGATTATGACGGTATCTGACTTCAGATTGATAGATGGATACCCTGGAAAGGTGAAATGATTGCAAGGATTCGTGTTATTGTCATAACGTGTGTAAGTTCCAACGCTTACATTTGTAAAAACGAAATCTTGTGATCGATTAGACTTAGCTTGCAATTGTGAACACGGCTTAAGCTGAATAAATACAGTAAGAAGCTTTGGCGTCCGTGGTGATGTTCTATTAAATTAGTCAAATTAGTTTCAAAATATTCAACAGAATACGCGTTTTAAATAGTAGAGACGTACAATTCGCACAGCGTGTCGGAGTATTAAGAGTTAAAGACGGCCCAAATAAAATAATCTATAACGTAATGATAATGATGTCATCACCTACGCTGCTTATTATGACGCCATATCACATCAGATTGATGGATGGATACTCTGGAAAGGTGAATTACGGACCATATCGATCTCAAACATACGTGTTATATGTCTGGGCTGCAAATTGCAACACGTATCCACCAGTATGTATGTCTGTATGTCCGTCAGTGTGTTACCAAATCTTTGAACCCTGGATGTTCAGAATCTCAATTTTACGATAACGCTACAGGTAAGCGGTTGGATATTTCGAAACTGGTTTGACAGGAACTTGTTGCTGCCAAACTCCCAGTCAAATTTTGTTTCAAATTATTCAACACAATATTTATCAAATCATAAATGTCTTAATGGTTTTTTTTTGCCTTTCGGGTCTAAAACGTTACATCTTTTAAACAGTTTTCCATAGGCCACCTCTATAAAACCTAGGCACGTGTTAGTAAGTAGCAATGTTTCTCCTTACACGTGTCTACGAAGATATCCCAGCGCTTAAACGTTGGCACCTCTACTTTCTTTGTCGGTAGCGTTTGACTGTGTACACTATAAAGAGAACATCCAGGGTTGCATATTACGATTTTGTCATAAGATGTAGTCACTTCCCAGATCCTAGAGACTTCCAAGAGAATTGTAGGCTCACCTTTATATGGCGGTAACCCTGATTTAAAATCAGAAACCCAGCTAACATAATGTGGTTTTACGGCGTTTGGTAATTAACATAATTTTCGCGTGGCCACTGAAATGCATTTACGGCAACAATTAATGCGCGTGCGCAGAGCTGAATGGGGCCCAGTTAGGACCGTAAGGCCCGTTTTATAAGTTGAACATTCTGTCGCGCCGCGCCAGTGACGAATGGTTGATTTATATAGTGGACTCTGCCATTTTCACGCAGATTTAGCTGTCACGGAACATGAGCGGTTCGACTTATAAATCGGGCCTAACAGTCGCTAGCCATGCACACACGCGATTGGATTACTGCTTTTATAAGATTATATGGAGATCTCATTATAATATATTACGGTCCTGCAACAACATCTTGACATGATAAAACTTGGCTATGGGCATTCCGATGTGCTTATGCCTCCCAAAATCGTGCCGTGACAGTACCGTAGAAGCGTATTCAGTCTTCAGCCAACATCCCACAATTCATTGAGCTTACTGCACTTTAACGGTAACCTGAACATTGTTAGGTTTCGGATTTTGCGTACTGTGCCGGGCTGTGTCCGCATCTTAGCGAACAATGTGTATACGTAACCCAGGGTTACGGCATGCAATAACGGACCTCGGCATGGACATGACAATTAAAGCTTAGGAACACAATTAGTTGAGCCACATTATAAAATGCATTACTGTAAATGTAATGCCATAACCATTCCTTTATCGTGCTATAGATGGCTGTCGATGGCAGGTGGATTGTCTTTAGTAGGCACCGCCTCTCTGTTGGCAAACCCTTTCCTTTGGTTAACCCGTCAACCCTTACAGATCATAAACCCATGATCATAAAAAAGCGCCCAGCCAAATTAGTTTAAAAATATGCAATCTTTATTAAACAGTAAAGACACACAATTCGTACAGCAACGCTTAGTCCGTCATCAAGTAAGCGTTCGTGACTCTCGTGAGGCACTCCATCATTCATAAAGTAATTGTTCAGCGTAACGTAGTAGATTATGCCGTCATATGATAGATAGGTAAACTGAAATCCGCAAATGAGACACGGGATTTCCAATGGGTACATGGCTTAATAAATCATACTTAGGCTAATGCTTAGACAACAAGGTCGTTGACCTTTAACCAATTGGAGGTTGATAACGGCAGGAGATCAATACCGGTAATCTCGTCCTGGGGGTATGCCCATTAATTTGTCTCATTTAACTACTGCCATGATCACACAAGAACTGGCCACGCGGGCGATTTGACTGACGATAATACGACACATATATTAATTCTCAGTATGTGGCAAGTGACTGGTAATCGAAGTTTCTATTTGTGGACTAGTCTTACTCTTCCCATAAGAATGAGCCGTGCTATTTGTACTGTCATCGACTTCTCAGACATCGCGTGCAGCGGTCGATGCGTGAATAAATAGTCCCTTGTGAATTTCCGTACGTCGGTGTTCCGCTTGGCACTTATTGCCGCGTTGCCTTTCTTGTTTCTTTACAAATATACAGGCTTGTTTCTGGATTGTTTGTCAGCTTGGGTGCCTTCTCTCTTTTGTTTTCACCATCCGGGTCTCCCCATGTCTGGAATGTAACTGGTAAGACAAGTATCACAGTGAAATGTCAGGAAATTCGCTCAATACATTTCCAGTAACAGAAATCTCTAGCTAAGCTCCGCCCACAATTTGCGCGTGTTGGTATCGATCGATCACTACATTCCATAAATCCCAATTTCCAGGAAACCATACAAGTAAGCGCTTGAATATTTTGAGAGTAATTTGACTGTGTTCTGTTACTGCCTATGGCAGCAAAAGCGTCCCGTGAAATTAGTTTCAAAATTTCAGCATACTGTTTATTCAATAGCAATGCCATAAAATTCGTACAACTTGTCAGACTATTAATCGTTTATGACGGACTTAGCCACGGAGTTCATGGCGTAATTGATTATGACTTCGGCATACATGTGACGTAGTTGATTATGGCGTATATATGTTATTGACAGAGAAACGGACTTCCTCTATTAAGAGAACGCACGAATTTGCATTGGGAAAGAAACGAGTAATTAATGGCCACGTGGGTGAAAATGAAATAATCTCCTTAGAATTTGATCGGCATTACATTTTTTGCAACTGTTTCATTATGTCTGGTTATCTGAGCAGCTCATTTGAGATTTCATCCATGGCATTCTGACAAGATAAAATGTCCTGTAATTGTATTATCACCGATTGACGCCCCACTTCCGAGCGCGATGCTAGACAGACTCTGCCTTGTCTTCAGATAAATGTCCACCATGCCTGTCACATATGGGTTTATTACTTGTCAAAAAATGTATCTTCGTCGGGTTTTATTGCTGAATAATAAGCTGTCAAGGGATCTATTATGTTATAAAACTGGTTATGTATTAGATCAGTTTATGAAAATGAACGCTTTTTAACCCATAGAATGCAATTGCCTGCTTATTGGATGGGTGAAGGGATAGTGCCGATAGTGTGGGAGTTGTCACACCACACGCGCAAGCGTGACAACTCCCACACTATCGACATATATGTACGCGCGCAAACACGCACGCACACACGCACACACATACGCACACAACATCACACACATCAACACACAGACGCACACGCACAGGCACACACACACGCGCGCGCACACGCACACACACAGACACCCACACCCACCCGCACACACACACACGCACGCGCGCACGCACGCACGCACGCGCGCGCGCACGCACGCACGCACGCACGCACGGCATATATATATACGAGCGCAAACACGCAGGCACGCACACACCGACGCACACAACAGCACACACACGCACACGTACACGCACATGCACACGCACACGCACACGCACACGCACATGCCCGCACGCACGCACGCACGCACGCACGCACAAACACACACACACACGCACACGCACACGCACATACGTATATACACACATATATACACAAACACGCATACACTCCTCATGGGCTTACACATGCACACGCATGTCTGTTCACCGTATCGTACTTCTGTCCACTCATGGCCGCAGCAGCGGCCAGTCAAGTTAGTTTTGAAATAGTCAACAGAATGGTAATTAAATAACAAAGCCATACAATTCGTACAACCTGGCGGACTATTACGCGTTTAAACAGACTAAAAAGTCATTCGTGACATAATCGATTACGATGCCAGTCTACTTGTTACGTTTAAGACTGAGAACCAGAATGCATGCCACCGAAAGGTCTCCGGCTATGCAGATTTCCAATGACAGGATGTTATATGTTGCTTATGGTAATTACAATTACCTAATAAGTGTTGGGCTATATGTCGGTGTGTGCGCCTGCACGGAACTGCAGAAAAAACTACTGATTTAAGTCGGCTCAAGTTTAACGCAACAAAGGATCTCACCACGAAAGAGAATTTCCATACATTGGATGCGATTCTGATGAAATGCCGCGATGATTACAATATTAAAATTGCGCAATAGCCAAAGAATGCTACACTTGTCCGACGTAAAGAGCACTTGACGGAGACAATCATTGTCACGAGATAGAGGAAGATGAAAAGAGACAATATCTAAGGACATATCTGGGATCGTGATTGGAGCTGGTTTCAATAAAATATAATTTTCCTGGGCTGTTTACCAACTTTCTGTTCAGTATGCAAATACACTATGTTGTCAATGCACAATTTCAAAGTCAGAAGGTTTAAGCTATTACCCTGTTAATCCTGTAATCATGTTAATTGCAAAGATTGATCAAGAAATCCAAAACATGTTCTCAGTAAGTGTAAATTTACAGGCCAAGAGAAGAGTATTTTTGCAATTTTTCCACTAAAATGGCAGTGGTAAATTTTCAAAACTTCTCTTCTCTTGGCCTGCAAATGGGCTTTTGTCATGGCCATTGCAAATCCATGTTAATCGAAATGAGTATTCAATTGTTAACAAAGACACGGAGAAGAAAAAGCGGTACAGACAACTTTGAGGAATTTCGTTTGATAATGATTTCACTGACAAAAGTTGTTCAATAGAAAGAATGCTGAAAATATATGCCTTAAAATGGCAGCATTATTTTTTTTCTGGATATGAACACATTACGTTATAGTCCAGTAAAACTACAAATTAACCTAGAACAAATTGCAAGAGAATTTATTTCTTTTCTGCGGAAGTCATGGGACTGCCAGGTGTCACATATCAAAAGTCCTCCAAAATCCCTCGATGGGAAAGTGGGTAAATTCGCATATTTAGCTACCGCCATTATCCGAATAATGAAACTTCCCTTACCTGCTTCATTCCGCAAATAAACGAAGTAGAAATGTTGTCTACGCTCTGAATTTCATGGTCACGGAAGATATCAAGGAAGTTGGCAAGATCTGTATCAGGAACTTTGAGTCTCAACATACCAGGAACTTCCCATTGACCTTTAAGGAGTTAACTGCGATGGAACAAACAGACCCAACAGCTGACATTGACATCCTCTGGGATTTCTCTTTGTTTCTGCGTTCAAGGAGACAGTCATGGTCTGGCATGATGCAAACTGTTCACCAAGGAGTGTATCCAGGTAAATCGTCTGTTATTTTCCTTCCGATGATAGATCTAGAGCCAAGTAACATGACCTGCATCTTTTCCACTTTGACTTATGTTTGTGAACAGGCAAAGCGATACCACGTTGCACCCGTGATTACATTTGATCAGCCCTTATTTTGGAAAGCTATGACTATCATAGAGATTGAGCCGAGCTGGAGTCCATTAAAGCAAATTATTCTAAGACTCGGAGGTCTTCATATGGAGATGAGCTTCCTTGGCTGCATTGGTCACTTAATGGCAGGAAGCGGTCTTGCGCCTATTCTAGAGGTAGTCTACGCTGAGAATGCTGTCAAACACATTCTTAGTGGAAAGGCAATTTCTCGAGCAGTTCGAGGACACCTCATGGTTTTTGCTTCTCTCAGTACAATCTTGATTGCAAATGCATACAACCTACCACTACCTACAATTGCAAATGCTGAAGTTGACACCGTAGAATATTCCGCTGCAATGCATTCAAAAGAATTGTTTGACAATGATGATAATGTTGCAGGACATGAAACGATTGAAAGTTCCCTAAATAAAAGTCTGGTTAAAGTTGGAGAGCTCTATGATGACATTATCAAAAATCCGTATGTAGCTACAAGATTGTCGTCGGAAAATGCATTACATGATGTCAAGGACAAACTAGACTCAGAGAAGGTGGTCATGAAAGATAAGAGGACTGCACGACTCTGGCTTTTGTATATGGAGTTGGTTGACATTCTGCGCAAATTCATTAAGGCAGAACGAACTGGTGATTGGAACATGCACCTTCAGACCGTTCGTGAGATGCTTCCATATTTTGCAGCCGCTTGGCATAATCTGTACGCCAAGTCTGCATATGTATATTTACAAAAGATGTTAGAAATACCTGAAAGTCATCCAGATATACACACCAGCTTCCTCAATGGGCATCATGTCATTCATCGAAGTGATAGGTATTGGGCAGGGTTATCTACTGATCTAGTTATTGAGCAGGTCCTTATGAGAAGTGTAAAGTCAAGTGGTGGTCTAACACGAGGTCGTGGAATGACAGAACTTCAACGTCGTGTTTGGTTGTTGTCTATGCCCGCATGTGCAGATGTGTGTAATGCAATGTAAGAGCTCTCTGGGGTAAACTGTGATTCAAGTGAACAACACAAAGATTCCCCACAATCTCGAATAAAGCGTGATATGGATGATACTTACAAAATTCTCAAAATCCTTAGTGAACTGAATCCATTTGGACCAGACCCTTCTCTTAGAGGACTTGTTAGTGGATTGTCTGCACATGAATCAGTCAATGTTGACGATGCTAAAGATATTGGAGAATCAATTATTAATTCGATGTGTGGCCAATGTGTATCAAGCATTTCGTTCCAGAGAAAGAGACAGGCTATTACCTTAGCATCCAAAACATCTCTCAAGATTGATGGTGAATGTGTACAAATTGATCCACAACTCCTATTTCAAAGACTCAGTTTAATTGCTACAAATGGATCAAAAGGGAATCCATCATCTTATTTTGAGTATGCGTTGTGCACTCATCCGCCCGCACTCTTTGATAATTCATCTCTTCCATGGGAAGCAAATAAGCCGGCACTTGCTGATGCATTGTGGAAATTAATTCAAAATGAAGATGCAGTCCTTCCAGATTCTGTCCACTATGTGCTTGATGGAGGAGCTCTATTACACGTGTTCCATGGCAGCGTGGAGAGACATTTGCAAATGTTTGTCAAAGATATGTAAAATATTGCATAAGCAAATATGGAAAGGCTACAGTAGCTTTTGATGGTTATGACCAAGGCCCAGACATAAAAGATGTAACACATAAGAGGCGAACTCGTGGATCAGGCGCAACTGTTGTACTGACTCCGCAAACAGTTGTAACGCTGAGTAAGCCTGATTTTCTTAGTAACAAGCAGAACAAACATCGGTTCATATCAATCTTAAGTTCATCTCTCGAACAGGCTGGATGCTTAACGATAAAGGCAAGCGGTGATGCTGATGTCTTAATTACGCAAACGGCTATCTTGGCTTCAAAGTCAACAAATACTGCTCTTGTTGGAGACGATACCGACCTACTGGTGTTGCTTCTATACCATACTGATATGAATGGCTGTCAGCTATTTTTCAGACCAGAGCCAAAGCAAAATGCAAAGAAACCCCGACTGTGGAATATCAAAATGGCAAAGGAAAAACTCGGGTTCTGTTTGTGCTCACAGCTGTTATTTATCCATGCTATCCTTGGCTGTGACTCAACATCTAGGCTTTATGGAATTGGAAAATCTGCATCCCTTAGCAAAATCCAGTGCTGCAAAGAACTCTCTCAAATTGCTGAAGTGTTTACAATGAGTAATGCGAATAAAGATGACGTGATAAAAGCAGGTGAGAAGGCAATGCTTATTCTATACAATGGCACTTCAATGGATAGTCTAGTTGCTTTGCGGTACAAGCGATTCAGTGAGAAGGTTGCAAAAAGTTCCAAGTATGTTGAAGCACGAGATTTACCACCAACACCCGCATCCGCAAAGTTTCACAGTCTTCGCGTGTACTACCAAATTCAAGTTTGGAGAGGAGATGCTGGAGATATGGATCCAACAGAATGGGGCTGGAAAGTTCTCAACCACCAAATGCTGCCTGTTAAGACTGACATGCTGGCAGCACCTGACGATTTACTGTATTCATTTCGATGCAGCTGCAAAACTGGCTGTGAATCAAAGAGATGCACCTGTAGAAAACATGGGCTCAGCTGCACATCCGCCTGCGAAGACTGTAAGGGTCTCAGTTGCTCGAATTCAATAACGCTCATTGAGGAAGATGACTTGGATAATTGATGCAAGATGAAATTAGTAGAAACCAGGTACCTATGCCATACTATTTCATCTTAGCTTAGCTTAGAAACACACAATACCGTGACATAATAAAATATAATATGTATTGTATCAATATCAATGATGGTATTAGGCAAATTCATGCAAGTGGCATAACACAATACATTTAATTTGTGGAGAATATGTCAATCGTATTCATTTATTACTAAAAAAGTCCAAAAATACCCAGTCACACATATATTACATACCGGTTTTAAAGAAATAAAGAAAAATGGATTTTTCAGGTGAAATGGCCCAAATCTGGTAATAATTATGCAAATTTTACCCTTTCCCCTATTGGGATTTTGGAGGACTTTTGATATGTTGTACATGATGCCCCCCTATACACTTGGCGAGGTAAAAAAATTATGTTGCAATTTGTTCCGGGTTAAAATATGTTTGGCCTAGATTGACTGGACTATTAGGAGGGGTTGTTAAACAAAACAATTAATTGGTATGACCGTATTCATATATATAAGTGAGAGGGTGTCAAGCTCGTTGCCATTTCCTCACAAATGTATCACACTCGCTAGGAACTCGTTTGGAACTAGATAAAGCGCGTTCTAAATATGATCTTACTAAATAGTCATGATATGAGTGATATGAAATTGCAAGAAGCGCGAGATCCTCTCTTGTTGCTAAAGTGTCCAGTTGTCTTCTCTCCCAGTTAGACAAATACGTCTTATTTGTATTGATGTATATTTTACGCAAGCGATTTGCTCCTCAAAATGAAGCATCATCTTGATTTATGTGTATAACAAAATGCGAATTTACTCGCAATCATTGTATGCTATTTTACACGCATGAGTCCAATATGTACTCATATGAAAGCACATCCTGAGTAAGCATATTTTATTTCTCTTAGTCACCTCCAAACGCTGGAAGGCGGTTGCCACTCTGGGTTTAGTAGAGCATTATCATATGTGAACAGGCTCGAGTTCTCCACCCATGTGGTTATGCAAATGGTAACACTAGATGTCTGTATGTGCAGATTTCACTGGAGATTGAATTACTCGCAACTAGTGTGGCTAGTCATGTTTTATGTACATGAGTAACCTCCAAACATGTTTCATAAACCAGAAAACTGCTCTAACAAAACATGTGTGAAGGGGTGGGGTGGAGGGGGGAGGTGAGGGGGTGGGGTGGGGTGGTATTTTCCGTATGCGGGATTCATAGAGCTTTCACACTCCTCTTGTGGGATAAATTGAAAAAATAGTCTTCTAAAATTAAAACATCTTGGAAAATATTGACCATGGCAAAATGCGTACTTGATATAGCAAGTAGTATTTTGAGCATTTTGAGGCGCTGTTGACACAAGAGGTGTTAAATAAGCTACAGTTTTACATCCACCAGAACTAGTACATTCCGAAGATTGCCATGCTAATAAACAAGTGGCAACAGAGCCTTGCTAATGACTGTATATATTGTATATGATTTGCATTACGTCTATCAGATAAGCGCTACATAAATGCTAGATAAACCAGTAATGTGCAGAAAAGCACATTAAGGCAAGTAGGGCATGCCGCCAATACCGAGCTAGTAAGCATATGGGTAGCATTGAACACGTGCATAAAAACAGTATATACTCACTACAGGAATATTGTTAATATTTACATCATTTTGAAGCTAATCGTCCATCTAGGCAACTGAATCAACGGCAACAAAGTCAACACGATCCATGCCATGTTTCACAATTCTTCCATGTATTTTTCTTGAGGGCAGTATTCATCGCATGCTTTAGCCAACATTGGTATGGCAAGATCTCGAATACATGAAGGTTCTATTGTCGTCTGTGGACAACGATGGTGGTTGGGCAGCAATTTGAGAATGTGCAATGCCGAGAAACAATACTAACACCCTCTACCACCCACCTGAAGGACACACAATGTGACTAGTTCCGCCAAGATGCTACGCCTGTCAAGCTCTCTTGTAAGAAGGTTTTGTAACCATTTACTTAGTATCATTGTCGGAGCTGCATAAAGATACTCTGTGGAGTGACAGCAGACGTCAATCTTTACAATGGAAAATAGGTCTACACAAATGGCTATATGAGGAGGTGGCACGTTACACTCTCGCTCACGATATTGTCCTAACAACTATCACAGAGTGCGAGAACGTACCCCAGTAACACAATACTTAAGCAATGTAAATGAATCTAAAACTAACGAATTCAAGTCAGTAGATTCCTGGAAAAAACTTTAAGGTGCCAGTGGGGTGCGCATGTCTGTCCTGGGTAAGACCCACGCCGGTTCCGATAATGACTAACAGCTGCATCATGAGGAATCTAGCTGGAAAATAGAACGAGACAAGGAGCAGAAAAGAGAAGATGAGGGCAGTTGCATTACCATTCTATGCATGGTAATAATAGCCGCATACAGTAATAATAAACGGTTACTATATTAATAATCAGAGCTTAATACACTACTAATAAGAGTCTAATATATTAGCTGGACAGCTGCTCTCAGAATTTCCATAGAAGAATAATTGATGTATTGATGACATTCTAGAGGTATAGTACTACTAATACAATCCGAATTGTATTATAACCTAGTGTGAATTGAAGACTTAAGGAAAATCCATAAGAGACTCAATTGGCATGATTAATATAAAGATAGTGCTTCCATAGAACACGCTGATGCCGAAAAGGATTGGAATAGCCAGTCAGTAGCAATGGCCGATTAGAAAATATAATAGTATACATATAATGCGATGCTCCCCTATACAATCTGTTACAGGATTAACGCATTAGATATTAAAATACTTCCAAGCTGGAATGTAAAAATCATATTTTATAAAAGTAACATACTCTGAAATTGTGGAATATTATACAGTTTCACTATGAAATATAGTAACGTATGTTAGTGACGTATTATGATACATATATTATAAGGATTAAAAAACGTACGTTTTGCGGTATTTTATAATCCTATGTAAAATGCAATACAAATATATAAAGAATATGTGAACAATAAGGTCTGGAATTACAGGTCGCGAAGGTTCGGGAATTCACCTTTCCAGTCTATCCATCCATCATATGGCGTCATATGACGTCATAATCGACTAAGTGACGTGTATGAAGACGTCATAATCATCCCGTGATGACGTCATAATCATAACGTTATGAATGAGTCGATATATCTCGTCTTAAACACGTAATAGTCCTATACAGCACGAATTGTATGTTTTTGCTATTAAATAAACATGCCAGTGAATATTATAAAACTAATTTGGCTGGACGCTGTGGCTGAAATAGGTAGAAACAGCGTCCAATCAAATTAGTTTCAAAATAGTTAACAACTTACCCGTAAAATTTACTGGAAATTGATAGTCAGGGAGTTCAGCGATCGATCAATCCTAGCACGGACGAACGTAGCTAGATATCGGCGGGGCATACAGCTGAAACTGGAAAGGTCCATTGTTTCTGTTGATGGAGAAACGCCGAGCGACATCGACTTATAGACACATTGTGATAACTGTTAATACTGGAAACTGATTGGCATACTTCGGTACTCAGAGTCAATGTACTACACTCTATATAGCTCTCTAGAACTTTCGAGATATAATAGAAGGAGTAGGCGAAAGCCCTATGCTCGAAACAAGTGGAGATACGACCAGAGAAGCAGAAAATTCTCGCCCCTAACACGGGAGCTGGGACATCAGCTAAAGGTTGATAGCTGATAAGTATTCGGGAAATGAGCAAAATAATCAGTAACAGTGTGGACACATTTTCACCATAGTGAAGCACTATGAGACAATTACGGTGTGATGGGAAAGACATCTTACGGCAATTCCTACCCAGCGTTCCGTTTCTTAAGGCTAACCAGAAGTCGAACTCCGGCGAGGTGAAGATATAATCATCTCCGCGTTATGAAAGAGTCTGTTCTATTAAAGCTGCAGTTGAAGAGACGCAGCCGTGAGGAACACAATTCGCCTTCCCAGAATTAGGCATCTATCATATGACGTCACAATCAGCTAGGCGGCGAGTAGGATGACGCCATGATCATTACGCCATAAATGATTCTTAATGTCCCGTCTTTAACTATTAATACTTCGACGCGTTGTATGAATGGACCTTTCAGGTTTTACCGATGCCCGGCCCATTTCTAGATTAGCTCCACCCACACCTCGCTCGTGTTGGGATCGATCGACTGACTATCAATTTGCAAAAAGCTACACAGGTAAGCTGATAAATATTTTGAAACTAATTAGACTGCGTGCTGTTGCAGCATGTTTATTAAATAGCCAAGAATTACAAAGACATACAATTCATACAACGTGTCGGACTGTTTGAGATTTGATGACGGTCTATATGGAACCCTTTGTGACATAACTGTTATGACGCGCTGAGCTTATTATGACGTCATATGAGGTCAAATGATGGATGGATACGCTGGAAAAGTAAATTTCCCTGTCTATGTTATTTAATACGTATGCTGTTGAATATTTTGAAACTGACACAGTTAGTCAAATTTGTTCCAAAATATTCAATATCTTACTTGTATAGTTTTCTGGAAATTGATAGTCAGGGAGTTCAGATATTGATCGATCCCAACACGAGCGATGTGTAGGTGGAGCTTAGAAAAATGTGGGCGGGGCATTGCAAAAACTGGAAACGTCCATTGTTCGTTCAAGTAAACCATGCAGATACAAAGAATTCTCCGGAGATCTGCGGATTCACTGGAGAAGGTTCACCATACGCTACAGTACATCACACGTTACGCAGATGTCGGCTATTGCGGGATTTGGATGATTGGCAGTAGGGAATGTCCAGGCGCGCAGGTTTCTAGAGTTCTAACTTGGACGAATCTGATGCTTCTGTAATTCGCTGACGGACCCTCGGGAAAGTATAAGTTTCCCACGAAAGTCAGATAACCAGAATCCGGCCAAAGAAATTCACCGGGAGGGCAGGCAGAATTCTAACTGCCATATGAGTTTGATAGAGTACTGGCTCCTAAATGAAATAACGGATTGCACTGGAAATTGAAGGTGTAGTAAACGTTGGCTTAAGGAAAGTTTAATCGTTACTAACGAATTAATACTGTGTCGATTCTGAAATAGTTTGCAGAAGCCTGGCCAAGTCCGCTCCGGACATATATAAGTAAGTCTCTTTTCGGTTGATTATTACGGAAACGCAAATTATACGTGTTATGATATAATTAGACAGGTCAGCCATGGAGAAAGACGCTGTCGCTATATATGCCAGCGGTGTGCAGATGCTGTACATTTTATCTGTATTTAATGGTACGACATCCACGATAAACCGCTCACGGCCACCAGGCATAGAGGAAGTACACACTCATGTGTAGAAGCGGATTCGGATGCCCGGCCTCCGCCCATATGTAACCATAGCATGGGATAGTCATCTGCACCAGATTAGAATATGCCTAGCTCTCTGAAATTTTAGGGATCATGGAATGAATGATCCGATAGACACCAAACTAAAGAATAGCTTATGTCTGAGCTGCAACTTGAAACTAAATGTATGTCACTATGTATGTCTATATGTGTGGATCTGGATGTTATTACATCTTTTAACAGTTTAGCATGACTGAATTATACATAGCAGTGATTATGTGTACATGTTTCTGCGAAGATATTGGAACCCACGAACTTAAATGTTCGACGGTCCAAGTCGCCATCATTTGATTGTTTAAAATATAAGGTGATTGATTGATCGCGCAGATTATTATATTAGCTTCCCCATGCCCTCAGCCACCCGCTATCCACTCTCTTGAATACACCATTAAAAGTAGGTAAAATTTCAGATTCTTGGGCTAATGCGAATATCTCGGCTATTTTAAAAAAAGGTGATGAAAAGCCTGACAATTATCGTCATATCAGTCTCACTTCTGTGGTGTGCAAATTGATGGAATCAATTATTAAAGACTCAATTATGGAACACCTAGCTGCTGTCAGACAACCGATTTGGTTCTGTAAGCCGCCGATCTACTGTGCTTCAATTACTCGCAGTGCTACACAAATGGCTGGATGCACTGGATAATGGAGGGATACCAGATGTGAATTACTTCAACTGTATGAAGGCATTTGATAAAGTCCCTCACAAACGCCTACTTGTATATCTAGCTGCCAATGGCATTGGCGGAAAACTATTACACTGGATCCAATCATTCCTAATTGGGAGGAAACAACAGGTAGTCATTAACGAAATATACTCTAACCCTGTGCAAGTAACCAGTGGCATGCTGCAAGGCCCAGTAGTCGGCCCACTTCTATTTATATTGTACACACATCCCCTGCCTGAGGAAATTAGTTGTGGGCAAGAGGTATTCTTGTTTGCAGACGAACACAATTATTCAGATCAATCGTTAAACAAGCTGTATGTGATTCTCTGCAGCACGATAGAGTCGCCTATGGCTGAACATTCATTACAAATGTAAAAGCATGAGGATTTCTTCAAAGGCTACAACTCCCCTGTCAACACACTGGACTCTACCCGCCATACTTTAGCGTATTCATCCACCGAAAAAGACGTTGGTATCGTAATTCATGAACAATTAAAGTATGATCAACATATATACACGAAAAAATAAACAAATCCAACCAAATAATGGTACTAATTAGATAATAGACACACATTTACTTATATAGATAAAGGCAATTTCAAACACCTATTTAAACCCCTTGCTAGGCCTTCATCGAATATGCCAATGTAGAGTGGGCTCCCTTCCTAAAGAAACATGTAAATGCGATAGAAAATGTCCAAAGTCATGCTACCAAACTTATTCCAGGTATACGTAACCTATCTTATAATGAAACATTCAACGAACTTAAATTACCAACACTCATGGTTAGAAGACTAGGTGGGGATATGGTCGAAATATATAAAATCCTTAACAACAAATACAATCAACCACCATCAAACCGTATACAGCTTTGTGACAATAACAGTATGACAAGAGGTTATAAGATAACAATTAAGAAAACTAGATCTAGGCTAAATATCAGAAAGTGATTATTCCCTTCACGATGCACAGACCAATGGAACACGCTACCAGCATGCATTATCAATGCGCCATCTATCAACTCTTTAATATCTAGACTAGACAAACATTGGAGTAGGCATGCACTGCTATTCAATTTCGAATCTTAACAAATATAGTAGTCATACGACTACCTGCTTTAAAGATTCACTAATACACTACGAATGTGAAGATAACCAGCAACTGAGTCAGCCCGCCAGCATATGCAGTCCATAACTGGCTGCAGAGGCGAGTTGGTGCCTGCTGTCAAAAGAGGATCCATGTGAGTCCATGTGAGTAAAGGGAATTACGTACTGGCTTTCTCTTGAGCAGCAACACAAAAAGCTGAGACATATCAAATAATACATTGTCGTATGTTTAATGGGGAAATCATGTATCGTAAAATAGATAGCTGTCGATGGGAGGTGGGTAGAGTAAGTGTACGGGTAAGTCAAGAGAAGACTATTTTTTTCAAAGTGTACCACTAGAATAACTGGCTTTCGGAACCAGTTATTTATGTGTACATTTTCAAAAAAGTCGTCACATAGCCTGCAAATGAATCGTTCACAAGACGACTGCATAGCCATGTTTGTCCGACATCATCACAAAAGGGTTACACGTAGATCCATATTCAGAAAGTCTGATCAATATGGTAGCGCCCTGAAAAAAAAATCAATTGTCATAGCGAGTATACGGGTACATATGAATAAGGCAATCCGAATATTATGTTGAACACGTAAAACTAATATGACTGAAAGCGGTTGCTTCCTATGACTGCAGTCGAATTAGCTTCAAAATCCATAGACGCTTTCTTGCATAGTTGTCTTGAAAGGGAGACGCTGGAATTACAATGGTTACCAGGGTGATAAATCATACTTAATTTAATATGGAGACAACAACGCGGCTGACCTTTAGATTGTAGGATGCTGGTAACTGCTGTAAATCATTACCACTAATCCTGTCCCGACGGCATGGTAATTAATTTTGCTATTACAACTAACGCCATGATCCCATACGAACCGGTCACCAATTTAACTAAATCTAAGATGTATACAATATTGTCGATGTGTGTGTCACAGGACAGATTACCAAAGCTGCTAGTTGTAGACTAGTTTTGCTTTTCCGAGCAAAGCGTGCCACGTTATTTCTACTGTGGTCGATTTCTAAAACATCGTGTGCATCGGCCGATGCATAGATAAATAATCCTGTGTAATACTTTGACACCGATCTTGGCACTTATTGCCACCGTATGTTCTTGTTTCTTTTCAAATATATACACTTGTGTCCTGTGTATGTGTAAGGCACGTGCAGGCTCTCTTTTAGTTGCATCCCCGCGCTGTTCCACGTCTGGAATGCAACGTATAAGACACGTATCACAGTGAAATTTCAGGAAATACAGTCATAACCTTTTCAGAAATACATATATTGATTTAATGCGTATTATGAGAACGTGAGAATATTGAATATGAGTGAGCAAATGTGTCCTAAGCGAGTAGGGATAAAATAGTATAGCATGTGTCCAACTGTCTCGTCAGTTAGCCCTTACCACACTGATGTCAGAATTTTAAATTTTCATATTAATATAAAAAATTAAATGGTGTATATGTGTGGACAAATTTGATGGAAGATGGTGCTGTCGAAGACAGCAAATCGTCCAGCAAAAATGTTGAAAAATGTACGCCGGTTTCTTTGGTATTGACATGGTAAAAGATAGATTATAGACATCAGAGTGGTAAGGGTTAGGGAAAATGGAGCAACACATTTAACATTGTATCCACGACATGCTATGACGATAACTTATTCTGTGATTGTATTATCACGGATTGATTCCTCGCTCCCATATATGATGATACACGGGATATGTCTCTTCATTCAGATTCGTTCGTGGCTTGTGATAACTGTTCACCCATATCACTCGTGTCTGCCAAATAAGTGTCTATTAAATGTCAACATAATATCTCAATTTCCAGCGTAGGCCCGCACGATAAGTTGTCATGGAATCTATAATGGTATGATACCGACTGTTTATTAGATCAGTTTATGAAGATGAACGCGTTTTTTTTATCGAATACATACAGTTGCCAGGCTGGTTGAAATGGTCTCAGTAGCCATAGAGTTGTCACGCTGGACACACACGCAGCCACAGAAGCAGCCACGCGCAGGCGCACGCATGCGCGCACACATACGCACCACCACACGCGCGTATACGTATGATATGCCAGTTATTTTTAATATATATGGGATATATTAAAGGACGGACCCAGACAAGGACAAGGATCCACACACTAATGGATGGACGCCATCCAGACTCAAACTCACAAGATAAATGTATTACGCAATTACTCAACCCATTTCGCATCCAATCCATCACCCATCCACCCACCCACCCACCCCTCTCTCTTTCTCTCTCTCATATGTATAAATCTCTCCCAAAATACCACCCACCAACACGCCCACTTCCCCCATCCTCCATCCGCCTGTCAGTCCGTCTGCCCGTCCACACGTCCATCTATCCATCCATCTACCAACCCATCAATTTATCCATCCATTCACACAACGCGCCCACCCACATGCCCGTCCGCCAACCAGCTAATCCATTCATCTATCCATCCATCCATCCATCCATCCATCCACCAATAAATCAATAAATAAATAAGTAGATCAATAAACCAATAAATCCTTACATCAGCTAATCAACCAAACAACCACCCAACCATCCAACCAACCAACCAACCATCCAACCAACCAACCAACCAACCAACCAACCAACCAACCAACCAACCAACCAACCAACCAACCTACCAACCTACCAACCAACCAACCAACTAACCAGCCAACCAATCAAGCAAACAACCAAACAACCGAACAACCAACCACGCAACCAACCAACCAACCAACCTACCAACCAACCGACCATTCAAACAACCAACCAACTAACAAGTCAACTAAACAAACAATCATTCAATCAATCATTCGCAGAATCTAATCAGGTATCTACAGTGGGTAGGGTAATGGCGTGTGTCGGTGGGTAGATTGGTTGATGTGTGCATGTGTGCGTGAGTGTGTATGCGTGTGTGTGTTCGTACGTGCGTGCGTGTGCGCGTGTGTGTAGGTGTGGGTGCGCGTGTGCCTGCGCGCATACGTGTGTGTCTGTGCATGTGCGTGTGTTTGTGAACATACGTGGTGGATCGCTGGATGGTCGGTCGGTCGGTTGGCCTGGCTGTCGGTCGGTCGGTCGGTCGTTCAATCAGTTGATTGAATGATTACATTACACGTTTTTCATGATAATACGTGACATGTTAGAAAGAGATAACCGTTCCCGAATTTGGATACATAGCGATGGGGCGACAATTTATTAACTGCAAAGGCAAGAATGGTTTGCTAGTTGCCAATAACCTAACTATTACGCAATCTTTATAAATGTAAATAATTGGACCTACTACGTGATTTCCTAATGAGGTTTTAACGCGCACTTACCTCCAACAACATACATGTATCCTTTTAATCTATTTTCTAATTCGTCCTTGCATTCACATACACGGCCAAGAGACGTTGTTCCTAAGTCTACTCCATTCAAGGCAAGTCATTCAAACGATTTTGTCGAGATACTTCGACCGCCGTCTTTCAACATCAGTAAGACGAATTCGGCAAACCCTGGATAGGTGTGTTGGTTACCAAGACTGGCCAGGTTTTCAGACCGAAGTCAAAAGTGGAGTAACTGCTAACGCTTAGGCGTTATCTGTTTGATTGGCATGTAACATGACCTCACTGTTTACGTCCAAAATACGTCCCCGTTTCTGCTCATCGCTAACGAGGTGAGGGGTCAATTAGATTGGCGGTTTCTCAAACAACGGAGAGATAGTCCGCGCCTGAGTCAGGAGCCGGTTTCGCTGCTCAATTAAGTACGCCCGAAGATCTGGTGCCCAGTCATATAGCTCCGACACTAGAGGGCATTACAAACGGGATCTGCTACGGTCCATATGGGAATGGACCATATAGGAATATGTCACGCTGATTTATCTGTACCCTCTATTAGATATTATTCACAGGCGTATTGGATACTACGCCTGGGCAGGTTTTCATAGCGAAGTCAAATAGCAGATTGCATGTGCCTAACAATTTTGTGTTTCAAAATCCTCAACAAGGAATTTAACTCTTCCCATTCTAGGTCCATTTACGGCAGATTAAGATTGTTTATCAGAATATACACATAGGTGCTGATGCGCGGAGAGAGGCAATGATTCGATATAATGAAGCTTTTGAGGTTATCCACCCATTTTATGGCATCATAATCAAATATGTAGTACGTATGATGACGTTATACTCAATTACTGCATGAATGACTAGAATTAGTCCATCTTAAACGCGTAATAGTCCAATACTATTGTACGCATTGTATGTCATTACTAGTTAATGAACATTCTGTCGAATATTTTGAAGTTAATTTGACCGACCACTTTTGCTGCCATACGCAGCAACATCAGCCAGTCAAATTAGTTTCAAAATATACAGCTCACCTGTATAGTTTTCTGAGAATGGCTAGTCAGCGGGTTCAGGGGTCAATCGATCCCGACACCAAGCGAGGTGTAGCTGGAGCTTAGTTAGAGCTGGGCGGAGCATAGCTAAAACTGGAAAGGTCGATTGCTCATGTGGCCAGCACCGTATGCCTGCATCTGAAGTGATTGGTTTGGGCTATATCAAATCTCTAGTTTCTATGTCTCATTCTGACAATATATAAGCCGGTTTTATTTTCAATCTATTACCCCAATATGGCTAACATAACCACTTTTTACACAGATATACCGCCGTAGTGCTGGCGGAGAGAGGCAATGAGTGATGAAGATTGGTCATGTGTACAATGACGACCAGAGATGGTACGTGTATTTCCAATAGAATTGCAGTTCCAATTATGCCCATATATCTCGGCGCATCTCTTCCCTAAACTACAAGTAATCCAGTCTCAAACCATCATTCGTTCATTACTTGTATACCAATAGCAGCAGGCCAATGCCTAAGTGCTATTCTTAAATTCGGTACTCATAATATTACTACGTCAAAATTGACGTTGGAATCAATTGTATGTATCATCAAGGATACAACTTGTATAAAATATTCAACAGCTTAAGTGTTTGGTTGCATGTATTGTAGAAATTATTGGTTTTGTTGGCCAATTTCGAGTCTCCAGTTTCTCGGTTCTATCCAGGCCATGACTAGGCTGATTATATATCCGCCATCACGGTCTTTGCACTGGTGCCCAGTGATACCCATTGGTGGGCAAAGGCAACACGTAGGAAGGAGATTATCAACGTTTCCAACAATGGTGAGGTCATCAGTTTATCATCGTGGCGCGAACTGAGCGTATATACCTAGGTAGATAGCTTAGGGGTTGTTCTCTTAATGGGCGAACAGTATTCATGACGCCGAGCAGAGACTGGAGGAATATGCGAGCATTTAGCTATTGCAGCCTACAAATCAATTTCTAATGACATGGTGCACATTAAAATGCTCTATATGGTGCTGTGTGGCATATGGTTCACTCGACCGGATTGTAAAAGATAAGATATATTTTCCTGTAATGCGATGATTCGTTTGCGCACTAAATCTAACCGTACACATAACCGCACATACAATGATATAATATATGATGGAAAAGGAAGATATTGATTTCAATATTGAAGCCTGTTAATATCATGTCAAAACCAAGTTCCGGTGTTAATATCAAAAGCAAGCAATTTCGCTGGATCAATATGCGCGGTTAATCGAAAATTATCGTTCGCGATAACTGTACGCTCGCCCACATACCCGCAACTCAGGGGAGGTACATGTATATGATTCCCTGTATGTCAATATATTTTTCATTCCATATGTGGGCTCAAGTTGTGTGGTATTTAATCTATCAGTGTTAATGATCAAGGCGGTCAAATCTGTCTCTGCTGTAGTTTTAAGGAATGCCGATTTGCATACCAGAAGAGGGCTATTTTTAATATCCCAATACCCTTTCCAGGGGTACATTCTCAAAAGATTGATTTATATTGGCCTGCAAACGGAGGAATACAGTTATAGCTTGCCCCGCCTATTATTAGCTAAGCTCCGCCCACACTTCGCCGTGTTGGGATCGATCGATCACTGCACTCTCTGAATCTTAATTTCCAGAAAACTTTACATGTAACCTGTTGACTATTTCGAAACTAATTTGACTAGGACTTCGTACTTCCTATGGCAGCAACATCCTCCAGTCAAATAAGGTTCAAAATATTCAACATCATCTTTATTAAATAGTAAAAACATACACTTCCTACAACGCGTAGTCCGTCATCATTTAAGCGCTTGTGGCGAACTTAGCTACGTCATTCATAACATCATGATCATCACGTCATCCTACAGGCCACGTAGTTGTTTATGACGTCATGTAATTGCTGACCAATCTGGAAAGGTCACTGGCTAAGCAGAAGTTTGAATTTTCTTTATGGCTAACCATTTAAATGTCAAGCATTCAAAACTTTCGTTGCAGTGGATACAATACATATTAATTTGCAGGACGAATTTTGTAAATTACAATGGCAAATTTACGAAAATAGTCACCCCCTGGCCTGCAAATGGACATTTACAGACAATGTTTACATTTTCTTGACCATTGAAGCGTTAAATGTGCATATTCTCACCAGAATGCTTGAAAATAAAATTGTTAAAATTGTATTCTTTTATAGGCTTAAATTATGTGTCTATATGTAATGAAACGAAATACATCTTAACATATGATGATTTCATTCCATATAAATTAATAGAAATTTTTAAGTTGCGAAATTGAAAGAGAGGACCATGACTAAGATGTATTTCGTTTCATTACATATAGACACATAATGTAAGCCTCTAAAAGTGTATAATTTAAACAATTTTTTTCCAAGAAATTTTACTGTGAATATGCACGTTTAATTAAACTAAGTACACATCGAGAGGGTGGGCGCCGTTGACATACGAAGGGTTACACTGGCAGTGGTTCTGGGTGTTAAGCCATCAGCAGTGCCACTATTGTGTTGCCCTCCTATTTATTTCAAATTGGAGGGAAATAAGTGCTGATCATTAACACTTTAATGTATAAATTTGGTCTAGAAAATCAAAATATGTGCTTATTGAATATCAAATTGCAGAGCAAGAACATACTACTTTTGATATTTTGCGACTGGAATGACTGGCTCGATAATCAGTTATTCTAGTGATACGTCTTGAAAATACCCTTCAGTTGGCTTGCAGATAGGCACTCGTCGTGTCCACTTCAAAGGCGGGGTTTGGCATTGTTCGCCATGAAGGGGTTAATATGATTGGCATTGCACCTGCATTATATTGGCTCTATTTATCTATGCATTATATAAATACATTCTTCAAAAGTAAATGTTTAGATACAATGTTTTTATATTGACACACTGTATCCTGAAATGCTAAAAAACCCAATTCCAATACAACAATACATGTACGCCGTTGACTATTTTGAAACTGATTTTATAAGAACCTGTTGCTTGTGTAGATAACAACATCTTCCGGCCAAATCAGTTTTAAAATAGTCACCATAGCAGATATGCGTTTTCGAATTCGGCCTCTAAGGGGATAATTGAGGGATACATATACAGCTATTCCCAGCTCATTGCTAGCTAAGCTTCGCCCACGCTCTGCCAGTGTTGGGACCGATCGAGCACTGAAGTCCATGAATTTGAATTTCCACAAAACTATACATGTATACTGTTGAGGATTTTGAAACTATTTTGACTGGGTGATGTATGGCAGCAACGTCGTCGAGGCAAAGCATTTACAAAATATTCAACCGATTATTTAATTTGCTTATTCAATAGTAAATTCGTCGAAGACATACAATTCGCACACTTGACGGATTATTCCAGCTGTATGACGGAGTATTTATATCAATGTATAATTATGACGCCAACTTACACGATTGTTACGTAAGTAACCATGACGTCATATAGATGAGCGCGATCCCGGATACATCCATTAGTAGGTCTGTGTTCGCCATTCTGTTATGCTAATCAAATAATTTACTTCATATATGCCTGAAAATAATAAGTTCTTCACCCAACACTGTTGATTCGCTCTGTTGGTATTCAGGAGATATGACCTCGTCAGATAAGTTGATAAGTATATTATTGCAGTAGGTGATGAGCTAGACAACTGGTGGCCCTAAGGCGATGCAGACAATTTCTCTATCGTTACGCTGCCCACTTCTGTTAGCATTGTCACCCGTAGGGAATCTCTTTCTGGAAATGATTTGTTCAAGAGATGGGCATAATGATCGTCCAGACTGCTTACAAGTATCGCTATTGCTAATACGTTGTATTGCTTCTAGCGGCCAAGTACTTCAGACGCGCGCGATGATTGGGCAGGTTGCTAGCACCATTAGGCCCTATACATCATTGCTTCTCGCGTCATTTACTGCTGCAAGCAAAAACGTACATTGGAATACACATGCAGATTGGACTAGGTCCGTATAAATCCATGATGTTATCTGGAGGTTTAGTGGCTACGTTGGCATGACATGGAAAGGGTCAACAAAATGTATAATTGTTTGGGGCACTGGGGTGGGCGTGCATCCGTGTGGGCGGGAGCCTGGTGTGACTCTGGTGGGTGTGCGGCTGTGTGGCCATGTGACTGGGCGGATAGGCGCATGCGGGAGGGGGTAGGGATCGAACATGTTGGCAGCGGGTAAGTGGTCGGGCAGGCTGACTTGCGGGCGGGTTGGCCGGCGGGTAGACGGGCTGACAAGCAGATTGGCGAGCGTGTGCGTGCGTGCGTGCGTGCGTGCGTGCGTGCGTGCGTGCGTGCGTGCGTGCGTGCGTGCGTGCGTGCGTGCGTGCGTGCGTGCGTGCGTGCGTGCGTGCGTGCGTGCGTGCGTGCGTGCGTGCGTGCGTGCGTGCGTGCGTATGCGTGTGTGTGGAAGACATTAATGATAATACTACTTATAATGATGATGAATATGATGATGTAAATATGAGGTTAATTCCGATGGAAATGAGGACGATATTAACGACTATGAAGGACATAATAATGAGAGTAATTTTTACAATAACACTGATAAACAAATGGTGCTAATACAACTGCTAATACCAAAAATGATAATGGGGTTAAAATAAAAATAATAATAATGCTGATGATTGTTATGACGATGGAAATGTGTTGATGGCGTTAGTGATAATGATAATAGGTGAGCATGATGTTGGTAATAATAATACTAATAATAATAATAATAATAATAATAATAATAATAATAATAATAATAATAATAATAATAATAATAATAATAATAATAATAATAATACAATTGTGTATACACGATTAATTACAGCTGTGTACGTCCAAAATAATTGTAATATGAAAGATCCCCATACGTCACAATATGGTGACCTGTGTGTAAATAAAGTTGTGTATATGGGTGGGGTGGCGGTGTGCAGTAGAGCGGGCAAGTAGATGGGCGGATAGGCGGATGGGACAGCGGGTGAGCGGGCGGACCTAATTCTGGATTTATGAATATCTAGGAAACTATTAGTCCGGTTTGTCTCAGAGTATAGCAAAAGAGAGTGTGTGACCGTTCACTAGGATTCCACAATTGTGATCGTGATAAAAAAGCTTAAAACTCCTTCAAGTCCCTTCCCTACCAATCTTAGATTGTGAGGAAAACGAGACGTCAAGTTTTGCAACATGTGATTGCTCTTGTTACAAATGTATCTACTTTGTCACACGATTGCATAATTGTATATATATGGCCCTTAAAATGACAACTTTAAGGAACTGTATTTTCCACATCAATGCCTCTACAAAATGTGTTTTGTTTTCTGTTCGTATAAAATTAAACCTGATTCTCCGAGGGTAAGCTATTTTCACATTTCATTTGCATACTGTTTTAAACACGCTAAATTCAGAGGTGATAGCTTTAACATTAGAATGGTGATGTCGATGATGATAATGATGATGATGATGATGATGATGATGATGATGATGATGATGAGTGACCTTGTTCTGCAGCTAGAGGAAGCGAAAACATCTTTCAGCTGCTATCAGTTTTCCTTCAACCTCGTCCACTGCGTTCCCTGCGGGCGTCCTAATTAAGACCATATCCGTCCTTTCTGTTCTTTAGTGGTCCTAGATGACGTTCTTTGTGGTAGCAAGTTGACCTTGTGGCGTCGGTATTGTGTCTGATACTTGTTGTTACTTACGACAGAAAATGTTTTTGCTTTCGGAGCAGGCGTATTTTCAGGCATTAGAAGAACCCAAGTGTATCCTTGATAATAACTTCATCTCCAAAATAGCAATCCGTAAATAGAGAATATGATTGTTTAGATATCAGTTTCCAAAACGATCCTTATTTCGCATTTTCGTATGGCAACATGGATTAGAAAACCAATCTTTATGTTGATTCCATATACCATATACTATCCGTGTAATAGAAGAGATGAGATTAATAACCCTTGAAGTAAGCAGTAAATTAACCCTTTAACCTCGCATTTGTTAGAAAATGTCGGTTTTCTCATAGAAAATGTCGATTTGCAGACCAAGATAAAGGCTTTTTCGAAAATTTACCACTGGAATGATTGTCTCGGTCATCGAGCCAGTCATCCCGGTGGTAAATTTTCTAAAATAGTCTTCTCTTGGTCTGCAAATCGACATTTTTCAAACCCATTTCAGAAGCTCGATTTTTTTGTTGATAAGAGTGTTGCAGAAGTGTTCATAATAATATGTGTTTTTCAGTGTGAACCAATTCCAGGCCTAGGGTTCAGGCGAGGTAATTACAAATGCGCGTGCAAGGATGGTTTTTATTTCCCTGATCTAAAAGCGACACAGAAATATTATAATGGAAGCGATGTGGAGAGAGAATATGACAAGAGAAGGCTGGTAAGTGTTATAATGGATGAATCCACATGCAGTCATTCCCCACCCATCTCTAGCTAAGGTCCGCCAAAGATTTGTCCGTGAATTCCCAGAATCGCAATTGCATGGCAACTATGCAGCTATCCTGTTGAATATTTTTAAAACAATCTGACTGCGGGCTGTTACTGCATATGACTGCAACCGCGCCCAGTTAAATTAGCTTCAAAACATTCAGCAAAATGCGTATTAAATATTAAAAACTTACACTCCGTACGAGCGACGGATTATTCCAGGTTCCTGACAGAGTATTTCTCTCAATTATGATTATGACGGCAAACTATATGTGATATAATTGATTATGACGGCAGTACTTGAGTGACAGATTGTAGTAATCCATAATATCGATTTGCTCGGAACGAAAAAATAGTATAACCACTATTTTGCTACAAATAACCTACTATGGGCAATAATTAAGGCTGCTTAAGATTAACTATGCGTAGTAATACGTGTTAATGGAGGAATCCAGTTTTAGCTATGCACCGCCCATATTTAACTATGCTCCACGCATGCTTCGTCCGTGTTTTGATCGTTCAATCTCTGAACTACAGGTAAGCTGTAAAATATTGTGAAACTAATTTTATTTGGTGCTGTTGCTGACATAGGCAGCAACATCCCCCGGTGAAACTAGTTTTAATATATTTAACAACATGATTATTAAAGAGTAAAGACATATAATTCGTACAACCTCAATGGCGTAGACAAGGGTTGCTGATGGGTGGGGCTTTGGAGGGGGGGGGTGGAAAAGGGGTGGCTGAAGTCTCCCCCTCCTATTTTGAACGGGATACCATCTGAGAGCATCTAGATTTTACAATCTTCCGAGGGAGGACCACCGGACCCCCGCCATGTGGGTCTACCAACCACCCCCACCCCAGCCCCACTTTTAAAACTTTTCTACACCCTTGATTATTAAGCGTTTAAGACGGACTAATTCAAGTCATTCATGACATAATTGATTATCACCTCAGCATCACGTCATATGATTTATTGAGAAACTGAATCCCTGCATTGCTCACTGTACAAGCGATTTCCCATACTAATTTATAGTGTTTATCACGGTGAGGCCAAGCCATTGTACACCCAAAATTACCCTGACATAAGTAACTGCAAGATTACAGATTGCATTTGCTTATATAGAAGTTAATGACAAATATAGAAGAATATGTCGCGATGGAATAGTGACGACAACGACGACGACGAAGACGGTGGCGGGGATGACGGCGACGACGGCGACCACGGCGAAGATGTTGTTGTTGGTGGTGGTTGTCGAGATGATGCTGATGATGATGGAGCTGATGATGTTGATGATAATGACGATGATGATGGATGAATGGTGATTCATTTGTAAATTGCACAACGCATCAATTCACTCAATCCTGAACATTGTATAAGTTATTAACATTCGTTTCGTTCGTTCGTTCGTTCGTTCGTTCGTTCGTTCGTTCGTTCGTTCGTTCGTTCGTTCGTTCGTTCGTTCGTTCGTTCGTTCGTTCGTTCGTTCGTTCGTTCGTTCGTTCGTTCGTTCGTTCGTTCGTTCGTTCGTGCGTGCGTTCGTTCGTTCGTTCGTTCGTTCGTTCGTTCGCTCGTTCCTTCGTTCGTTCGTTCGTTCGTTCATTCGTTCATGCATTCATGCATTCAATCCCTATTGCACTACATACCCACACACTGGTCCACCGACCAACCACGCCAGCCCGCCCACCAATCCACAAACCGGCACACAGACCAACCAACACAAACACACACATACCCACCCTCCATCAAGCCATCCACATACTCACACACCCACTCACACACTCACCACGCCATCACCTACCTATGAACTCACCCACTATCTAGCAATCCGTCCACCTATCTGCATGCCCGCACTCACGCACACACCAAGCCATCACCCACCCACCAACCTCATCCATCCATCCATCCATTCATTCATCCACTGATCTACCCATCTATCCAATCATTCAATTACCCATGCATTCATTAATGTATATGTCTCTCTCGGCAGGGTGAACGTAATTTATATGAGACAAGTTTTTACTGCCTGCCTTGTGCCCCGGGGTGCGGGGTGTGCCAGGACCCTAGACCATGCATTCTCACACTGAATTGGGTCATGCGCAGTTGTATACTTGGAGCCGCTGTCCTCATTATGTGCTTTATCCCGGTTCTCGTCTGGTTCACGGTTCAGTTCAGCGACGTAAAGGTATGGATCCAGTCAACCATGTCTATATAATCAGTATATCGAAAACACCTACGTATTGTGACTCGAGCAGATTGATAGAGAAAGTGCCATATTCGTCTGTCACCGCGAATTGTCCCTCGATAACGCCGGTTGCTGTAGCTGGTAGTGGAGCAATCCGGGTCGTATTGCCTCGGTATTAACCCAGTAGTGGCCCAGTAACCTGCTTTATTAGGGACAAGTATAGTAAATAGGACACTGAAGATTTTGAAACTAATTTGACTGGGCGACCTTGGCCAGCAATGGCATCCAGTTAACTGTGTGTACTACTATTCACGAGTAGTTATTTTAAGGGTATATAGACATGTCTATTCGTCGATTTTTACCAAAGTTTGGTACCATCTCAATCCAGTGTCTACTACTATTAGGATATTTTACATTGTTGAGTGCAATATGGCTTGTTTTTGTACGAGTCAATGTTATGCTGAAATCGGTATTGGACTCGGGTCCAATGCATTTTCATGAGGTAAAGACGCTGACAACCATTTTCTATTTTATTTTTTTGTATTTTCTGGCACTTGCTGATCAACAAATTTATCGGTATCTCCTTCAAAAGCAGTTTGTAACTATTAATAACGACAGCTTGCACTTGTAGATGTTATCAATGCAATTGAAGTTACCTCCTGTGGCAACGCCATATGAAGAAATCAATGCAGAAAGAGTGATCGTTCTTCAACGTCCAATGTGGCTTTTAAGTGGCGTCCAATACGGATTTTACCGTCCAATACGGGGGTTTTGCTTCGTCAAATATCGAAAAATTACTGGATCGTATTGTGGTACAATTAGTAACGTGTCATTGGCTAAACACACGCAAGTCTATAATAATTCGAAAATATTCTACAAAATACCTAATTACATAGGGCCTAATTCGTTGGTTCCGTGGAGACTCCAGAAAATGTTGTTGTTTAATTCGTAATTTAGGAGAAATGAAATTCCTGTTCGCTTGATTACTTACTAGGTTATATCGGTGGAAATCTATCTTGCGGAATCCACTCACGCAGGCACGTGCGCACGCGCATGCATGCGCGCAGGCACTTACGCGCGTACACATGTACGCGTAGTGCGATAATAGAGCGATCCATTCCTATCTCTGCCTGCCCAGTTCTAGCTATAAGCTCTGCCCATATTTGTATGCGAGTTGGACTCGATGTGAAACTTTGACACCTAAATTCCCAGGATCTATGCGTTGAAACTAATTTGCAGCAACAGCTCCCAAATCATATTAGTTTCAAACTATTCAACTTAATGTTTATTAAATTGTAAATTCATCAAAGACATCAACTTCGTACACTTTCGTGGCGGATTTTTCGATTTGTGTGACGTCACGCGGATTGTGACGTCAAGTAGCATGCGACATATGTGATTATCATGGCAGGTATTTGAGTGGCAGATCAGACTCCTCAGATTCCTCTATTGAATACATGTTTAACCCTTTAACCCTCGAATTAGCTCAAGAAAATTAAGATTTTCTCATAGAAAATGTCCATTGGCAGACCAAGAGAAGAGTATTTTTGAACAATATATACTGGAATAGCAATCTCGGTTATCGTGCCAGCCATTCCACTGGTAACTGTTAAAAGAATAGTCTTCTCTTGGTCTGCACATAGACATTTCTCAAGCTCACTGCAGAAGCAGTTTTTACGTGATATGAGTGTTAACTGGCTAAGAAGACTGCCATCTGGGTATGATGACGCTGTCTATGCCTTGTGATTGGCACGAATGATGAATTCGATATGTCTATCACGTATATGACGTCATAATTTACTATGCACATGCAGGCTGGCATCGCCATCATAATTGACAGAAATACTCAGTCATGAATACCCCGTCAATGTGTATGAATTGTATGACCTTACTATTTAATAATAATTGTGATGATGAACTCAATTTGACCTGGAGCTGTTGCTGCATATTGTTGCTACCCTAGGCAGCAACACTCCCCGACAAATTGGTTTCAAAATAGTCAACAAGTTAGCTGTATAAGTAACATGACTTTGGGATTTTAGGAATTCAGGATTATAACAAATCGATCACAAAACGCGCAAAATATGGGCGGAGATTAACTAGAGATGGCTGTGGCATAGCTAACTGTGAACTCATCCAGTGGATGTTGAAACACGCAACGTGCCCAATACAGGCATTGCTGAATACAGTTTTGTAAATGATCCTTATTCTATGTATTTTACACACTGACCCACACCTATACCACTGAATATTATTTCTTACTTAATGCAGACATTGAAAGATTACACTCTAAAACCCAGCAGATCGAACATCGCATCTTGCATTTACTTATAAGCGAACCAGCGTAGTTTTTAAACCAGAGAGTGGGATGGGGGGTGGTGGTGGTGGCAGCGTAACATTGCCTAGGAAACTACATAAGAGCTGTCATTCTCATAGATCTCGCGCTTCCCGTCGCATATTCCGATACACTTGTGTGTGTGTTGTAATCGTTAGGCGTTTATTTGCTAGTTCCCAATGATAGGGTCGAGACTCACGTTCCGATACTGTTACAGCGCGGCTTATAATGCAGGATTCCAGTTTATCTTTCAATCATATGACGTAAAAATCGACCACGTGATGCATAGGGTGACGTAACAATCAATTGTGTTATTGATGGCGTAGATAAGTTCTTCACGGACGCTTAATTGACTCTTAGTTGATGACGGACTAAACGTTGGTGAATGAGTAGTGTGTCTTTAGGCACAGGCAGTAACAGCACCTAATCAAATTAGTTTCAATAAATTCAACAGCCTACCTGTATAGTTTTGTGGAAATTGAGATTCAGAGAGCGCATAGATCGATTGATACCAATACTGTTCAAGCGTGTGTGGAGTTTAGCTAAAGAGGGGCGGGGCATAGCTAAAACCTCATTCATCCATTATCAGAGAGTACTGGGATCGATAGTTTCGCAGTCAAGGATATGGTGCCATGATCAACTACGTCACGTGCAGTCTAATGTTATAATCGACTAGCCTACGTCATGAATGACGCGATTCATTCCGGCTTAAACGTTCAGTGGTCTGTCATGCTGTACGAATTGTATGTATTTACTATTTAATAAACATATTGTTGAATATGTTTCAAACTAATTTTACGGGTGTTGTTGCTGCCATAAGCAGCAACAGCACCCAGTCAACTTAGTTTCAAAATATTCAACAGCTTAGCCTACCAATACAGTTTACTGAAAATTGAGATTCAGAGAGTGCAGAGATCGATTGATACCAATAATGGTGAAGCGTGTGTGGAGTTTAGCTAAAGATGAGCGGGGTGTAGCTAAAACCGGATTCCTCCATTAACCTTGAACGTGTCCAAGATAAAATAAAACGTATGGAGACTATTTTGAACATAGTTTGTTTGGAGAGCATTACTGGTCCAATTATGTCCAATGTATTACTTTTCTAAGCCAACTAGCATGAGTCATGTTTTTATTGTTGGGCACGTTTTACCCTATCTATGAGCTGTGCTGTACATGACAATAAGACCAGTTATCTTCGAAATCAACGCACTGCATTCCCAATTATTTAAAAGCTTCTTCAACCGCGTTATTCATACAGTGCGTCCGTCGATTCTGTCCTTTGCATGCCTTTGATGACGTTTTCTCCGTACCACGTCTAGCTTGAATAAATATAGCATCACTTTGCAATGCTCAAATGCAGTGACATAGATGTCATCTGAGATATCGTGGGTGCCATCAGCCATATATCGTGTAGTTGACTGCACTTGTCGCCCCAATAAATATTTAGTGCAGCTATTGCCATGCTGTGATCATACCCTTGACATTTGCGAGGGAACAGTCCTGATTTTGAATGCCCCAAGCAAGCGTGCCCATTTCAAAGCGGCCTTGGTCTAAGATAGATATATTTATATAGACAGCGCCAAGTAAATGGAGAGAGAAAGCTGAGAAACCCGCAGAACGAAGCGATACAACGCGCTAATATCATAAATATATCCATGCCGAGGTTGGGTTTTTTTCAATGACGTAACATCTTCAATGAACCACAAAGATAAGGCGCGTTTTATGCATTTGATTTAATGCTCGGTGACAGTTGGAAATGCCATTACGCGACAACGCGCGGACTAAGCCGTGATTTCCTCTCATCACTGGACTACATAATAAGCACAGACAAATTCGACAAGTGTTCTTCATTTGTGAGCACACGGGTACTACTCTACTAACGACTACGTCAATGCATCATTGGATTCAAAGGCAATGGACTCCAAAGACGTTACGCACACAAGCAGGGTTTTAAAATATACCGGATGGCCCACTACCCGAACTAATGCCGTCCAGATTCAAGTAGCCTCACTGGTTATGTACTAGCCGTTATTTGGCAGAATGATATGGCGGACACTTTCTTTTTAACACTTACAACAAGTGCTAACCACTGAATAGTAACCTGCGGGTTGAGCTGTGGTAAGTGGCATGCATGACCCCATCCCCATTCCTTCGTACAGCCCCCGCCCCCACCCCACCCCCAAATACAAATCTCTAATCTCAATAACAAAAAAGAAAAAGCATAGGTGTATTACTGTATCGTTTGTTCTTTTCAATTTTTTCTCTGTCTACTTAGCTCAATACCACATATGTAAATTCACAAGTGCATGTCACATTCTATGTTAAGTCGTGTGTGTGCGTGTGTAAATGTACATGTATGTTTAATGTTAGGTGTCCGCCACCACTATTGGCAATGCCTTCGACGGACAACCTGTATTGAAAGTATGTAAATTGGTATCCAAGAAGCAAATAAATAACCTTAAATCTTGAATCCTGAACCACCGAATGTTGGTCTTATGCCAGTGTGCGTTATTCAATGGACTTTTCCAGTTTTGCTATGCCCGCCCATCACTAGCTAAGCGTCGCCTACACATCGCGCGTGTTGGAATCGATCGATCCATGAAATCCCTGACTATCGATTCGAGAAAACTATACAGGCAAGCTGTTGAACATTTTGAAACTAATTTGACTACGAGCTTTTGCTGCATATGACAGCAACAGCGCCCAGTCAAATTAGTTTCAAAATATTCAACAGGGTGTTTATTAAATAGCAAAGAAATACAATTCGTACACCGTGTAGGACTAACCAGCGTTTAAGACGGACTAACTCGAGCCATTCACGACGTCATAATTATGACGTCACCCTACACGTCACGCAGTTGATTGTGACGTCATGTGACGGTCTATGATGGATGGATAACCTGGAAAGGTTCATTCTGTGTTGCTGATTTTGTTTTAGAAACATGTTAGGTTATTTCAGTGCTTCACTGTATATGCATCGTACTCAGCGGGTATTGCCGGTTTTATTTCTTGACTAAATAACCCTAATATAATTTAGCTTCCCAAACTGATGGATGTAATTAACTCAGCTTTATCCGATTTACGTGCATTCTATTCACAAACTAAAATTAATAAATCGTGTGTGCTTTGAATCCAGATTATCATGACAGAGTATCCCATTTCCTGATTCTTTGTTATATTATTTTGTCAATATTGGACAACGCATTGGCGCTTTGTTCAGGTCACCTCGCCACTTTGCGTAATTACATTTAGGCTCATTGTTTTGCACAATTCAATCATACCGGTTCATACCGAACTATTTCGATACACATTATGCGGCATCGGTTCTATTGTATTGCGTAATTCTCGGTTACTGACTATATTAATAATTATCCTACTGCTCTAAGTTGATATTCACAATTCCAAATTGAATGCAACCGACAGATAAAAAGCAGAAATAATTTTGCTGAAAGCGGGTACTATCATGTCATTATCTAATCGTTATATAAAATAATCTACCTAATTGAAGGAAATCGTTATATAAAATAATCTACCTAATTGAAGGAAAGGACACCATTAGGGTTACTATTGGCTAGAAGTGATATATTGTGATTTCCAAACAGCTGGGCGGGTAGAGTGGGGGTTGGATGGCGTGGTCCGAACCGAGTGGGTTAGCTTCGGAAACTATGAGGCCTAGTTAGTTCTCTTGCTATGAGAACAAACGCGACTTGCATAATATTTGCACTAATGAGTTGTATTATACGATGAAGTTTACATGAAACAATGACACTAGTCAAGGAGAATATATGTGTGTGCGTTATTCTAATAAGATCTATTTAAATTGATCTGACGCTGAGAGTAGTTATTGAGCTTACAAAAAATGAGCACGGCTTAAGAGCATCACAAGTTCAAGTGATGCATACACAACCTGCTTCAATAATTTATCCAATATGATAGATTCGTTAATCCTCTTTAATTCCATCTTTTCCGCTCTCTAAGGTGCGACGTCATATGCATTGCATGGGTATATCCCTAATACACTGTGCGCAATCGATTCGAAGAGAATATCCCTGATACTACCTCAACCAGATGCACATATCTACACCGTGGGGAGATTAATATAATTAATTAATGACAACAAATTGTGATTCTACTGCTTTGACAAGCGCATTAATTCAACATACCTCTCACAGTCGCGTTATCCCATTCATTTGACAACCAGTTGGTGCATTTACATATACATCTGCATTATTAACTTTTAACAAGACATATACATGCCAGCAATGTATATGGTTCACATACTTCTACTTGTAACCTTTGGCGAGCTGTTCCCGATTTATCGGAGATTGAAACAGGGAACATACTCAGACAGTACGCAGAGATTTGAGAACATAGTCAATTAGTACACGGATACCTGACTGACGCCATCAGTACATGCATAATTAGCCACCTAATGGTATTGGAGTGGAAGCATTGCTACTGATCATAGGCTTTCCGGCAACAGCTTTCAACATTAATTTAAAGAAGAATAGCCATTAAATGGCTGGTGTACAAGTACTAAGCCGTACCGCCATTTTTACTAGCAATAGCTTGGTAACTCGTATTGTAGTCTCATTTGAACAAAATAATATCTTAAGTCACTGGTGAAATATCGGTTCCTGAAATGGGCATTGTCTAAGTAGGTGAGTTATACTCTACGTGAAATTGTCAATCAGATATTGGGGCCAACGTCATTTAACGTGAAGACAAGCTGACCTAAATTTGCGCTTACATGCAGTTTATAATTTGGCTATTTTGCTAATGATCTAGTAATTCAATGTGGTCCTCTTTAACAACTAGCCATAAACAACTGCTTGTCACACAGACCAACACCGCTAAATATTACTGGGACCGTCAACTTAAGTGACAATCAACTTGCTTTGCTGAAATCAACAACACGCACTTCAATATCAACCAACCTGTATAGCAGCCAACATCCAACATAATATATCAAAATGTATCATAAATAGACTGCGCTATAACCAGTCCATATGTGTATTATTAGGCCTACTATCTCTAACGAGCAAGGTGAATAATTCCGGACAGTCTATTCGTCACGGATCACGCCCACCCGTCCACTATCCATCCACCGCTATTAATACAAAAAGTAATATGCAAATGATAGCGCGATGATAAGGCTATATGTGATGATCATGTATATCCAACACGAGGTGACATCGCCAACACCACGGCGAAGACAACAGTCTCGAGGTCAGCGGGCATGCAAAAATATACATGAATCTATGAGTAGCCAATTCCAAGATCTGGCTGTGCATCTGTATATCTCTCATATGTGTGTGTCTTCAATTTTATGTCTATCCGTTGTTTGATATGCCATATTCGCGCGTATGGTCGTGCCCGTGTGCTCGCGTATGAACATGTCCATGCGCGAACGTGTCCATGTGTGCGTGTATAGACGTGTCCATGCGCGCACGTACGAAAGTAGCCATGTGCGCGCGGATAAACGTGTCCATGTGCACGCGTGTGAACGTGTTCATATGCGCGCGTATGCACGTATCCTTGTGCGCGCGTATGACGTGTCCATGTGCGCGCGTATGCACGTGTTTATGTGCGCGAGCACGAACGTGTTCACGTGCTTTAAGACGTCGGTGCACTGCAATACCACAGAAGCGTACACATTGTGTGCATACTATCGCTGCAACAGTTCATCGAGAAAACTCGGGTTAGCATTATTCTGCCGGTTTCAAAATTCAGTACATAGTGGGTTAACACTATGTACTAGAGACAAATATGGCAGCATGCTAGCCATTCTCGAAATAGTCAACATATTGTTTTTCGATAGTTGTCTCGAACCTGAGATCCTGTTATGTCAATGTTGAAATGGTAGTGCATACTGTATTACTTTAAATGCGTGATTTCATAGCTGAGAATAGCAACAGTTGATTGTTTTTTATTTGTTCATAGGTTTTAAAAGCAGCTAGTCCTGTCTTACTAAGGATTGTACTTCTAGGGGCACTCTTTCTATATTGCCCGGTAAGTACACGTGCATGGAACTATTTGGGTGAAGTAATGATCTGCATGTATGTGTGTGCCACCTGTAGATTAGACATGGTAGGGCATTTGTTTTAAATATGCTAGATTAGTAATAGTAACTTTATTTCCCTCATTGGATACATCGCGCTTTTACTAAATTGGGCATGTCTTGATTTAACCAGGTTTAACCAGCTTTGTGTTTGCCAGTAGTATCATCACCGTTTCAACAGCTTTATGATGCGTCACCGTGAGTTTGCTCTAAACATACATGTCTGTGGTTATAGCATGCTTTGACATTAGAGTGATTCACTTCAATCGTAGTATTTGATAAAAGCTCGTTAATCACAAATTATAGGTTCTGCTATGTTCCCACTGAGCATTTACCCGAAACCCGTCAAAATACGGCACAAAGGCGATAATTAACGTAGACCAAATAGTGTTAGTTTAGACCATATATGCGAGCAGTGCGGCCTTGTCTCCGGAATGGTGGGTTTTAGACCTCGTACTCTTAGTTCAAGTGCATAGGAACGGTGTACTAAAAATGAGTTCAGCTCAGCTGCAACATATATAACAAGGGTAACGTCGGCACATCTCTTATAAAGCTGTTGAAATGAGAATGATAATAGTGGACAAATATTGCAATTTCATGTCTCGTTTCTAACGAAAGCCCAATAGAGGAATTTATTTCGCCATGCCCATTTGTTGTCAAGCGTGTTGTAATTGATTTACAACTCTGAACGCTCGATTTCCAATATCTAAATTTCAGGATAACTAGACATCGAAGCCGCTGATATTTTGAAGCAAACTTGACACTGATACAGTTGCTTCATGTGGCGCCAACATCTCTCAGTCAAATTAGTTTCAAAATATTCAATTTAGTATTTATTAAATTGTAAATCTATCGAAGACCTTCAAGTCGTACACATTCATAACGGGTTTTCGAGTCTCGTGCTGGAGCTACGAGTGCGGCACGTCACGAATTTGGCTATGTCTTCTGGTATTTAAGCGACAGGTCGGATTACTCCATTGGACATATTCCTGTGTTAAGCTTTCTCCACTTCATAACATTGAACACTTATAGGCTTTATATATGGTATAGACGATGATCAGAGCCTGAGGAAATAATTTAAGGTGACCGGAATGTATAGTTTTGTATATATTGTTGCAAAGGCAGTACACGACGCTGCTCGGGAGAAACGCCAGTCAACCTATGGCATGCTTGTTTGCAATGTTAATAGTAAGATTGAGCGTTCAAGAAACCCACTAATTTCTATACTATTTATGATGTGGTCCATGAGTTTTGTTTTTTAGGTCACTTCTCCGAACGCCAAATATTCAACTGAAATCTGTTTCTTGGCTTCCATTTTCTAACAGATGATCCGATAGAAACCAAATATGTGTTTAAACAGCACACACGATCAATTCACCTGCCCAGTTTTAGCTATGCCCCGTCAAACTCAAGCTCAGCTCCACCCATGCGTCCCCGTGTTCGGATTGATCGATCCCCGATTGTCCTGACTATCACTTTCCTGAAAACTGTGCAGCTAACTATGGCAGCAACAGCGCCCAGTCAAATTAGTTTCAAAATATTCAACAAGATAGTAATGTAATCCAATTCGTACAACAACGCATAGTCCGTCTTCAACTATGCGTTCCTGACGTACTTATCTACGTCATGCATGACGTCATAATGTCGTTATTGATTGTGATGCCATTATATTCGTCACGTTGTTGATTATGGCGCCATATGATACAGTGGAAAGGGCTGTTCGGACAACGATATGCTGCACCATCATACCATCGTTAGGCAACGCAACCACTCTGATCCCGAAACACGAACCGCAGAAAAAACATTTATGTTGTACTAAATATTCTGTAAAATAATGTGCAGCGTATTCGTCTAGCAGTCGTTGCAAACGATGTTTCCAGATGATGCGGCTTTAAATCTTGCATGAAATCACAGGGATGAGTATATTCCGTTCTTCAGTTTTATGCGTAGCAATCTCCGCTAATCCCAAATACGTGCAGGTGTCGTTGTTATTTCAAATGAAGTTATGATTACACAACAATGTTGAAATGCTTTTCCTTCTATGGTCATTCCTCCTTTAGTTTGCCTCGGTGAAATTTACTGCTATTACGCGCATACCCTGCCATGGTACGTTTTGCAATTATGAATGCACAACCGCCGTTGATGAAGAATAGCCGTATACTAGCAACTGCCATTGTATTGGGGTTTTTTGCGCCGTAGCATGGTATTCATACGGCCTAACCTAGTATCAATCTTTGTATTTCCTTTTCATCAATTTGTATGCCAAGGGACTATATTTGGCCATCTTTAGATCCAGGTAATATGCGTTGCCTGTTTACTGTGAGGCATCTTGTGTGTGCTGACTTCCATTTACTACGAGTATATACAAGTGTGCGTGCGTGCGTGGCGTGCGTGTGTGAGTGCGTGCGTAAGGGCGACATTATACACATTGTGGTTTTGAATAATGTAGCAGGGACGTCCATTTGCATGGCTTTCTAAATATGAACACAGTTACATCAGCTTCCCCCCCCCCCCCATAGCCTGTTTACACTCACATACCAACAACACAAATTATTCTTGGTGCAAGGAATAATTGTGTTGGATATTTTGAACCCAATCTTGTTGGGAGATGTTGCTGCTTTTGGCAGCAACATGTTGCTGTCAAATTGGTTTTAAAATATTCAACAGCTTTCCACTACAACACGCTCGGTTTTTTAAATTGAGATACCGGAATTTCCCGGGGTTAAAGACTTGATTAAGGCCATTCTATGTAGAATCAGATCATGATGAAATACATTTGGTGGCTATATTTCTTTCCTTTGTATGCACTTAATTTGAGAACGGAAGTGTAATTTACGGACGACCTTTTGCGGACCGTGTCTATCATCCGGTTGAAGCAAGGGAGTTACGTTGACATATCTCCTCGCCAGAGAGCCTCGCAAACGGCAGGAGAGTATTTCATTTAGTTAACATGGCATGTCCAATAGCCAGTAAATTTAACTAACGATTTTCTCAAGAACTCGATTTAGCTTCCACTCATCATCATTACGGTCAGGAATACTATCGAAATTGCCATCTAGATTGAAACAAACGTATTTCGGCTGATTGCTCTTTTATCCCTCGAAATAGCATTCTTCTTGAGTTTTATTTAGATCGATTATTGCTAGCCAGAAGGGAATAAATCGCAACTATCAAGTCAAGGGTGATACATGTAACTGGCAGGATGCTTGCTAAGCCTGACACTAGATAATTTGATAAGTTGGTGCAACAAATTAATGAAGTATGCATCGGATCAGATGAGATGAATCGATTCTCTTTCGGGTTAATGATAGCTCTCAATGGATGGCGTGTACGCAACTGAATGACATCCTTGTTATTCTGGAGAATAATGAACGCACGCGTTAACACCACCGGACGAATCAATGTTTAGCCTTGAAACGCCCGCTTCTACATTAGCTCCGCCCACTTTGTGCGCGTGTTGGAATCGATGTATATACACAGGATCTAGATGTCAAGGTAACTATCCAGGTAAGCCATTCCCTATTTTGACGGAATTTGGCTGCAAACACTCCGAGTTGAATTAGTTTCAAAATTTTCGACTTAGTGTTTTGTGCATTCTAAATTCCTCAAATACAAGCAATTCGCAAGCCGTTCTGAAGGACCTTTCGAATTGCATGCCGGAGCTATATTATTTTAATTGTGACGCCCACTAACAAGTGACGCACTTGATTATGATGTTGAATACTTGAGTGGCAGGTCCGTTACCTATCTTTTGACCTGTCTCTCTAGCGTTGCTGTAACCCATAATTACACAGATAATCGCCAGATCGACTTTGATCGTGCGATAATACAATTTTAATTTAAGTATTATGTGCATTCTGCAGTATAGAGGGCAACACGTTGTAACATGCACAGTTACAGTAGTATGCGGGTGTAGTAGTAGAAACACCATACAGATGCACTCAGCTGAAATGATAACTTACATAAACATGTCCCTTCATAATTCGAATGATAGCCATTTTCCCCGCAAAACTTTGATTTGCATGGTGTAGATATAGAGAAATGTGTATCTGTGGTGGTATTGGAAGATACTGAGAAATCGTAAGTAGGTGCACGCTGTGTGGATTATATAATGCCAGAGCACCACTCACATCAACACATCCTGTCACACAACACCCGGCACACGGACCTACCCAAACGTGCAAATACCTGAATCGTGACCGCATTGAAACTTGCTTATATTACAGTGTATCTAAAAAATAAGTTATAATGTTTCCAAAACTAAAACAGAAGTATGTTAGTTAGTAAGAAATGCTATGTTGGCTATTGTCAACAGTACGTTTTATTTTGTTTTGGAAACAGTATAAGTTATCTCTTGAGTTGTAATGCGCGTGTTGCCTTTCTTTATTTTCAGATCTTAGCTGGCTATTTCGAAGCAAGCGTTCTTACTTGTTGTTTTAAAATTTGGTGTCGACAAATTGGGTTTTCAATCTCATATGGAGCACTGCTTCTCAAAACATGGAGGTAACAATTCTTATGGCCACTTTTCTTATTCACGCCAATATCCGTGCTTGGCCCAATCGAGTGTTTCCAACCAATGTTCCTACTGATGCCTGGATCTGCTTTTCTTACAAACCAGCCATGGACCTTAATCATGCTCGTGGTAACTGAATCATTTTATGGTTAAATACAAAAGGTACGAGCGCTGTATTGGGAAAGAGAAATATCCAGCTTTGCAAATGTACAGCTGGAATGACTGTTCAGAGAAACATGGCAATCAGTCCAGTGCTAAATTTACAGAATATAGTCTTCTCTGTTCCTGCAAATTGACAATGACTAACCAAAACCTTGATTTCATAGTCAACTGTGTCTCGCCCACCTTAAAGTGTCCTGGTTTAGGAACAGGTCAGGATAACCCTTTGTTTATTTCTTCGTGATATCTTATACATGGAACAACTCATTATTTAGATTGGCTCATGTATAGTCATGCTCATTGCGCCTGGCGAAGCATGCATGTATGCATGCAGGGGTGGACGAATTAAGTAGGTTATATGTAGCAGAATGGCATATCATATTTAACCCTTTAGCCGTAAAAGTAAACTTCCTCATAGAAAATGCCAACTGGCAGACCAAGCAAAGATAAAGGACCTTTCCATTTTTAGCTATGCCCCGCTCGTTTCTAGCTAAGCTCCACCCACACCTCGATCGTGATGGGATCGATCGATCTCTAAACTCGCTGACTATCAATTTCCAGAAAACTATACAGCTTAAACTGTTGAATATTTTGACGCGAATTTGGCTGGGTGCTGTTGCTGCCAATGACAGCAACAGCGCCCAGTCAAATTAGTTTCAAAATATTCAACAGCATGTTTATTACATCGTTGACATACAATGTGTACTGCGTGTTGGCATATTAAGAGTTAATGACGGTCCATATTGAATCATTTATGACGTAATGAGTATGACGTAATCATACACGCTGTTACAGAGCCAGTCATTTCAGCTGGACATTCTCGAAAATAATTGTGTATTGATCCGCATATGGGCATTTAGCAAAACAAATGCAGAAGGCATTTTTGGCCAGCTCGATTGTCAAAGGTGTCAGAGGAGATCCAATTGGTAATACTAAACGGATAATCTAGTTGTCAGGCAATCTACATTACCTCATCAGTAATATGTTCGTCAGCATATGTGGAATTACGAAAAGTCAGATATGAGGGGTGAGGCATAGATCACTATCTTTTTTGACATTGACTTAATCTAATGTCTTCTTTTTTTCAGAATATCTGTGGTCTTTCGGGTTCGCTCAGCGACGAGGGTAAAAATATCGGATTATGATCTTATTAAACGTTTAGTTATTGTAGTTCTCTTATTCGCCGGCTTCCTCACCGCCAGAACCATTGCTGGCAGGCCACGGGTTGTGGAAGGTAAGTTATAGAGGATCTGGAACGAAGTTCCATTTAACATCACTACAGTATTAATAATGAAGCGAGTTGAAAACTATCACTTGCACGAGCATTAGCGAATGCAAAGTGATACTTTTCGACGAGGTCGATAATAGTCATATTAACTGCGACCGAGTATAAGAATCCATTTACAATGTAAACTGAAATTGTGAGACTATTTTACGTCGATCCCTGAAAACCCAGTAAGTTTAGATCTTGTATTAATGTAGGATCCCCTAGGACGCTTTTAAATCGCCCGCTGGCAACCAGCACATTGGGCGTCTTGCATCGACACATATAGCATTTCTAAGTTGAACTATAAGACGTATTTGCACTAATCAAAGTGTATTTATTTACACGGCTAACAATATTCCTTGACAAAATGCATTATATACTATGGAACTGTGCACGCGTTATGGTCACGTCATCGTTACTAGGCTACAACAAGTGGAATAATAAATCGCTCACAATGCCGCGAGTACTGGCGTATTATGATTGGTCAATATCCAATTCTTTTCCCACGAAACCAACCATGACAATATGTCCTTGCTAGCGTAATAAGTGTGTTAATTTTAAATAGGCTGAAACCGTCTGTTTATATTTAAAGAGAAGCTATGCTATTTATAAAATGAGTAGTCTATTAGGTGCGCGAATTATTGACATAACAACGTGTGTGCATGTGCGGGAACAAATACTGATACATTAAATACGATTCTGAAGGGAAACGATTTTTCTAACGTTTTTCTATGTTCGCTGTATTTTAGCCAAGCACACGAGTGGCCTCAAAGCCTTCCAATGTTCTACAGATTGGTGGGACCACTCGGCCGCTATAGGTGAGTAAGCCTGGAGAGAAGGTACTATGACCAGTAGTAGTAGTCTTCCAATTGTGTACCGATTATATGTAGTCAATTTGCAAATGAATAATCAATACGTTGACTATTTTGGACCCAATTGGATTGAGTGATGTTGCCACAGTGGCTTCAACACATTCAACAATTTACCTGTATGCTTACCGTAACATATTTTAGATACTGAGATTTAAAAAATCCATCTCGATTTCCATCGTGTGTAAACATTGGGCGAATCTTAGATAGAAATACAAGTGGCATTGCTAGAAATCGATCGCTAACTCCGTTTCTCATTCAAATGTGATATCACCTAGAAGACACATGTAGGCAGTCAAAGATTCTCTTGATGTCTTTTTCTGAAGCATCTGCTATAATATGGCGTTGGCTATTCGATGTGCAATTTGCGCGTGTATTTATTTATTTATTTATTGTGTTGGCGTGCAATGCCATACTTGATCATACATAGCCACACAGCGAGTTCTGCCACGGAATATGCAATAGGCCTTTTCAGTTTATCCACCCATCCGTCATATGACGTCATGATCAACTACGTGACGTGTAGGATGACGTCATAATCAATGTCAGCATGAATGACTTGATTCAGTCCGTCCTTAACGCGTAAAAGTCCGGTGCGTTGTACGAATTGTATGTCTTTATTATTTAATAAACATTCTGTCGAATATTCAATATATTCAATACCTATGGTTTTCTGGAATTGATCGTCGTGGAGTGACGGGTGAAGTGTGGGTAGGGCTTAGCTGGAGATGGGCGGGGAATAGCTAAAACTGGAACGGCTCATTCAGATCAACACAGAAACATGTTACTTAGTACAATTTTGAGCACGACTTATGGATTAAGTGCTGTTGAATAATTTGGACTTAACGTTATTGGAGTCCTTTACTGCCAAATACGGCAATGGTATCCTGTCAAATTAACTCCCAAATATTGTCAGTATGTCTTATGTTGTTTAGACAAATGTTAAGTTAGTTTAGCAGCAATGTATTCCCCTCACGCGTAGTCTCTTTATTCACAGCGTCTGTTTCTATGTATTAGTTTATTGTGTGGAAATATAATGTATGTTGTTCGCTATCATTGGGACTGTAATCCTCGTCAGTATTGCCAGTGTCGTCAACAGTATGAACTAACGCAATGCAAATTAGAACGCATTATCTGGTGTCAAATATGCAATACACCTTAATGTGCTTTCCATTATCGGTATTCTATATGGATTTCGTTGGAAAATTGGAAAGTTATCAAATATCAATTATCATCCCAAATCGCCACATTAATCAAATAGAGTCAACAGATCGCGCATGACTGGTCCCTCAACACCCGATCATCGGACTAGGCTATGCATATCTTTCTTATCAACATATCACCACTGTGTCAATCGGACTGAAGGATACATTTAATGTATCTATCAAATAACTCATTATTGTAATCCCTATATCAAATCTCCGGGAATGCCATAATTGGGTGTTGTCAGAATCATAAGGACGCGGTGGATGGGGAAGGGTGTATGGGTATAGTGTGGTACATAGCACGTTCTAATAATTATACTGAACTTCTGATATTAGACAAAGTTAGGAAACCGAGTCCCATTGTAATGGGTATGTAAATGTCTTCAGATAAGAGGAGTGTGGGTGATGTAGCGCAGATATACTCGATCTGGCATTTGTAGCACGGATCGACCGGACGGGTATGGATCGTCCGAGCTAGGCTGGGTATGGGAAGACCGTTCCGGGTCCGCTCCACGCACGTCCCCTGAGTATGATAGTGTGCGTGTATAAGGCTCTATAAGAGAGGTTTCGTTAAAAACGTGTAGCGCGCATGGGCTCGCATCAGAGCTTCCCTGGCAACACTTGTCAGGATTGGGAGAGTGTATGCATTTAGTCTACCGAGTTCGTACTTATGGTTCTTTCAAATCGCAGTATTCTCGTCGTTCGTGGTAGCGACATGGACCAGAATGAAACGAGCATTATAAAACATTTTACCATATTGAAATCGGACAAGAAATGGCCGAGTTAGCATTAAAACTCCCGTTTAAATTATCTTCAAAATGTTGCTTTGACGTAGTAATCGCGTGTAGGTGTAGTTCGGATCGACCGAGCGGGTACCGGCCGTACCAGCCAAGCTGGGTACGCGCCGCCCGTCCTGGACTCGTTTTCTGAACACGGACCCCTGGGTAGAGCTATAAGCGTATATGGGCCTATGAGAGAGTTCGTTAAAGCGCATAGTGCGCACGCGCACGCTTGGATACTATTTTTGATGGAGAACGTAGTTTACGACCAAAATGGGATGACGCTTTTAGTGTACCTAGATGGTACCGTGTAATCTTTCTTAATTACTTGTTCCTGCCGAATCTGGCAATAATCAAGACCAGAATTCGACGGGCTTTTTAAATCTGTAAACCATTTCAAAATCGGTTAAGAAATGGCTGAGTTATCCACAGAAAACCCTTCTTGATTATCTTCAAAATATTGCCGTGACGTCATGACCACGTGGACGCAGAACTTCTAGAATGTTCTATAACATTCGACTGCGCTATTATTAGCTACGCGCCAAACTTAAGAATGGCTACCGAGTATTCAAGTAACTATACTTAACATTGTAATTATTCCGTTAAATGTACTCTTCTAATTAGTTTATATATATATATATATATATATATATATATATATATATATATATATATATATATATATATATGGCCAGTGGCCATCAGTTCGTATGTTTTGTTTAGTTATAGAAGATGTAGGACTGCAGTGCACGTAGGAAACACTATACAACAACACTTATATATGCAACACTTTCTCCCGCCATCAACAATTTTTCACTAAGGTCGCTGTCAGTGCTATAACTCTGTTTAGCCCGGCATGCTACCGACTAAAACCTTTTCTATTCAGCTCGATAGGATAGGTTTAATATGACTAGAGACAATTTCTTCGTTAGGAAATCTGTAGTATACGCCTCTTTCCCGGTAGTTGCGATAATTTAGCCCCACACTCCGGCTAAGATTCATGTCTCTAAGATAGTGTCTCTCTTCATGTTCCACTAAGCCTTGTGTCTTCTTAATTGTTTGGATGCCCCTAGCTGCACCATGGGCTGATCCGACCCTGGGAAACTATTGGGGTTTCCGAGCGGTGATGGCCAAGGTGTCGTATCACATACATTCCCTCTGTATCCTCGGATACTTAATAGTTAGCACCACTGCCAATGTAGGAAAGCACTGCGCAAACATATCTTAATTATTATTTTCTTTTACTTGCTGAATAATCCTCCCGCACCGCAGTGCATATATATATATATATATATATATATATATATATATATATATATATATATATATATATATATATATATATATATATAAACTAACCAGAACAATCAATACAGTGTAGAATGATCAGAATTATATATCTTAGTACAGGTTAACGACACTACTACAGCGCGATTAGTGAAAACACCTTACAGAAAATGAGAATAACTATAAACATATACAGAACTTATAACTAGCGGTCCTCAGACCGTTACAGTACCTTTTAGTCATCGGGACCGTTTATACGGGTACGATATAATTTAAGAAAAATACATTTAACGGAATAATTAAAATGATAATTATAGTTACTTGAATAACGGTAGCCATTCTTAAGTCCGGCTATCGTGTTACTGAAATTGATACGTCACACTTAGGTTGACGCGAATTGATGCATTCTCAGGAAGCTTGAACGTTCCCGCAGGCTGGTTCCCGCAAACAGGATTCCCGCAAGCAGCTCATGACGGGAGCGGATCGAACTCAGGACTGTAATCACAATATAGAATGTCTAATGAGTAGTCAGCAAGAGTTACAACACATTGCTGCTGTGAAGAAAGTTCCCGTACACCGATGGTACGGATGGAAGTTGATAACAACCCAATCATAAGCGGGGTTTGTAAGATGCAGATGAAGATACAAAACTAAGCCTAACAGTGCGGGTTATGTCAACCAACTCTGAAGACCTACCGGGAAAGGTTTACTTGCTGCGGTCGAAAGTTTAGAAGAACCTGCACGACATCAGTTCGGGGACGGTTAAATATCCAGTTGTTGGCGTGGCCGGCAGATCAAGCGAGTCGTCCACCAAAGAACATCGCTGCCTCTACATCTGTAGAATCACATTTTCAGCCCGTAAAGGCCTCACCGCAAGTTCGTGTTCCGAAGTAGCTCTTGATATATTCGTGAACAATAACTAGAAAGTTCCAAAATGCTCCCGCAAGGACGGGAGTTACACAAATGCTTTTAGTGCGGTGGGCTAGAATACTGCTGGCTATGGGAGAGAAACCGGCAGAAGGCGAAGAGATCTGCGTAATGTCGTGCTGATCGTAGCTGGAACAGGTCCAACCTATTCGGCCCCTGGCCGAGGATGCTTTCGAACTCTGGATTTCGTCTCCTTTTATACTTCTCGTGACGTCACAGGCGCAGGCTCCAAACAATCATAGGTCGAGCAACAGCCAATCAGCGCGTAGCTAATAATAACGCAGTCGAATGTTCTAGAACATTCTAGAAGTAATGCGTCCACATGTTTATGACGTCAAAAGGGGGTTTCCGTGGATAACTCAGCCATTTCTTTACCGATTTTGAAATGGTTTGCAGATTTGGAATTCTCGTCTTGTTTAATGCCAGATTCGGCGGGAATAGCTAATTAAAAAGGATTACATGGTATCATCTCTGTACACTAAAAGCGTCATTCCATCTTGGTGGTAAACTATGTGCTCTGCGAATAATAGCATTTAAGCGTGCACATGCGCACTATGCGCGTTAACGAACTTAGTCATTTTTATAACGCGATCTCTCTCATAGGCCCATATAGGGTTATGGCTCTAACCAAGGGCGGTGTGTTCAGGGAACGAGTCCAGGACGGACGGCGCGTACCCAGCTTGACTGGTACGGCCGGTACACGCCCGGCCCATCCGAACTACAGAGCTGCATCGACAATCTGCCTGAGGAAATCTTCCCTGCATTCAAGATGATGTCATCTCTCGCTACTCAACTGTAGAGTATAACTTTCCGTGACTTATGAACTCTTATTGTATCGATGGCCAATATGTTCTGAAGTAACTATACTATTGTGCATTTAATTATTTCCGCAAATGGTACCGATGACTAATAGGTACCTACCTAGTCTGTCCGACTGCACTTTTATACTTTCTGTTTCATACTGTATATATCACCTTTAATTCCGTGTGCTCTCAACTAACAGCACCGTTAGGTCCTATGAACTAGGATATATCGCTAGCACTGTATTAATTAGTTGTGTATGTGTCAAGTAGCCATCCTAGTTATTATTTTGGTTTCTATATAAAATCTCTATGACGTAGTACACTAGGTAAGACTATACAGCAACATTATATCCGCATCACTATATTCTCCCAGCATCAATTTTACACTGAGGTCGTTGATCATGCTCCAATTGCGCGAGCCTGACATGTCACCGACTAAACCTGGCTATTATAGCTCGATAGGATAGGATTAAAGTGGTTAGGGACAATCTGTCCGTAAGCAACACATTGTGTATGCCTCTTTTCCGGCTGTAGTGTATATGTCACACGACGCACCGGCTAGGTTGTGTAAAATTGGCCAATTACCTTAGGGCCTCTTGATTATCGAGTTATTGTCTCTGTCCACGCTCCTCAAGCCTCACGGCTTACTAATTGTCTGAACTTCCTATCGACAGGTTAGCAGGATCCGACTCTGGGAAACTATTCGGGTTTCCAAGCGATGATAACTAAAGTGCCAATTTATGCACACCTCCACCTGTATCTTCGGATACCAGTTAGTTTAGATTTCCCCGCCAATGAATTAAGCACTGCGAAAAGAAATTGTATTATTTATTAAGTAACACCGGCCTGCAGTGCATCTCTTGGCATTCTGAAATTTAACCCTAATGACAGTTAATATGGTAATTCCATAACACTCGAGTGATGGGCGAGATGCAGATCTCCATCCAACTCGTTGTAGTACCTGGGTGACGTTTTAAAACCCACCACGCCCGTACGCGAAGGTCACTAGCGATGTATATATGCCTCTTACTCCCCACCATAAATGATATTGCACTTTCTAAATCGCTATTGTGAACTGTGACCCGTCCTAGTGATGTTATATGTCGTTGCGTGACAAGGGTGACCAGATCGTCATATGATTTTGGAGCTATTGTTCCGTAACATGTACGCACGCTGTCTTTCTATGGAGGATGCTATGCGGGAAGACCTTTGGGAAGCTGGGCATCTTCGCCAGTCAGATATATGTGTCTAAAGATAGGTAGGAATCACTGCCACTAGCGGCCAAAGCTTGGAATCATATCTAATAACCAAATGCCAGGTTAGAATGTGGCAGAAGGCCGGCAAAAATAAAGCGGCAACTACCCATACAGTATCTTTGGACCTACATAAGACGGGGACCTGTGAATTCTGCGGAAATCACCCGACCCGTCTTCTCGTAAAACAGTGTGCATCACATTAATTATGGCTTCACTAGGATTGACCAGTACTTGGCTTTTCGCTTGAACAAAAGAGTGACTCTTTTTGCCAGCTCTTTTCCTTCGCTTCGGCATTGAATGCAGTTTCCTGTGATGGAGGCCCGTGTGAGGCACTTTCCTCTCACAGCAACAACATTTTGTGTGTGTTGGGGTTATAATTGGTTTCTATTAAATTTTTAAGTAGCCGTGTAGCGATACTTCCTTGCGAGGATACCTCTGCAGATTTACGAGTCTGTGTGGTACCTTCAGCGAATCCACGTAGAAAGAAGACCGGATAGCTCTATGTACTGTATTATTTGCTCATTATTTGTATAGTTATTATTGTGACTGTTTAATTATATTATCGCGTCCAGACTTTTAAATTAGTTAATGGACCGTCATACCTGTGACACCAACAGTTGGGACTAGAGAGTGAGGTTCAATCTCGGCGGCAATGGTCGCATGGCCCCACTGGAACGTACTGTTCCACCAGCTTTAGAGGCCGGTCTTTGTACCTTCCGGAGAGATGCGATACAGGATCTGCAACCCCGAGAGCCACAGCTAACCCGCCCTCCCACGCATCCTGTACAGGCGGTGCATTGGAGTGGAGCGATATGTCGGACCAGTGCGTACCCCCGCGAGCTACACATTACCCAGCGGATATTGACCTATAATATTGAGTTGACGCCTTTCATGGCCACTCTGGATTAAATTAGACAATGAACAGTCCCAGAAAATGTGTATCACATCAAACTAGTTCACGTGCAATAGAGGCCAGGAGAGGCAGCACGGCGTCCGCAAAATGTAGCTGGTGACGATAGTGGTAATAGTATAAGCAGTGGGTAAAGAAGGGCTAAGTGTGTCATCCGTGCCAACCTACCTGATAGTCTAGAAATGGTAAAGTGAAGGTTTTGTTTGGAATGAGGGTCATGTGTGGTAACTGTGCTAGCCCACAAATAAGAACGCTGACACCATACCAAATATACATGGTCCCCCTTATCCAATTGATATGTGTAATATGTAAATGTGTATATGTATATATGTATATATGTATATCTATGTGCACATAACAAAAGAGACATTGGTATACATATATAAATGTAGTCAGGCTCCCTGTCTCTCTACCCTATTGCTGATCCGGCATTGGCATTGTACACTGTCTTGTCGCAATGGAGCAATAAGATGGAAAACTAGACTAGTTTACACCTTGCGATAGCTAACATAGGCTGACAATCTATTCAGCGTATTTACTGCAAATCTGCACAATATAATATCATATCATATCAAATCACATATTGACTGACGTCACAATCCAAATGACGTAGCTCGGTCGCGAAATGCGAAACGTCCACAACAACGTGTACACATTGCGCGGATTCTAACGCGAATTGACAAATTAGTAAATATTCTGTTAAATATTTTGCAACTATTCGACTAGGCGCTGATGCTGTCAAACTATTCAACAGAGTATGTGTATAGTTACTTAGCCACGTGTAGATTTGGAGAACTCAGGTTTAAAAGTATCAAATCGATTCAAATATCCGTAAATGTGGATGGATCCTAGCTAAAAATGGGGCGGGGCATAGCTAGAAATGGGTCATTTATTGAAAGAAAGTGTTGATGACCAAATGAGTATTAGGGTAAGTGTTTCTCTAGGCTAGTGCTCATACCAAGGTATCTTACTGTAAATACAGCACGGTTCTAATGGGTAAGCTTGTAAGAGCTTTAGAAGATCACAATTCAGGAGGTGGGGGTTTATTCATTTGAATGCCACAATTTGGAGATGGTGTACAATGTACTCTGATAAGGTAGGGCCTCTAAATCCATGTTCAACTGTACTCAATGCTTGGCAAGCACCGGAGCACGTATTCCTTTATTATCAAAGCCTGTTTCTCTTGCTTCATTATCCGCCCACTATCGCTAATATGTCCATCTAATAATGCCCCTGCTTTCTCCTGAATCCCTCTTAACCATGTATTTATTACAGGTCAATAAACAACACATGCTTTATGATGTAAGGAATAGGTTGCTGAATATTCCGAAACGTGCCACTTGAAGCTCTTATTTTCTATGGCAGTTTATGACAGCGACACGTTTCAACCATATTGGACTCACGATATTCGACAGCTGCCAGTTATAGCTGTCTTGAAATTAAGGCACGTGGCGGGGTTTCAAGGGTTAAGGGTTAACTGATTTATAACGAAGTCACTCAACTAATTAAATCTCCAGTATGCCGATTTACTCGTCCAGCGGTTAACCACTGCACTGAATTGCTCGCGTTCTGAGACATCAGAGGATCATTTTGACCTGCCATCCTGAGTGCTATCAAACGCCTCATCCACTTTCGTGGCTAATTCCTCATCGATACCAGCCTCTTTGTTCAAATGATTGGTTAGAAGCTGATGGAGACTCGGACATGGTTGCAATCCGGGTGTTGCTATTAATAGCTGATTGAAAGAGTTCATTAGTCTCGTGTATGCGCATCTAATTATTCTAAAAGTTGTCTCTTCTTTCTTGAAAACTGTCTGCTGTGCCACTTTGTGCATACATCGTTCATGTGAATGGAATGCACAGTGAATACAACTTGAGTATTGGCAAGGTTGATGTCTTGTGGATGACGCAGACCATAAGGCACAGCTCAACTCGAATATAGGATCAATCACTGTTTATTTAAAAGCAGACAGTAAGCAAACGTCTAGAAACACGATTCGCTGGTTTTAGTTGATTTGGGCACATATGTGTGAAGATTCAATAAAGCCAGGGCGGATAGTCACGTCGTGTTTATTGGAAATCGTTGAAATTGTTGCTCTCTCCCAGACAAAGGCATGATTTGTCATGCGATTTACCGTCCATTTGCGTGCATTACCCTTCTTGCACTCGAATGGTTACTGTGTGACAAACTAGAAAGATGTCGGCATACATATAATAAATACACAACTCTCCTAGACGTAACCCGACTACAGTCATCTCTCGCGAGATCTCCTTTTATACGAGATCGAGAAAAGAAACTCGTGTGTAATAATTGGACATTGGCGAAGTAGTTTAGCCGCGAATGGGTGGATAATGAGAATGGACTCCTTAAAGTATCCGAGAAATACCCTATTCACACCAGCCAGTAATAGTTCATATAACACTAGATGGTATAACGCGTGTACTATTCTGCATGAAGAATAGATAACAGCAATTGATGCATATGCAGACGAACTCTGGACAAAAATTGTCCGTCATTATTGTGTAGTAAACCGCAAAGGATAGGCCTGTATATATATGCTATGTCTAACAATTTACCTGCTGAACTCCGGCAGTCTACATTTCCTTGGGCTTTACCTCTGGAGCAGCTGACTATTTTGAAAACAAGTTGACTGAATGATGTTGGTGGCTAAGCTACAATCATCTTTCATTCAGATTGTTTTCAAAATATAAATAAATTAGTGTCTGGTGGTGTGTCGCTTTCAGAAATTGTAATGTCAATCTTTTCATTGATGAGAGACTCATGTTTGATAGTGAAGCTCCATATCTGATGGTCGGTTTCTCTAAACTCTTTGATGCAAGTTCTTGAAACACTACCCTTCTTACCGAATCGCCGTCTTATTCAGTATCTTCCATCACGATGATAACTAATGCTTTGAACCCGGACGACCACATATGAATAATAATGTACAATACAGGAATTATTTTTAAGAATATTTTGAAATTGACGTGACTGGCGGTTCTTGCTACATATGGCAGCAAAGGGTCGCAGAAAATTTAAGTTCGTAATATTCACCAGCTTGTAGGCGGTATTGTCTTGACATGCAAAGGGTTAACACTGTTTTTTTATTTGTATCGCACACGTGCACATATGCTGGATCAGCTATTTGTTGTTTTGTGATTCAGCTATATGGGTATATTATTGTATAATTCTGGACATGAATGGCAATATTATGTAATAATCTAAATCGAGGATTATTTTGTGAATTACGCGTATAAAGCGTATATGATAAAAGAAATGTGTGGTATGTGTTTTATTAATCGTACGATGTATCTGTTTTTACTTTGCGTTGCAGCTGAGCTATTACTTCTGTTGTGGGGTGTACGGCTATGTATAGTGGTCCGCAAGGCGCCATCTGAATTCAACGAGAGTAGATTCATTAGCTGGGCAATCTATAATGAAACCATAATGGCCTTGTTCTTAAATGTGTCTATGTAAGTATAATATGTTAGGTCTCGAGTGTATTCATATCGTGTCCGATCTCGCTCTTGCTCCCTCCCTCCCGCCAGCCCTCCCTCCCTCCTCTCTCTCTCTCGCTCTCTCTCTCTCTCTCTCCCTCCCGCTTGCTCCATCTTCTTTCCCCTCCTCCCCTCCCCTCTCTCTATCTCCCTCTCTCTCCGTCTCTCTCTCTCTCTCTCTCTCTCTCTCTCGCTCTCTCTCTCACACGCACTCTCTCTCTCTCGCCCCCTTCAGTATATCCCCGCTCTCGCCAATCGCACTCTATCTCTCATAAACGTTCATAACGATACAAAATTAGTTCTCTTTTGGCACTATTTGAGTGTAAGTTGTTTTATATGTATCTCTATATGAAAATAGTGGTGGTGGAGTGGTGAAAAAAGTGCATCTGCCAATCCATCCGCGGATAGAACGAGCTGTCAAATTAGTGATGCATATGAACATTTCCTACTGATTGCCGTATCTATCTATTGGCAGCGATAACAATCTTACAAGTATAATTTTAAATATAGCTTGAAATAACCGTGCATAATCACAACGATACTGCGGGATACAAACTGTAGATATGCACTTATATACGGCTCAGAAAATAACTTAACTTGCTCCCAAAACAAAAACAGAAACCTGTTGAGTAGTACACTTTTGAACGCGATTTCTGAGCAGTACTGTATATCATATAATTTGCCATCTTATCTCCTCTTATTTTGCTTTCTTTACAGATTATTTCTTCAAGATCCATTCCCGTCAAATCCTGATCTATTGTACTTAGTGTTGTTCATACATAATCAATTAACCACAACAGTCACACTCGCCTTTTTATTCGGGAGTAAGGTAAGACTGATTCACGCACAATACTATTTTAACTGATGTGTGTCTTGGCGCCTGCATGAGCGTGTGGATGTGTGTACATATACGTACCTAATAGGTGATGCTACATAGACTTCCATTAACAATAGTGGTAGTAACAACATTCAAGTCCATTGCATTCGTAATGCTCAGCACTCCATTATGTTCTGCGAACTCAGATTACATTAACTCATTAAGCCACACAATCAAAATTGGCTATGGCCGATTATTTATGATGTTTGAAATATTTTATGCTGCATACTTCTGAATCTATGTTGAGCTAATTTAGTTTCAAAATATCCAACATCTGTCACGTACGATGATGATGATGATGATGGTGGTGGTGGTGGTGTGGTGGTGGTGGTGTTGTTGGTGGTGGTGGTGGTGATGATGATGATGATGATGATGATGATGATGATGATGACGAATGGCTTCTTTCATCTGCAATTAGTTTTTCTTTAACCCTCTCCGCTGAGTCTTGTCCACTGTGAGTGTTTTGAGCTCATATAAGTTATTTGTCGCGTTCAGAGGTCCTAGATTACGTTCTTTCATGTCTCCCAAAACAACCAGTATTGTTGTCTCGAAAATGAGTTAATGGCAAGGTTAGAGGCAAAGTGGCAAAATGATAGCTCCACTTAACAGTCAGAATGTGTAAAAACTCACACGGCATCAACAGCTGTCTTTTGAAATGCCATCACATCTTTATTTAGAAAACCCAATTTCATTTTCTATGGGACTTGGACAAAGTTCTCGAATTGCATATGCATTATGCCTTGTACAGATCCACCGTGGGCACATGTGTGTACTAAAACTGACAACACGCACCCAGTGTGTTTATGACCTCTTCATATATATATGCAATTCGAGAACTTTGTCCAAGTCCCATAGAAAATGAAATTGGGTTTTCTAAAACTGACAACACGCACCCAGCATGTTTATGACCTCTTCATAAATATATATATATATATATATATATATATATATATATATATATATATATATATATATATATATATATATATATATATATATATATATATATATATATATATATATATATATATATATATATATATATATATATATATATATATATATATATATATGAAGAGGTCATAAACACACTGGGTGCGTGTTGGCGTTTTAGGATATATATATCCCACCCATGCTCATCGTGAAAACAAGGTCTTATCTGCATTGAGCTGTGTGTGAAATCCACTACCGATAGTTATTTTGAAACATAACAGTTGTGTCTGGTAAACCTAAAGCTAACTATTACGTGCAAATGCTGATAGTGAAATCTGTGTTACGCTGCACTAATAATTCGGATAGTGGCCCGTGACAACGCTGGGCGTTTGACTTTATCGCAACAGTACATATGCAGGCATGTCACCTATGCCTGCATAGGTGCCTGTTGTTGTTGTTGCTGTTTTTGTTGTTGGTGTTGTTATTTTCATGAATATTCGATCCACACGGTAGACCACTCACGCATTGATCTTTATTTGTAATGTTGCTACCATATTTCACGCGGCGCACATCCCGTTAAGTCCATCAAACCGCCAGTTCTGTCATTCCCATTACATGGCTAGGTATATAAAGACTCGACCAATACCGCCTTCGGCGTAGTAGACGGGTGTGTGTTTAATCACAAATCCCTTTATTCATGACGTCAATGAGCAAGCATATATGGCATCATTGCGCATGCATACAATGCGGTATTCAATATGTTCTCACTGTAATCTTCGAGCTCATTTCGACATCGTTAATATTTACGTTAGAGTGTATGTGACAGTTACCTACTTAAAGATAATCCCTTGACATATACATGTTTTTCCAGCAGTACAGAATGGCAATGTCGTGCGCTTCCACTCCTTTATGCTTGTTTTCATCAGAACATGATTTTTTGCATTGCCTCTATTTGCCAACAATATTGGTCTCGTCGCCGGGTAAATAATGCTTGATCGTTTGACCATTGGTATTCCAGTGTCTCTATTTCAAAACAGCGCTGAAGGAATATTATGCTGAATACTTTGAAACTAATTTGTCTGGGAACTGTTGCTGCCTATGGCAGCAACAACTCCCAGACAAAATAGTTTCAAAATATTTAACATATTATTTTATCTCAATAAGAATAGAGTATTTCTGCTATGTGTTATGTAAGTGTTAAATGGATAATCCACGAACCTGGTGGAATACCGTTGCACCCACGGCACCGATGAGTGACGGTATTGGAAGACAACTGTCGTCATTCTCAGATCTATTTATCTAGTTACCCCTAATTCCTATCTGTCGAAAACCAGTGGGCGTTGGCTACATTACGGAAGACATGTAAGAGCATAGCAATAACGCAATGATCTCTGATACACGATGGCGTTCAACGTAATTTAGTTTCCATGGCTTGCAGGCTTAGGGGCAGACATGGGAACTCTATATTTGCTTTTCTGACTCGTCTGTTAAAAGATTTTCTAAGTAATGCTTTTGGAACATATATTGCGATTCGTCTATATGTGTTTATTTTATTGAAAGTGCTATTCCATAGGATGGCGTAGTCGCGGCTTGGCACATATGGTGCTAAATGATGTTAATGTTAGAGTTCATCAATTCTACAAACATATACCTATTAATCAAAATTTAATCCATCTGACTAAAAGTACTTGGTACGAAGAATAGTCAGCGCAAGAACAATGGTTCATACACACCACGCATCTTACCATTATTATCGATTTAGACGAAACAACAGACTGGAAGTATACATACTTTTACGTCACTATTCGTGCTGCCGAACCTTTTTGTAATACACTACCCGCATATCAACATTACACTTTGAAGATGTATCATCCGTGTTGCCAGTCGCAATGTGCTATTATCGTTTGACGTCATACACGTGTAATGAACCAAGAAGTGCAACATTTTGTTCTTTTTGCACGGCATAATTATATGCTTATGACAGAAGAATGTGTTGTTAACGAGGAACAGTGTTTTTTCTTTAGCAATCGCATTTTTAAATGGCAAGCCTTACAGACCAGAAATAACACATTCTGTATGATTTAATGACGATCATGTTGAATCTAATGGAGGAATCCAGTTCTAGCTATGCCCCACCCATCTCTAGCTAAGCTCCACCCACACCTCGCCCGTGCTGGGGTTGATAGATCCGAGAACGACATGACTATTAATTACCAGAACACTATACAGGCAAGCTGTTGGCTATTATGAAACTAATTTGACTGGGGGCTGTTGCTGCATACGTCACCACTTAATGGTTCATTCATTTCTAGTATATGTCACTGTAAGTATTGCCACATCACAGTTACAGTTTCAGGTAGGCAGATGCAAATATGTTCACAGACATCAGGAATGCGCGGACTGGTACTGTTACAGACTTCATATTTACGAAGATGAACGTATTCTTACTATTCCAAGCTGGAAATCTAAATATATGTTGTCATAATCTAGCAATGCATGTTCTCTAGTAGTGGCAATATAGAGATTTTCTCTATATCGCGTGAAATTCCCTCACCGCTACATGGAAGACCTGTTTCAGCATAATTACCTTTTACGGACTACGATGTTGATCATTGTTAGCAGCACGACCAGCATGGGATGGTTGAGAGCAGGATAACGTTGTACATCTATAATGATGGTGATGGTGAAGATGACGACGACGACGACGACGACGACGACGACGACGACGACGATGACGACGACGACGACGACGACGGTGGTGATGAGATCCGCGACTGTAGTAGTTGAACGTGTCTTGCAGCTGCAATCAGCCATTCTTCTTCGTTGGCCAACGTTTCTTGTCCTCATCGAGAGTCCTTAGCTTCCTCAAGTTCCGCTTGGTCGCCAGTGTGCCCAGTCCGGCTTCTCTTACTTGTGTGCATAGCATACATAGCTGTTTGGGCAGTGGCGTCCTCTATGAACGTGTTAGCTGTTCGCAGCGAGCGCAGCACATTCCAGGGCTTTCTGTGCAGGGATATCGTGCGGCATTTCCAGAGCATGGCCATCGTTGTTGGGCCGCCTTTACTGACAGTAGGACTGTATTGCACATGGTGCATACCGTATCATTGTAGATTATACTGTTCGGCCAGTTGGTTTATATAGTAGGAATGTGTCTGTGGTGACAGGCAGGAAGCGTTCCGAGTTGCCCAGCTGTTACAGGTGCAGTATCGGTGATACAGAAGTCGCAACATACATGCGTAGATGTATGGCCATGAGCCATGGATCCACATTTTACAAAAGGACCGGAAGGCAATGTTTCCCGCGATGCAACGTGTATCGATGTCAGACGATCTGTACATTGGTGAACCCAGGATGTTGCTCTTCATCCATTCCTCTCCACCACGCCGCGGGATGCCTTTGTCACGGACTTCGTATCTCGCCGATGTATGTACATGGCTATGCTTAGTTGTGGCTTCGTTCACGAATAGATTCACGTTCTTGAATGGCTCAGCGCTGTAAGGAGGTTATCGAGTGGCTTCTTTTCTTCATCTATGAAGTATTGATCGTCTGTATTCTCAATAGTCCCAGTGCAGATAGTGGGTGGTTTAGTACTGTCTCTATCTGCATATGCAACTATGCAACGCATAAGCCGCTAAGATTCCATACATGGTGTGGGTGTTGAATTGCTTGTTGAAATATCATTCAACTTGATTTCTTTTTTATAAATCTGAACTTCGTATTATGACATTCCCACGCGAGTGTTATTCACAAAAACTGGTACTGCCCGTAGAGGCCTGCGAATAAAGTAATTAGTCTCTGGCAGGCATTGTAGCGTTTCTCTTGTATTTGTCAAACCGCCTAAGAAATGTCTTCGACTCAGTGATGGCCAAATATGAACATGGATATTCAAGTGCCGGTTAAAAGGATGTGCACTACCCATCACTGTGAAGGAAACTACTACACACAGCTTCATTAATTGCTTCATTAATTGTTTTGTTTGAAATTGTTCACTTGCGGGTGCACACCCAACAAGAGCATTAAGCTGTCATCAATCCAGAAGCAGTAGCCCAATATTATTATTATTATTATTATTAGTAGTAGTAGTAGTAGTAGTAGTAGTAGTAGTAGTAGTAGTAGTAGTAGTAGTAGTAGTAGTAGTAGTAATAGTAGTAGTAGTAGTAGTAGTAGTAGTAGTAGTAGTAGTAGTAGTAGTAGTAGTAGTAGTAGTAGTAGTAGTAGTAGTAATAGTAGTAGTAGTAGTAGTAGTAGTAGTAGTAGTAGTAGTAGTAGTAGTATTAGTAGTAGTAGTAGCAGCAGCAGCAGCAGCAGCAGCAGCAGCAGCAGCAGCAGCAGCATCGTTATTATTATTATTATTATTATTATTATTATTATTATTATTATTGTTATTAGTATTATTATTATTATTAATCTGTGATACAATCCCAGATTATTGAAATCACTCGGGATCTTTCTTCTTCTTCTTCCTTCTTTCTTTCTTTCTTTCTTATTCTTCCTCAAAATCTTCTCCTACAGTTTTCATTGTGTGCTATTGTTTTTATTTTGAATTCGTCCAATAATGTTCGAGCTACCCACATTTGAGTGGGCAAACAAATCCTATAGGAAATATATGGCGATTTTCAGTATTGATATTTAAACCGCTACTACACCTAGAGTTTTGATCGGATCATTACCATACTTGGCCAGAATGTCACCTGAAGATATTGACTCGTCTGCAAGGCACCTGTCAAAGTTGAAGGGTACTCCCTGAGCATTACCAGTTTTCATTTTTGGCATTCTTCATCAGAGAAGGTCAATGAACATATTAGCTGATAGCATGTGACATCTTTGCACATGCCCCTCACTCCGCGGGGCGCAAGCCCAGGTGGAAGGGGACCCCATTGGGCCTCACAGTTACCAGTTTTCATTTTTGGCAGAAATCAGCTCTACTTGTTCAGACATGTTCAGTTATCATTTTAGAAGATACCGTATGCTGTGTCTTAATAGACAAACATCGCACATCTACAGTTACTTCAGTAAGTGTCTTCTAGTTATAATAATAATAATAATAATAATAATAATAATAATAATAATAATAATAATAATAATAATAATACTATTATTATTATTATTATTATTATTATTATTATTTTTATTATTATTATTATAATTATTTTTATTGTTGTTATTATTATTATTATTATTATTATTATTATTATTATTATTATTATTATAGGCATATGTGGTATTTAAATATCGTGGCCGTGAACAGCCCCAACACACTACGATGATCACCGGTCGTGGGTCCCGTAACAAACATTCGCCGCAATCCGTCCTCAGTTCCATGAACACTAACACAGGCAATGCATCCTCGGGAGTGGAACGCTCAGAAAGACCACCTGACTACGACACCCTTGTCGAGAAAGATATACAGGTATGGTATTTACGGACAACAATTAGAAGTCCATGACGACTATAGATAACTAGTTTTATCTGCAAACAACCATAACTCTGAGAAAATGACAAGAAGATATAGTTTTGATTTGATTGAAACGAATATAGCTGAAGAATAACACTTCCAGACAATATGCACGATAGCCCATAGCAATAACCACTAACCACAGTCCATTCTTGTACCAAAGTGCATCCCCTGGTTCTATCTATCTCTCACTGATTGGTGGTGATTGGCTGACTTATGTATTTTTGACAACAACAGCTATGATTACGTTTGTTAACAATATGCCAACACTTATTTGATACATGGTGGATGTTTATCTATTGACAACTGTTAGAGATTCACTCCTGGAAATGGTTGGTTTACTTCAGTTAGCATCGTGTATCTGACTGCTTGCCGAGCATTACGCCTCTGCCATGAGAGCACAGGTTACTGGTATGGTAATGGGTCAATCCCGCGCCATATTGTCCCCGTATTAGCCCAGTACCGACGGTAATGATAGGCATTCGCATGGCGGCAGGAAGGTTATGACAACTGCAATACCTAGTAATCATTAGTTACTCGGTAAAATAACTACTTAGGAAACCATGGTCTTGCAAATGGAAAAATATGCCTGGAGATGGCGTTCTGTGGGATTTTGGGTTTCTTCATGACTCGTTATTTTGGTAAAGGTGCCTCGAGACAATTAGTTTTGTCAGGAAAATACAATTGCGCATTGAGCGATACTTTTCTTTTTGAGAGCACTGCTAGAGACTGCTGTTGCATCTTTCAACGATTCCATTATTCAAATTAACGTCAGTCACCGTACTATAATGAAGTGCGTATGCCTATTGTGTTTGTTGGGTATTCAGAAGGATGCAGGTTGGTAACAAGTGATGTTTAAGTGGAAGAGGTTGATTTGGCGAGGACACGTGTTCTTTCTTGACTAACTAATTAATTCACCTCTTTTATTACTGGACGTCTGAAAACAGATTCATGCCCCATATGAACAGGGATCTGGGGAATTGGTTTGTAAGAAAGTAGTTTTTGTCCAAAAGCTACATTCGTCATTATTTCATCAAAATCGTATGTAGCATCAAAAATAGTACATTTGTAGATGGAGTACATAGTGTCAGGGAACGCCATAGGCTCAGGCTACCTCCAGGGATATTGCTACTAATATAATCCTATCTGCTGTTGTTTTACCTCTTTGAACCGGAAATACTAAATAACAAAAAAAAAGGTTGAGAATTTTTTAATTAGTTTCTTGAATAGTTTGATTGGATGTGGTCAATGCGCATGACAGCAACAGTTTCGTGCCAAATTAGCATCAACATATCCAGCGGCTTACCCGTAAAACAACTTTGAAATTGAAATTCTGGAAATTCAGAGTTCAAAGAGTTAAGCTAGTTGTCAAAGATGATAAACAGCGACAATCCTTGTGATTGTTAAGTAACGTAATGGATTTTCATTCAGTATCTATTACATATCTAATGAAGACAAAATTCCAAGCACCCAGCGGTTGTCCCCTCAAGCGACGATTACAGATTACATATTGGGAAATGGATAACTCCCATAGACTAACAGCTATAAGTCCAATACATGTGCGTGCGTGCGTGCGTGCGTGCGTGCGTGCGTGCGTGCGTGCGTGCGTGCGTGCGTGCGTGCGTGGGTGCGTGCGTGCGTGTGTGCGTGCGTGCGTGCGTGCGTGCGTGCGTGCGTGCGTAGCTTGTAGACATATCCATCACTATCTACACTTCACTTTTCCAGAGTATCCATCTATGAGTTGACGTCATATGACGTCATACTCAGCTAAGCGGCGTGCAGGATGACGTCATAATCATTGTGTCATAAATGATTCTATTAGGCCAGTTTTAACTCGTAATAGTCCGACACGTTGTACAAAATGTATGTCTCCACTATTTAATAAACATGCTGTTTAATATTTTGAAACTAATTTGACTGGGCGCTGTTGCTGCCATAGACAGCAGCAGCGCCCAGTCAAATTAGTTTTACAATATTCAACAGCTTACCTGTACAGTTTTCTGGAACTTGATATTCAGGGAGTTCAGAGATCGAGCGATCCCAGCACGAGCGAGGTCTTGGTGCAGCTTAGCTAGAGATTGGCGGGGTATAGCTAAAATGGAAATGGCTGTTGTCTTATTTCGTGTTGGATATAACTCATAGCCCCCTGGTTTACAATTTGCCCTAGAGGGGTCAGTTATGGTCAGTGCTCCATGGTGTGCACTGACCAATGCTCAATATACATCGTTGAGCACTGACCATAGCTGAACCATATAGGGCACAATGTAAAGCATGATGATATCAGTCAATTACGACAAAAGTAAGAAAATTAGAGAATTATTGGATAGAACACTTCTAGTTATAACACGTCGATTTCTAGCCGGTCTTCTCCAACTCTGTGCGCGTCCTGCAATCTATCTGAAACGTCCATCCCTAGAGTCCAATGTAACTATTACCTTAGCTCCCAGTCAAATTAGTCTCAAAATATTCAACATACTGTTTATACAATTGTAAACCCATCAAAGACATACAATTCGTACACTTTCGTGATGGCCTTTTCGATTTTTGTGACGGAGCTATTTCATTTTGAGTGTGACGCCAATTAATATGTGACGCATTTGATTGCGACGGCAGGTAATTGAGCAAGATAACGAATCCCTCAATCGTCTCTCTGTTGTCACCAGACCTTGTCCAAATGTAATTTTGTGGACCATGTCGGTAAGCTCTCCATCTGCTATTTATGAGATTTAAATGCGGACGAATTTACCCGCGTTTTCTCTCATTTTCTATCCAACTCTTTATGCAATCACTGATTGCATGTGAAGTTCAAAGAAATAGTCGGAACTTAGATCATTCATCAGACGATTGGGCCGTCTATTCTTGCGTTGATATCTGAAGGCATCCGTCTATGTCGTGTTCCAATACTTTCCACGCAGACTAGCCTTACAACTCAAGATGAAGCGTTCCTTTGGCGCCATTCCGCATTAGCCGCTATGCTTTGTGGCCATTGTTCGAAGCATCAACGAGAAACACGGCATGACGCCCATTATTAGTCTATAAAATGAATTAGCAAATACAATTAACTTGCCAAATCTAAGGAAATTAATTAATTTATTATTATTATTATTATTATTATTATTGTTATTATTATTTATAGGAGGAGTTCCGTCGCCTGTATACGCAATTGGAGCTACTAAAACAGCGTAATATGAAGCTGGGGAATCCTCATCTTCAACACAAGCTCTTCGCCATGACGGAAGCTGGCAGGGACGACCTTCCGGATTCGGCACCGTCATCGCCAAATATCAACGGAAAACGTGTCGTTATCAATTTGGATGACTATCAAGAAGCGACGATGCTTTAACGTGTACTGTTTATTAACGAGATTGTAAATTATGAACATGTTGTAAAGATTCAAAATGTGTGCCGGATTAAACAAATTTATACAAATTCAAAATGGAGAAATATCTAGGAAACATGAATCTGTATATGAATCATGGCATATTCGTAGGCGTTCGCATTCAATATTAATCATATCTGTCTTGAATAAATATACCCGCTTACTTCTCCTGTCTTTAGTCCGTATGAACTGTGGAGTATGTATAAATCTCTAATGTTGAGGATTGGCAGTATGAGATGGAAAATTGCGTGTTTGAGTTAGCTTACTCGATGCACGCCGTGTTGGATGCGAGTGCATGTATTGGTGTTTGAGGTTAGCGATGATTAGGCACAGAATTCCATCTTTTAGCACGATATCTGTAAAGCTACCCTGCCGTGTCCATGAGCATATCTTGCGCGCTCCTTTGACATAATAGTTGATCCGCCAAAGGGTTAACCCTTTAATGACTAAATTCGTTCAAAGAATTAATGTATTTACTTATTGAATCTCAATTTGGAGGTTAAGAGAAGAATATTTCTGAAAATTAACCACTGAAATGACTGGCTCTGGTATCGACCCTGTCATTTCAGTGGTCAATTTTCAAAAAGAAATTACTCTTGGCCTGCAAATGGGCATCCTTCCCCAATAATACCACACGTGATGTGTACGTACCAGACGTGGTTTTCGTTGTCCTGAAAGGGTTACAGAAATTAGGAGCGTCATACCACGATTTGTATCTTTTCATTTGAAACCAGCTGTTGTGATTCTGGGATGGTTTCTTAGTGATATTATATTGATTCGAGTTTGAAATGGATTTGATTTCCTACTAACTTGCAATAAAAATAGTGATTCGTGGACCCGATCTCAATAAGTTATATCAAACCGGATATCGAATTAGTGGCGATATTGTGTCGGGTGCGTAAAGCGGAGCATTAAACCAAAACAAAGTTGAATAACATTTTGGTCAGCGATATACTGTATGTACGTAATATGAAGATGGGCCAAGGATAGTGCGGAGAGTATGCATTAGTACATTACATAGCTGGCGTGATGCATCCAATGGGGCGGTATCGTGAATAATGTGAAAGGGTATGTGTGTATTGTCGACCATGTCATGTTTACCAGGCTTTCACTCGGCCTCTGTTCATAATCATATCAAGTGATATTTCATAGAAAAATCCGCATATCCGAATGCCATAATTGAAGGGATTTACAGTACGCATACGCCTTTATAGAATCATCTACGGAAAGAAGAGACCGTGCGCTATACAAACGGCCAGTTGAGACAAGACGGTACAGCTCGCGCACATACACGCCTTTTTCAGCGAACTACCTTTGTATGTGTTGGTATTCTAAAGACAAATTCACCGAATTCAACCAATGCCAGACACGCACTTGCAATTCAAAGGGTACAGTGCCATGGGATTGTTGTTCCTAATAATTAGTACACGGGCGCATGAACGCCCCTCACCACGTACGCGCTCAAGCAGTCACACACACATGCACTCACGCATGCACGCGCGTGCACAAGTACCGCCCGCGCGCATTATAAGCTGTGGTTCATTTCGACATAGCAATGTTCCCGTTGTTTTAAAAGCGGCAGGAAATGTCTGCATCCACAGTTTTCTAAATATCAAACTGTTCATCCTGGAACAAGTCATTGGTCATTGCCTGCTTGGTTGATGCACTAAATATCAATTCAATAAGTTATTTGAAAATTAGATTGCCTCACGCGTATTGCCACTTATTTTTTATGAGCAAGCTCAACCATGGATGTAGTATAATGGTCCTTTCCAGTTTATCCACCCATCATACATGTTCAGGATGAACTACGTGGCGTGTAGGATGGCATCATAATTAATGGGAATTTCCAGTGTATCCATCAATTATACGACGCCAGAATCAACTACACGACATGTATGCTGCCGTCATAATCAACGACGTCATGCATGACGTAGATAAGTACGTCACGAATGCATAATTCGTGCCGAACTATGTGTTGTTGTACGAATTGTGTGTCTTAATTTATTTAATAAACATGCGGTTGAATAATAGCAGCAACAACACACAGACAAATTAGTTCCAAAATATTCAACACCTGTGTGGTTTGCGAGAAATTGACAATCAGTGAGTTCAGGGAACGATCGATCCCAACACGAGCGAGGTGTAGGTAGACCTTAGCTAGAGATGCGCGGGAATAGCTAAAAGTGGAAATGGCCATTACGTCATGACTGACTTGGATAAGTACATCAGGAACAGTTGAAGACAGACTAAGCGTTGTTGTCCGAATGGTATGTCTTTACGTTTTAATAAACATTCTGTCGAATACTTTGAAACTCATTTGACTGAACGCTGTTGCTGCCATATACGCTAACAGCAACCATTCAAATTCGTTCTAAAATATTCAACGGCTGACCTGAATAGTTTTCTGCGAATTGATAGTCAATGAGATCAGGGATCGATCGATCCCAACACGAGCGAGGTGTGGGTGGAGCTTCGCTAGAGGTGGACGGGGCATAGCTAAAACCGGTAAGGTCCATTGTACTTACCGTTTCCACGTACGTATCTAAACGGCCATTGAACCATCTATATGTGAAGCTGTACATGCAGTATGCATGATTACTGTATTCCTCCGCTGTAGTACTAGACACATCCTACAGCTACAGCTCTTCCTCGGTTTTGACCACTGTCTCTTGTCCTTGACTAACATATTTAACATCATCGCCTCCATTCCTGTTTTCCGGGTTTCCTGAGGCAAGCTTAACCTATGTATGCATACACACAGCGTAGCTCAGAAATAATGTATACATTGGATTGGAAAGCATTGCTGTCTAATGCAGCAATGCCATTTAATCCAATTATGTTCAAATTCTTCAGCAGAACACTTGCCCCGTGTTCAAAATTGTACTAACTAACATGTCTCTGTTTTGTTTTGGAACCATGCTGTGTTATTTCTAAGCCATATATATGTTGCTGGTATCGGATAATACATCAGCACGCAGTAGAATGCCATACAATTGAGATAGTAATCCATGCTGCCTATTAGAGAGTAGAGGCATTGTAGAACAAGAATTATAACAGTTTATGCAAATACAACTCTGGGAATACAACAGACGTGTCCATTGCGAGGTGTGGGATTCTTATGTATGAAACAACTAATTAGCCATTCGTAATGTGTCATTATACATAGAGTGGCTGATGGCATACTTCAGTGCTAGTCAGAATCCATACCCGTGTCTTTCATTTCACATAGCGCATTCGCCAGTATCATATTTATGTATGTATGATTACTGTAATCTACGGATTTAGTAGTAGAAAAGTCTTCCACATGCAACCAGCCCATCTTCCCTTTTGCCCACCGTGTCTTGTCCTCCGCCAAATCTTTAGCTTCCTCAGATACAGTCTTGATTTGACTGCACCGAGTGCTGCTTTCTCGAGGTCAATGCGTAGGACAATTTGCAGATGTAGGCACAGACGGTCTCTCATGGCTTTATATTTCTGGGTTCTAGTAGGGCGAATTCCAAGGCTCTCTGTGCTGCCATATCCCGTGTCATGCTTAAAATATGGCCAAATATGCACCATCTTTGCTGGTCGCCTTTTACGGACGTCGATGGTGTATTACATATCTTGTATAGTGCATCTAATGTATAACTATTCAGAACAAAATAAATGCAAATCAAAATCGTGTAAAGGAAATAGAAAAAATATGATGATTTATATATGTATCTAGTGTGTTGCTAACAATAATATCATTCTAGCGCATAATGCCTACTTTCAGGTGTTCATGCTTAAGCGACCAGTGAAGAACATGGTAACACCTGCCGTGGTGTCAACTGCCATTGCCAGCACAGCTGAAACACGGGCACTAACCAAAGCACTTCTCAGCTGATAAATGATGCAGTGCGGCGTGTACAGCCTGTTTCGTGGATTTTTTATTCATTATAGCAGACGTCGTGTAACGATGGCTGTATTTGCCACAAGCAATGCTCTAATTTGGAGTGCATGCGCTGTATTCTAATGCTATCTTTGAATCTTATGGCATTTCGTCACATAATGAACATCACAATTATCATTTTAACCATTGGTAGGTCGATGTCTCAATTTCAAGACCGTCATAAGTCGGGTATTCAATATTTTGAAACCAAGTTGACTAGAACATGTTGTTTTCATAGGCAACAACAGGTCCCAGTAAAATTAATTTCAAGATATTCAACAACACATTCCTCAGACCATGATGGATGTGTTGCTTCATGTTGATCATTGTTGAATAATCAAGTGTGTGTTTTACTATGTAAGATATACGTGTGTCCATGTCATGCAGAAGATGTGTAAACTGACAAAAAAAGTTGCCTTTGTGAAAAAATGACCAGACTGAGCATAAGTCCACACTAAATGCCCCCAAAAATGGAATGTGGCTCATCTCACCTGGTTATCATGCCATGTAAAATACATCTTACCATAGTACAAAGATACGATACTGGCTCCAGTTTACACATAAATTATTCAAATGTATCATCCAATCTGATTTATTCTGAAAAAATGTCTATATGGTCATATACGTGTTATTTTCTTATTCCATCTCATGAGTGGTTTCGTATAATCTAATTGGCCACATATATTCAGCGAAAATAACTAAAGGAAAATAGAATAATTTTCTTCTAAATTGATAGTAGAATGCCAAAATAACATATGTGAAATTATGTATTGTATAATTAATTGACCAGTCCGATCTTTCGCTCAAGTAGCTGACGTTATGACCAATTACCTCAAGTGTTAGTTGACGTCGCCTTCATAATGACGTATAGCCTAAGCACGAACATAGAAATGTCCGTCACGACTGTACGAATTGTGTGTCCTTTGACGAATTTACAATGCGCTGAATTACTCGTCCTGTTGAATAATGTGAAACTAGCTTGGCTCGGCGCTTTTGGTGCCATGGTTCCAAGATATTCAACAGGGTGTCTGTATAACTGCTTACCTTGGAATGCAGCTTCTGTGAATTCAAGCGTCAAAGTATATAACACGATTACGACAAGCATGACACGTTGGTGGCATTTATGTAGAAATGTGAGAGGCATATCTACAAATGGATTCCTCTACTAGCCAATGGATAGTGAATGATTTTCTCGTCAGCCGACCGTAGACTGCCAAATCATATCTAATCTGTAATATATTATAGGAATGCAATATAAAGCTGATTAGAGCATTTGGTATAGAAGGAAATTGCATGATGTATAATAGACCTTTCCATTGTTAGCTATGCCACGCCCATCACTAGCTCAGCTCCACAAATACATCTCTCGTGTTGGGATCGATCGATTTCTGAATTCCCTTACTATCAATTTCCAGAAAACTACACAGGTAAGCTATTGCATTTTTTGGAACTAATTTCACGGGGCGCTTTTGCTGCCTATGTCAAATTAGTTCCAAAATATTCAACAGCATGTTTATTAAATAGTAACGATATACAATTCGTATAGCGTGTCGGACTATTACGAGTTAAAGACGGGCCATATATAATCATTTATGACGTAGTGCGTATGACGTCATCCCACACGCCGCTTAGCTGACTATGACGTCATATGACGTTAAATTGATATCGGGATACTCTGGAAAGGTGAAGTGCAATCTAATCATTGTTACCCTGATAGCGCACGCTATGTGGCTGCCCCTGGGCCAATACCGAACTAATACTGGCCCATATTGGCCCAACATTGTCCCAGTAACATGCATTATTAGAGTACGCTTGAGTATGTTGAATTGTGATTCAAGGCACGTAAGATACCGCTGTATGTACGTTTCCTATTAAGTATGTGTTGACTGTTTCTTATTTTGACAATCTGGTATTAATAGCTGTACAATATGTATATATAGTAAGCAATTGTAAATAACCATATAGTGTAGCATATATGTAGATAATAGCAGTATATCAAATAAATAGTAAATAATTAAACATAATTAAAAATATAAAATAGTAAACGTTATTTAATTAATACGTATTACATAAAATAATGACTATTATTACAATGAATAGTAAATGCTGTCTAAAATGCTGTAATGCCCATGTATGCAACGAATATGTTTTGTATGCCATTATTATATTATGAAATGAATTATTACAGTGTAGATTAAAGAATTCGGATTGATGGATTTCATAATAAAATGCTTCAAATGACCAACCAATGCGTGTTGTTACTTGCAATCGCTTCCTAATGTGGCACATGGCAACACTATGTAACAAGTAACATATATCGAATGGTGATGTGAATGTTTTGACCATAATATCTCATTTCCTGACATCACAATACAAATGGCGTCATTCCGTCACGAAAATATAAAATTCTGGCAATAAATTGTTCGAACTGTATGTCTTTCAGGAATTGCAAATTTACTAAACATTCTGGTTAGTATCTTGAGCCTAATTTGACTGGGGCTGCTGTGACAGCCCAAAGTCCAATTAGTTTCAAAATCGTCAAGCGCTTACCTGTATAATTAACTTGAAATGTCGGTTCTGAGAAATCGGATTTCAAAGTTCCAAATCGATTACAGTGATATAGAAATAAGGGTGGGGAGCCTTGCTATATATGGAACCATCTATAATTTCAACACCATGAGCATTATCTCTTACATGTCTAGCTTCATCCGTTTGGATCTCAGATAATAAAGCGCGTCAGACATCTAATTTCTCAGTGTGTATAAGAGTTGGGAAGACAATGGCATGTGTTGTTTTCTTACTTTCTTGATCAAATCAAATGTAGCATCTTCGAATAAGCGTGAATTGATAATCGCTTGAGCCACGCATGGTAGGTGTTTGATCACGATGGCTGTTGATTTCTGCGCTAGAAACTATTATACCATCAGCTCAAATCGGTGAGGCTGTAATCGCATGTAGGTTGTAACACAATGAATGTATCGACCTCCTCTTGATTTTATGTGATATTGTGGAACGTCAGTAACAGAGGTTCACTTTACAAGAACTGTTTTGTCAGGAGACCGCTATTGGTGCCATTGGCAATTTCTGATCTCGGCCAACCAGTCTTGACCGTTATGCGTCATCCTCCACTCTCACCAATCTGGTATTGACTAGAAACGCTACTGTGTCCAATTTGTTGGAATCCGAATACCCGGTCTCACTCGCTGAACATTCTCTTTACAAGCAGATGTGCGCTTTTTATCTGTCTGTCCCGTGATATACTACCATTGCTGTATTTGTCAAATACTACGTGTATTTGCTCAACTGCAATTGCCACTGTTAGAATGTGCGCTATTGCACGTAGTATAATAGGCAAACAATCTCATGGCTATGTCTTTGACCGTAATTACTGGTGCAAAAGTAGAAATAGGTCCGTTCAACATCTGCATAGTGGCATGATTTTGAAATATCATAGCAGCACACCCTCTGCTAATATTTATTATTGTTTCCAACCAAGGACGTCCTTCTAGATTTTGCATCAGCTCTGACTTTACACACGGTACAATTTACTATCTTCTATACATTCCTGAATGAAACTGGTGCATTTTCAAATGGCATAGCTCTCGCTAACGGGCACTTTTCCCTACAATTTGTCGAAGGCACACGGATACACCATCTACTGCAATGGGTTTCTTCTTTATTTCTCTTGCACATTTCTGGAATTGTGTTGGCAGTCGGCCGATGTAGAGTGTCATATAGACTCTTTCTCGTTCTCCTCTCAGCTGGATACGGGTCAATGAGCCTCTCCTTTATAAACGTTGCCATCATAGTTGAACCTTTGTTTAATACGTTCACAAGTGTATTCTCAATCAAGGATGGTGTAATATCGCATGGTGTGTTCACAAGATGCGCACGTGCACTAGCAATGTCAAACGGTTCAACGGCCGAAGAATCAAATCGTTCATAGATCTTTTGAACGTATGTCTTCAACCGTGTCCGAGTTGTACTGCTTGCTTCGTGGTGTTAATGGTCAATCCTGCTGTCGTTTGATAGAGTGGTAACATTTTCCTTGAATTTGAATGTACAATAAATTGTATATTGCCGTATAACTTGTCTTGTCATATGTGAGCCTTTAAGTGTGAGCCCAATTATTCTTCGATTCAACCCTTGGTTTCAGTTCATTCGATAGTGTAATCCGATCAAACTGAATTAAACTGTACCGATGCCCGTTTGGCTCCACAGTTTCCATCCTGAATTTTGTATCAGAAAGTTGGCTGTTAAATGGTTTATCACTAATATATTGACTGGTAGATAACTGGAATTGTGTGTGTGTTATTCGTAATAAACTAATGCGGTAGCAACTGCAATTGTGTTGATTGCTAAACTTCCCACTTACTATTTTTGCAGAGCTTATAAACATCTTTATTGGGTGTAAAATACACTTGAGAAACTCAATCTGATTTCTTGTGATTTCAGTTTGTTGCGGGGATAGTCAGTATTGAATATCCTCTGCATTCTTCTCCTTGGCCATAGCTTCATGGTTATCTAGCAATGTCAACATATTTTCTGGGCCACTATTTTCTAACCGTTCATACGAATGCCAAAGTGGCAGTCTGTCATGTGGTGCTTCAGTAATCAACATTTGGCGATACACAGTCCTGTGAAAATTATTTCGTGCAAGCGTCATATTAACTGATCCTGCAGTGAAATAGCCTAAGTCATGTAGATGTTTCAAGCCACGGGCGCCCTACAAATATGCCACTGCTGGCAATGCAGACATCTACAGGGGCACGCAGGCTTCACAAGGAATAACACACTCCGCGTGTTTTAGTCTTTCCCAAGTAATTGCTATGGCCTGCGACAGTAATGCCATGTCGAGGAAGGCTGGAATAGGTATATGACTTAGTATGGTTGCCATTTAACCCAGTGTGCTGAATGCAGTAGACATGCCTCCTGTGGCTACTATAATGATGAGGCCGAAGACGATTTTATATATATTATGGCAGCATTTTCAGCTACAGTAACTTACAGCAGTACATACTGAAGAACAATTCAAGGCGTCAAGGCTTCAATCACCAAACACTTAGTTCTCATTTTAATTCAGCAAATCTGAATATGTTTATTCTCTGCCGGCGAAGGGTCATCCACAGAAACTAAACGAAGTTATGCGTATGGGCCTGCCGGACGGTTAAAAGAGCCCATAAATTGTCCAATAAAGACTGAGACCTTGACCACATGACATTAACATTGACTTTGGTGTGCAATCGATCTGGAACCATTTTATGTGAATGCACTGCCTTACAAGATCATACAATCTACCACTTTCGAGCGGAGATATCCTCACCTGCCTGTCCTACGGTAAAAAGGGCCCATAAATGGCCTAAGAAAGAGGGCTTCAGTACCCAAAATCTCTAACATTATAACTTTATGTTTACATGCTCCAAAGTTGCACCAAACCAGCAAAATCTCAATTTAAGGACACACATCATACGGAATTACATATCATCTTCCGCTACTGGTTACATTTGATTTGTCACACTTCTTCGCGAAAAGACCCACTAATGTGAACCAAGATTTCTCAGCTCGTACACATGTTGCTACATGTTGACAAATGGTGCACTTCAATCTTAGGCATCTCCAAAACGAGAGGCGTATCGATGCCAAGCTGCTGGGCTACTTTCCTACTTTGGCTCGCAGCAATTCACAGGTTGTAGTACAGGGTGATTGATAAGCCGAAACACTGACAGGTAGACATGTTTGTGATGGAGACCAGTGTGCACGGTCACTATATTGCGGCCACCAATGCAATTTCATATGAACGTCGATGTCTATTACATGCAAATCTCAGGACACATTTAACCAGTTATGCATGCAGAAGAAGAAGAGATAAATACGCCTAGCAGCATGGATAGTATGTCACGGAGTTTGGCACTAATTCGATTTTAAGCTGCTGCTAACAAAGGCAGCAACAGCCTACAGTGCAATTACTTTCAAAATATTCAAATATCTTAACTGTATAGTTGTTTTGAAACTGATGCACTAGAACGGCAAGGCCGAAACGGTCAATCTGCTTGAAATACATACGAGCCTGCCTTCACCACGCTTACAATACAACTAGCCAAGTCACCTCTAAATACGCATAGCTGTGTTTTCAATTATATCATAATGGATCACTGATCTTGGCAGTGTTATATTCAGTTGGAATGTTATATGGTGCGTAGCTTTAGGGCAGATTGCGGCTCTATCGTTGTAATATAACATTGCGTTAATAAATCATACGTAACTTAATTCAGAGGCAATAATGATGTTGATCTTGGATTATCTAGACAGCCCCATAATATATCATACTATTAATACCAGCAAGGCCACCTCCGACCTCACCCGGCGGGCAGTGCCCCTGGAGTAGAACGTCTGCTATGTTCTCACGAGATATGGTCGAAGATCACAGAGTTGCCTAATACTACGACATATGCACCATGTCCCCATGTGTACCAACCGACAGTTAATCGAAGTTTATAATTACTGACTATCCATACATTCTCAGCAAACGTGATGCTTTATTTGTACGGATATCGAATTCTCAGACACCGCTTGCACTGGTCCGTGTGTAGTAGATAAACTGTCTCTAGTGGATTTGCGTACATCACTCAGGGTATTGATGTATATTGCCATAGGCCATTTGTTGCGTTCCAATTAGATGGGGCTTGTTATCTTCGTCGTGTCAAGGTGTCGCTGTAAAACAAGCACGGCAATCCAATAACATGTGATCTAATCAATGCCTGTCTTGATATAATTTGCAGTTGTATGGGACTAAATTTTGAAAGGAATGCGACACATACGCGAGTGAAAAAAGAAATATTATCTTTTGAACAGACGTATTTCTGGATTACAATTTTTGCAATTTCTGTATGATACTTCTCTCCAATGCATGAAGATATACCGTAGAAAGCTGTGCTATTTATTTTATTCAGATTATCCATACATATCACGGCTCGTTAGTATGAACCAATTAGATGTATCAAATAATTTAAAAGTAAATGGCAATTACATAAGGTGGCAGCATCCATCCATACTAATCCGACTATAATTCATGGGCGAGAATTATGATGGGACATCCTTATTATATTGAATGTAATAGTATTGCCCATAGGTTTACGTAGCCGTAGAGCGTGTATGACCCTCTCAAAAGTGGGATCTCAGAGATCACTATTTTCTCGCCTGAGCTGTAGTATCCAAAATAATATTTTTGTGTTACTAAATATAGTAGATAGTCGAATAAAGTTTCAGATTAATATAGCCAATGAAATCTTGTTTCTGATTTAAAATATATAAATTTACGTCAGTTCAATCTGTCCTTCTAATTACCAATTTGGAGGCTATATAGGCTCGATGGTCTGTGTCAGCCAGGCAGTGATGCCCACATATGCACACTTGCGCTTACGCAAATATAGCCATTGATAATGGTCCCTTGCACCGTTGACAAACAAGCACGCCAATATCCAATCTGCTATTATGTCCCTGCGCCATTGAGCAACAGGAGCACCGATATATAATTTGATATTGATCACAAGCTAGGTTAACAAACAGGTACGCCGATACCTACCGAATTCGATATCGGTCAATGTCTCGTTGACCAATGGGCATGGCGATATCAAATTCGTCTCTGTCGCTGACATTAGAGGGAACCGCATTGCCACTCAAGTATCTAACGTGATAACCAAACTGTGTACCTCGTTAGCTGACGTCATACTCAGAATGACTATCTAGCTGTGCTATGAACATCGAAAAGTCCGTCAAGTGTACGAATTTTATATTTTCGGTGGATTTATAATTTAATAAAAGGGCAGTTGACGAATTTGAAGCTAATTTGACCTGATGCTGTTCCTGTTAACAGCTGTCCTGTATAGTTTCGTTCAAATTGAGCTGCTCGCAGTGCATACAGTATATTAATGCAATTGATTCCACACAGCCTTACGCACTTGGCAGAGCGTGGCAAGAACGGGGCGGCCTTAGCCCAATGTGGATCCTTCAATGTTTTATGCACGATGCACAGATATTTATCATGCTTTAAGACTCGTGCTCCATAATGCCTGGGTCAGTATATTTAGGCAGAACGTCAATCACCATTAGCATTACCATTTACTTGCTCGTAGCCAGGGTCCGGTGTGGAGACAGAATAAATTCTCAATGAATCGTTCATGATTGCGCCTGTTTGTTGTTGAAGCGATATCTTTTCGAAAACCAATTAAGAACAAACTATCAGAGAGACGTGGCTTCATAATGTGAGTGTGTGGTCTAGGGCATGGCATTTGCTTGCTGAGAGGGACTGTTTGGTCAACTGTCCTGGAAATCGGTATCGCCTCACACGCCACCATCCTGTAGTCATCTGATAGGCCTACACTTGTCGATGCTGTTCTAAAAACATTCATCTCATAAAGCAATTTACCTTGATGATATATGCACATATTTGGCATTGTCATTGCCTTGTCATCCCATCAACGGATAGTGCATTCATTCTTTCATACCATGGTTCTACCTCGTAGCTAAAGTGAATTGTGCTAGATAATATTGACGTGGTCTGTAAATAAATCATGAATGGAACCTGTAGCTTGGATCGTGCGCTGTCATATGACACATTAGCATTACATTAGCTCCATCTTGCTAATAGGTTATTGCCATTGTTCCCTTGCCGCATGTATTCAATCACGTGGGTCGGTTAGTTAGCACACAAAAAGGTGCACGCAAATTAGCCTCTAGGACAAAAAAGATATGCTCCACCCATTTCTAGTTAAGCTCCACCCATGTTTTGTGCGTGTTCCGATCGATTTATATAATTTTAATCCTTAACTCCCAGAATCCAAAATTCAAGTTAACTATACATATAACTCGTTGATTATTTCTAAAATAATATGTCTCTGCGTTGTTGCTGCCAATGGCAACAAAAGCGCCCAGTCAAATTGGTTTCAAAATATTCAACATAATCTTTATTAAATAGCAAAGCCATACAATTGGTACACTTGGTGAACTATTCAATGCGCATGGCGGAGTTAGATACGCCTTTCATTGTATGTATGATTACTGTACTGTGTGGCTGTATCAGCAGAAACATTCCCCGGCTGCAATCATCCGGCTGCGCATTTGACCACTGGGTCTTGTCCTTAGCCAAAATATGTAGCTTTCTCAGATCTCAAGTCAAGTCAAGATATCTTTATTCTCTCAGGCTACAATTGTAGCATATGAGGTGTCCTTTTCATTTATACAGTTGACGGTAGAGATATATGTACAGTATACGTGATATAGAGATACATAATACGTTTAAGTTAAGTATTATTTTCTCGACAATATATTATTATTATTATTATTATTATTATTATTATTATTATTATTATTATTATTATAGGATTGGCAATGATCTAAAACATGCAACACAGTAGCAGTTGTTGTATCGGTAGTAGTGGCAGTAGTAGTAGTAGTAGCAGCAGCAGTAGTAGTAGTAGTAGTAGTAGCAGCAGCAGCAGCAGCAGCAGCAGCAACAGTAGTAGTAGTAGTAGTAGTAGTAGTAGTAGTAGTAGTAGTAGTAGTAGTAGTGGTAGTAGTAGTAGTAGTAGTAGTAGTAGTAGTAGTAGTAGTAGTAGTAGTAGTAGTAGTAGTAGTAGTAGTAGTAGTAGTAGTAGTAGTAGTAGTAGTAGTAGTAGTAGTAGTAGTAGTAGCAGCAGCAGCAGCAGCAGTAGTAGTAGTAGCGGCGGCGGCGGCGGCGGTGATAGTAGTAGTAGTAGTAGTAGTAGTAGTAGTAGTAGTAGCAGCAGCAGCAGCAGCAGCAGCAGCAGCAGCAGCAGCAGCAGCAGCAGCAGTAGTAGTAGTAGTAGTAGTAGTAGTAGTAGTAGTAGTAGTAATAGTAGTAGTAGTAGTAGTAGTAGTAGTAGTAGTAGTAGTAGTAGTAGTAGTAGTAGTAGTAGTAGTAGTAGTAGTAGTAGTAGTAGTAGTAGTAGCAGTAGTAGTAATATAGCAATTCAGATGTTGTTGTTGTTGTTGTTGTTGTTGTTGTTGTGGTTGTTGTTGTGGTTGTTATTATTGTCGTCGTCGTCGTCATCGTCTTCGTCGTTGTCATCGGCGTTATGTGCTTGCTTGATTAGATATCTTTTATTTTGTTTTTAGCACTGAACTATTATCTGTTCTTTTTCTTGGGATGCAATAACAGTTTACATAATCGATTTAAAACAGGTTTGTTGCATATTTGGAATCGACTTTTAATTTTGTCTTCTGTGTAATTTCTCTTATAATAGTCTGGTACAAATTTCATCCTTTCTGTTTCATATCTCGGGCATACGAAGAGCAAGTGTATTTCATCTTCTACGACATTGCACAGTTCGCATACCCTCTCCATTCTATCGATTCCCACCCAGCGTTTGGCTTCTATTTCTAAGTGATGGTTGAGTGTTCTGAAATGGCATAGTATTAGCGCTTCTCTGGTGTCTAATTTCTTTAGGTATGTTTCAAATTTAAATTCCTTTTTTATTAGTGCATAAAATGTCAACCTATTTGAAACGTTAATCTCATATTTCCACTTGTCCATAAATATATTCTCTAAGCATTGTCTGGTTCGTTTGACTAGATCCTTCTGGTTAATACCTTCTAAGCTAAACACGTTACCTTGTCCCGTTGAGTCAAGAACCATCTTAATATTATTTATCCATTTGATCTGTATATTATTTGTTTGCATATGTTCTAATGCGCAAAAATAGAGGAGTGATGAAAGTTTGCTGTAACCAGCATTGACTAGGCTTGCCCTATATCGGATCATATTGCACTGGACGATGATCTTTAGGGGGGAATTTGCCTAACTCGCCATAAACCATGCAATTTGGCGTACTTTGATTCAATTTTAGTAAGACTTTATAAAATTGTATTTGGCAGTGTTCGAGTAGATCTACATTCTCAAAACCCCATACTTCTGATGCATACAATAACACAGGTTGAACCATCGAATCAAATAATAAACATTGCAAATCGATTGGAATATTAAAGCATTACATTTTTTGTATTAGCGCAAACATAGCTTTAGTTCCCTGTTTTGCGTTACGTTTTCTACATGCAAGAAAATGTCCAGTATATTTGAATATAACGCCGAGGAAAAGATATTCATCAACGTTTTCAATATCATGGGTGCCTAATTGAAAATGCGGTTGATTTTTCCTCTTTCGCTTTTCAAAGATCATTATTTTATTTTTGTTGTAATTTACTTTTAGCTTATTAATTTGACAAATGTATTTAGGGTTCTTTGTAGCGATTCTTCTGAATCTGCCATTTGGAGGGTTTCGTCTGCGTAAAGCAATAGCAACAAATATAAATGGACATGCAGATCATCTGCTAGTCTGCTTAAAGATGTGAGTCCATCATGACCCTGTTCTTTTAGATAACTATCGGGATCATTTATAAAAAGAGAAAATAATATTGGGGAAAGGTTCTCTCCCTGCCTCACCACGGTCTTGCACGCATAACATTTGGGTGATTCAAAATTGTGAAAAACGAATGAGGAGATTGATCTATACATATTAATAATTATATTAAAACATTTACCAGATATGCCGTTTTTTAGGAGCTTGCTCCATAAGCCGACTCTCCACACAGTATCGAAGGCTTTTCAAAATCAATAAAGCAGCAGTACAGTTTCTTTTTTTGTGAAAATAACAATTCTATAATAATATATAATGCAACGATATTGTCTAAAGTGGACCTGCCTTTCCTAAAACCAGATTGTGATTCAGATATAATTTCATATTGTTCTGTAAATCCTTTCAATCTGTCGTTTAATATTGATGTGAACAGCTTCCCAATGCAACTTAATAATGCTATTGGACGGTAATTGGATGGGTCCATTTTACTACCTTTGTTTTAATATATTGGAATTATTTTGCCAATAAGCCATTTTTCAGGTATAATTCCTGTATTGATAACTAAGTTAAATAATTGTTCATATATGGGTAACATAATATGACTTGTAGATTTTATATATTCATATATCATATTATCTGTCCCAGAAGCCTTGTTGTTTGCGATTCTTTGTATAGCTTTATTTATTTCATCTTTAGATAGTTTTATGTCGAGCTTGGGGCATTCTGTCGTGTTTAGTTCTTGCGCGTTGAGTTGGTCTTCATCGTCACCTTTGTTGATTGTTTTTAAATGCTGGAAAAGGGAGTTAAGATCGATTTATTCCTCATTATCGTCAGGTTTATTTTTGCTATTGATTGTTTTCCAAAAAGCTTTGGTATCATGCTTGTGTACACCCCGTAGCTTGGTTTGTATATGTTTCCGTGAAAGTTCGGCATATTTCTTAATTATCAATTTGTATTCTTTGCTAGCTCATTTCATGCGTTGTTCAGCGTGTGGTGTTTCATGCATTGTGCAGTGTGTGGTGTTTCACGCGTTGTGCAGTGTGTGATGTTTCATGCGTTGTGCAGTGTGTGGTGTTTCATGCGTTGTGCAGTGTGTGGTGTTTCATGCGTTGTGCAGTGTGTGGTGTTTCATCCGCTGTGCAGTGTGTGGTGTTTCATGCGTTGTGCAGTGTGTGGTGTTTCATGCGTTGTGCAGTGTGTGGTGTTTCATCCGTTGTGCAGCTTGTGGTGTTTCATGCGTTGTGCGGTATGTGGTGTTTCATGCGTTGTGCAGTGTGTGGTGGTTCATGCGTTGTGCAGCGTGTGGTGTTTCATGCGTTGTGCAGCGTGTGGTGTTTCATGCGTTGTGCAGTGTGTGGTGTTTCATGCGTTGTGCAGCGTGTGGTGTTTCATGCGTTGTGCAGCGTGTGGTGTTTCATGCGTTGCGCAGTATGTGGTGTTTTATGGATAGCATTTTGTTTCTTAGCATCGTGGTATTGTTTCCGTGCTTTACCATATTCTTTTCCAAACCAAGGTTTAGTGTTACATTTCACCTTTCCTTTATAATTTCTTTTAGTTCCAAATGTTTTTGCTACATTATTGCTAAATAATTCACCAATCATATTCACAGCTTCATTCAGGTTATTTCGTGTATCTGTATTTTCAGCTTCATTAATTATATCGTTTATTGCATTTATCGTACTTATGTCTATATTTTGGATGAACTGACCTTTCTTACTTGGTACCCATCTTTTAATATTATTATTATTATTATTATTATTATTATTATTATTATTATTATTATTATTATTATTAATATTATTATTATTAATATTATTATTATTATTATTATTATTATTATTATTATTATTATTATTATTAAGCTGGAGTCCTATATTTAAGTACACAATGAATGTCTGATATAAATGGATCAAAATATTCCACATTAAATTTCTTTATTTTTTCAATAAATTTCCTGTTTCCTATAACATAATCGAGAAGACTATTATTTGTTGTGGTGCGTTTGCCTATTGCTGAATCACTTCCCATTCTACCATTTACTATAAAAAGAATCTTGTTTTTGCATAGCTGTAGTAGTTTTCCCCCGTTTGCATTCCTACGACCTGTACATTGTATGTGGTGTTTTATGGATAGCATTTTGTTTCTTAGCATCGTGGTATTGTTTCCGTGCTTTACCATATTCTTTTCCAAACCAAGGTTTAGTGTTACATTTCACCTTTCCTTTATAATTTCTTTTAGTTCCAAATGTTTTTGCTACATTATTGCTAAATAATTCACCAATCATATTCACAGCTTCATTCAGGTTATTTCGTGTATCTGTATTTTCAGCTTCATTAATTATATCGTTTATTGCATTTATCGTACTTATGTCTATATTTTGGATGAACTGACCTTTCTTACTTGGTACCCATCTTTTAATAATATTATTATTATTATTATTATTATTATTATTATTATTATTATTATTATTAATATTATTATTATTAATATTATTATTATTATTATTATTATTATTATTATTATTATTATTATTATTAAGCTGGAGTCCTATATTTAAGTACACAATGAATGTCTGATATAAATGGATCAAAATATTCCACATTAAATTTCTTTATTTTTTCAATAAATTTCCTGTTTCCTATAACATAATCGAGAAGACTATTATTTGTTGTGGTGCGTTTGCCTATTGCTGAATCACTTCCCATTCTACCATTTACTATAAAAAGAATCTTGTTTTTGCATAGCTGTAGTAGTTTTCCCCCGTTTGCATTCCTACGACCTGTACATTGAGTATACCTTTCCCGGGGGAACCCTAGTCTATTTAGAAAGAGCAAGTCATTATTTTCTGTGTTATCAACAGCAAAGTGAGCAAGAGTAAAATTGTCGAATTCTTCAAAATCTTGTTTTGTTCTGTTTCATATCTTTCTTTTAGTTTTATAATATCGTTTTCAATGTCATTGAAGACATCATTTGTGTGATATTTAGATGCTTCACAAGGGATATAGACAGATCCCAACAGATTCCAGGCCTGAGGATGTTATACACTTGAGTTGCATATCAGATCACTCGATTGGCCATTAGATTAAGTTCATATGGGTTGATTCAGTACTGTATATAGACAGGAGCAGTAGTCTACCTAGTAAATGCTACTCAACAAAGAACAGTATTTGTATTGGAACCGTGTTAACCATGTCTTAATCCACACTTATAAATGTGGGTTGGTAATAGATATTCAACCATTGTGAATCGCATAGACGTGCTTGGGTATAACCTACACCGCCAGACCACAGTCCAGAAGCATATCTAGCAGCGCTAAATTGCCATACTGTCAATGGAGTTAAAAAGTTATCATCAATCTGATTCGAGCTACACAATGTATTACACGCAAAACATTAAATACGCAAACTTATGCAAGATCGAATAATTGTCTGGTTGGGTGTTTGAACTCTTCTTTGACTGTGGCTATTGTTAGATAGCAACGGTGTCATGCCACACCCGTATGGACCTTTCCAGTTGTAGCTATGCCACGCCCATCTATATCTAAGCCCCACATACACCTCCCTAGTGTTAGGATCGTTATACATGTAAGATGTGGAATATTTTGAAAATAAAGTGGCAGCAAAAGCGCCCAGTCAAATTAGTTTCAAAATATTCAACAGCTTGTTCCTTAAATAACAAAAATATACAATTCGTACAACGTATCGGACTATTACGCGTTTCAGACGGATATAATTAACTCATCATGACGGCATGATTATGACGTCAGCATACACGTCGCGTAGTTGATTATGACATCATATGAGTGTGTAAGGAAATGTATTCATGAATTATGGCACATATTTACGTGAACACAAGTATTTTCCCCTCCATCCAATCATAAACGAGAATCCGTCACTGAAATAACTGATGCCATAATCAAGTAGGTCAACTAGTTAACTGGCGTCTCGCGTATACTAAGGTAAACTCTGTCACGATGTGTACAAATTGGATGCCTTTGATGAATTTACTATGTAATAGGCATGTGCAGAAACAGCCTCACTCAAATTAGTTTCAAATTATTGATCAGCTAATCTGCATTGTTCTCTGCATTGTTACCTTGAAATTTATATTCTTGGACTTTTTCAATTCAGGGTTTAAATGTATACATTGATAATAATACGCTTACATCGAGACTGGAGCATAACTAGAAATGAGCCGGGAGAACTTGAAACGCATCCCTTCATTTTGGTGTTTATGATGTAACACTTGCAAGTGTAGTTCGTGTACATATATAGTTTACATATTATTATATAATGTCCGGGTCTATATTTATACCTAGAATGTCAACATTTATTAGGATTACCATTTACACACACAACGCTTTTACTCAGATGCGAACCAGAATACGGGGCCAGTAAATCTATTGTTCATGATGGCATATAAATACAATTTACTTGCCATATAAAATGAACCCGCTGGTCAGATAATTGTGATAATAAAAGACAGACTGCACACGCACGCACACGCACGCGCGCACACGCACACACGCACCTCCCACACTCGTAAAACCCTTTGCCCAGCACAGACAATTGATAAATAACATCCTGAATATTATGTTCAGTATTTTGGAACTAATTTGCCTGGTGGCGGTTGCTGCCATGGGCAACACCATATTCTATGAAAAATTAGTTTCAAATTATTCAAATATCTTTCCTGTATAGCTGTTTTGATACTGAGCCACTATTATGCTGGGGTTAGTGGGTTAATATGTGTGCAATGTTTCATGTCATCAACCCGCGTAGAGGAACACATAGCTGAGCCATATCACAAGACGCATAGTTGTGTTTTCAATTATATAATAATCGATCGCTGACCCCGTTATAGTTACATGCACATGAGACGTTGCGGGTTGAGTAGCTTTAGGACGCGCTGCGACACTGTCGATATAATTCAACCCTACATTAATAAATCATGTTTAAATTAATACAGAAACATTACATGTGTTAACCTTTAGATCGCATAAGCAGCGCATAAAATATAAATCAAAACAAACAAGGCCACCTCCGACCTCGCCCTGCGGGCAGTAAGCGCCTGGTAGAACATCTGCCCTGTTCTCCAGAGAGCTGGCTGAAGATCACAGTTTTGACTATGCTATGATTGTGTTCTCACTACAGACTTAATCAGGAATACCGCCATAGTGAAGTATGGCGTTATTCCTGATTACCTCTCGAGTGAGAACATGCCATTAGAAGGCATATGCAGCATGGTTCCGTGCGTGTCAGGCGACAGTTAATTGCAGTTTATGTTTGCTGACTTTTTTTTTTTCTTTCTCAGCAAACACACTATATTATTTGTACGGTTAGCAAATTCGCAGACATCACACGCGCTGAGCGAGGCGTAGATAAACAGTATCCCGGTGGATTTGTGTACATCATTGCGGACACTGATGGGCATTGTCACATGCCGTTGTTGTTGCTGTCCAATTAGCTGGTCTTCTTATCTTCGTTGTGGCACGTTATCGCTGTAAATAAAGCACGGCAATCCAATACAATCTTAATCAATGACTAGCTAATCTCCGCCCACAATTGGCTAGTGTTGGGATCGGTCGAACTCTGAATTCCAATACTCCCAATATTAAAGACCCAATGCCTGGCAAATCTCAAAACTTAATATACAGAAGTATGCGGATAAACCGGTTCTAGTGTGGCAATACACGCACTTGAACAGCGTTTCTTATAAATCTGACCACGTACCAGTAAAAAAGATTCAAAATATGAATTTTACAAATATTAAAATTGCAAACATATAGAACTTACAAATTTCGCAGAATGTCAGAGTATTTAGTAGGCCCAGTAGTAGTGTCCGAATTAAAATGATACCATGTGCGCGTGGCCCCCACCGCGCTCACAATCCCTAGGGCATAGGCTGGTGAGACATGTGGTTGGTGTATGCCTCTAGATGGAGGCCCAGGGTTGTTGAGACAGGTGGTTGGTATGCCTCTAGATGGAGGCCCCATGGATTGAGAGAGCGGTGGGGGCCACGTATCGCCGAACGGCGGCCAGTTGAGGGAGGTTGTATCATTTTAATTCCGACACTACTACTAAGCCAATGATGCCACCGCCCTCTCAATCCCTGGGCCATAGGTTGCGGAGGCTACCACGGTACCCCACTTCATTCTTCATAAATATGAACTGCAGGTTTTTTGCCAGGGTCAATAGCAGGCCATCATGGGCCATCGGCTGTGCACCGCTCGAATAGGGTTTGACCAGATGGAAGCTGAGGTCGTTATTTAGGGTGTTGATGTCTGTTACCTCTGTATCCGAGAGCTCAGTCAACGGCTCGAGGATCTACTTCCTCTTCGGGAAATAGTACCGAAACACGATCTTGTGGCCATCTATGTTGCGACCCAGGCGCTCCTTCGACACATCATTGGGGTCTGTGAGCAGCTCCACCCCATCACCACCAATGGGGTGGAAGGAGAATGCCTTTTAGTTTGCTTCGTACTGTAGGGTGAATGACTTGCCATCGCTCTCTTCTACCTTGGCATCATCAACTGCGTACACACCTGCCAGGTCAGCAAGACCAGTGGAGTGAGCAAATATGGGTTCAATAGCACGCTATAGCAGGGGTTTAAACAGGAGGTATAACCATGCCAATTGTCTGACTGCTGCTCTCCGGTGGTGAGAATGTAATCTCACCCTCTCTATAGGGGAGACGGGTGGTACAGTATCGTGTAGAATGGGTCCTCTTCGAGGTGCCCCAGCAGGGCACAACATACATACACGCTGATGTCTACATCAACCTCCGGGTAGTGCACACAGCAGCTCACTGTCAGAATTCGGCCGGGACGTGATAGAGTATCTCCCAGGTACCAACAGCAACCTATGGATAGCTATCAGTCATAGCCTGTTCACACCTGTAAACCACCTGTTTGACAGCCCCTCCATTAACATATATGCCAGCTCGGATGGGATATCGATGCCCATTTAGAGTGTCCACTCTTACTACTCTTTGACCTGACATGATATCACACCAGGAATATCTGACCTTTGCTGAGATGGAGAAGAGCCTGCTACAGGGTTGCCCCTTCATGACCCCTGCACAGACAAAGGCCTTAAACGAACAGATGCTCGCACTCAAACAAGGAGAGCAACTACAGCGGGAGAGCTGGTATTAACATAACGCAAGCCTTGCAAGGAGGCGAAGGAACAGTGAAGGTTCCCGATACTGGCAGGCCCTCCTGGAGGAGAGTAAGCGGGACAATATCTTCATATACGATGATGAGCCAGATGTAGCGGAGACTGCGGACGATGCAGCACAGACCGTGGACGAGGATGAGCCAGAGTAAGCGGGACGATGAGCCAGATGTCTTCACATACGACGATGAGCCAGGTGTCTTCACAGACGAGGATGAGCCAGATGTCATACAGTGGGAAGAGGAAATGGTGCAGAAGTGTAAGACCAAGAAAGCCATCCGGCGGCGGACCTACTATCCTGGTCATAAGATGAAGTTCCAGATGTCACATCTCAGAAAGCTACTGACACCCGACATATTGCTGGATGACCTCTGTCTAAGCGATGTCTGTCTCGGAATCAGCAAGCTGGCATGGTTTGCCAGACTCTCCAAAATGTACCCTTCTAGGACTCGTGAGCAGATCCTGCAGGTGATACTATGGCAAAATCAGACTGGCGGAAGCAACCAGAAATATACTCCTCCCTGATGGCTGCCGAGGGCGGTACCATCCACGGCTGGCGACTCCAGCAGATAGATACCAGCAGATAGAATCTCGGCCATGAGGCAGAAAAGCACAGCAGAACGTGCAGGTGATATAAGACAGCCTACAACGTCCTCGCGTGTAAAACCACTGCTGCGGGTGTGATTGGAGCCTGTGCTGGGGTGGCAGCTGTGGCCACTCTCGCGACACGTGGGGACGATCGTCGCCATCCCGCTGGGTGGCTTGACACTGGCTGCCATTGTCTTGGCCACGGGCTTGAGGGTGGGGAAGTGGCAGATCACAAGGAGGTTGGAGAAGCATGCTAAGTCCGTGGCACTGGCACAGAGTATGCTACGCATTATCGATGAGTATGTCATCAAAGCTCTCGAGGATGGCCAGGTCACCGATGAAGAGTACCACCGTATATTGAAGGTCCGAGGCCTGTACCACATGGAGAAACCTTAAGTGCGACAGCAATACCTCAAAGGCTCCAGCGGGCGGGTTGCTATGTTGGAGTTATAAAAGGAGATGTTACGGGGAGATCGCCTCGCTGGTCTCTGGAGTAGAGACGACTACAAATAGTGTGCTGCCTGTACGGTAGCGTTAAGAACACCAGCATAGATGGCCTTCCCACTGAACCTCACGACATTCATCCGGAGACAACCTCCCCTCATGGGTACACCCTTGAATGGCCTGAGAGGTCTACTGGATGATATACCAGAGCTAACACCGTTCTCCATCACAGTGGATGGATGGTCCCGAACCAGCTTCTCCGTCAACCCACGACTGCTTACCAACTGCCCCATCACCATCAAGGATGCGAAGCAAGCTCATACTTGGATGGCTGTTTCAAGTCTCTCATACTGGAATCAGCAGCTGAACTTTGCCGTGTGGTGTGCTACGGCAGGATGTGGAGTAAGTTCCACCCTGCTTTACTCCTATTCTGGTACTCCTGAAGCTGTGCTCATCGCCAGCTGTCTCAGATTCCACGTGTACATCATGGAGCGACGAATCCTCCATGAGCTGAGTGCAAGTCTCCCTGATACAAACGACTTCGACCCACAGCTCAACAGCCATAGCGTCGTCTCAGCGGCCAGCAGACTACAGAGAGAGTTCGGCGCTCACCCAGACTATCGGATGGCTTCGTGGTGACAACAGCGGTCTAGGGGTTATGCACGGTTACCCGAGACGTGACTACTCAGGATTCCCCTATCGAACCCCCATCGAGTAGGCCGTCGGAAGACAGTGACATTCTCATTTGATACAGACACCGACCCTGGAGCACTGGCGCAAAATATGCACAACACTGGGTTGCGGCATGACTATCCCGATGTGTGGAAGTACTTTGTCTCACACACCACCTCAGGCCTCACACCAGCAGGAATCGTTCGGGTCAACCTGTCCCTGGAAGCACTGTGCTACTTCCTCCTTATGGCACAGACCCAGCTGCAGCATTCCATAGATGGTGTCAGCAGAGCAGAGGTCCAGGCCATGTACATCAGACTCGTTGAGGATTTGATCATCGTGGCAGACCCCCGTAGTCTTATTGCTAAGTTTCAGCAGGGGTTGCAGAAGGCCCATCGCAAACTTGACTTTGCTATTTCGCCACACGTACAGTTGATTTCAGCAACATGATCATGAACATCGAGGACCTCCAAGTCAGGGGCTATAACAACATGATAGTCGAGGGGAGTTCCCACAGTGTCCACTTCGGCTTCAACACTGCCATCAACGCACCTACGTGTAGTACGAGCCATACAGTCGTTCCGACCCTGAGACTGCAGCCAGTCGACATGGCAGCTCCAGGCGCCCTGATACTGTAGCCAGTCGACACGACACTGCTTCCCGTGGTAGCTCTACGTGTGGTGTCAGGCCTAGCTATCGTGGCACTCGGGATCAGCCTACTCCGCCACTAGCAAATCAGCTATAAGACTATCCTGCATCTCTACATTAGCAGTGGGGACCACGGTGAGACACTGAGCCAGCTTGGCATTCCCTACATCCCCTACCCACTGTTAATATGCACATCAAAGGGCTGGAGGATTTGGCAGCGCATCCTTTTTCCAGCTTGTAGTATGGCAGAGCCTTGTTCAGCTCTAAGTCTGGTGAGGCCATGGCGGTCTGCAACTGCTGGAACACATCTGACAGATATTGCCGATCCTTGTAGAAACCTTTAGCTCACAGGAGCTGCTCGACGATACTACCGCCCATGATAAGGTATTCGAGGAAGCAGATCTGTCCCTTGCCAAATCCTAGATAGAGTTTCACAGCTGTCAGCTCCTCTGTCAGCTCAGCACCGGAGAGCTGCGCGAGCTCATCAGGTGTCTTCTTCTTGTAGTCCTTCATCTCCCTCTGGAAGACAGCATAGTACTTCTCACATAGCGTGAGCCAGGACATGTTTAAGATGTCTCAATAGACAGATGAATATTCCTGAATACCAACCTGGCGACCTGGCAGACGTGGACTGGTAAGATCTTATTAGCTCTCTCGACAGGGGACGCAGATGTGTAACCGCGTTGTATACTCAGTACTTAAACAATGACATCAACGTACAAATTGTGAAGCAACTGCCCGAGAGCCAGGCGAGTATTCAGAAGGTGGAGAACCTGCTGCAACCAAGACACAGAAGTTACTGACCAAAGCAAAACCTCTGGCAGTCCATGTCGTCAGTAACGTGGCGGTGAATGTGGCCATGGTGGAGATGACATGAGGAAATAAGGTTCTTCCTGCCACCACTGCGGCTGTCCTCGCTAGAGTGGTGAGTGGGGTGGCCGGGCATTGTCACGGAATAACTCACCCTAAAATCGCCCTCACTGGTGCCTCCTACACTGTTGTCACCAAGATCATAGGTGAACGTGTTACACTAATGCAGGCCGTGGTTCTAGGGCTAGCAACGAGTGCAATGGCTGAGATCATCATCGCCTACGTTTAACGCCTCTGAATAGTGAGAGATGAATCACGAGACCCCTGCAGCATATGAGGCATGGCGTGCCGGAGGGTGGTGTGTAACCCATAGTTGAGCATGCAGACTGAGGATCGCCAATGCCTGGGAATGGTGGACCACCCACAAGGCATGCCCCTGCAGAGACGGCACGTACCCTGAGCACTGCTACCTATTCCCTTGGCCGACTGCGTTGTCCTCATATACCCAACTATTTCACTGGGGGTATGACTAGTTGGCTTAAGCCGTCTGTATATATATATATATATATATATATATATATATATATATATATATATATATATATATATATATATATATATATATATATATATATATGACTCTGTCACTCACAGACCTAGAAAGCAAACAGCTAAGCGATCTTGCTCACTTGGGTGAGGCATGCCTCAGTTCAGAGGACTCTGTTGCCCCTATCTCCTTTCTAGACTTCTATGAGAAGGGAGACCCGCTGGAGATCCGAGGTATCATCACAGCACAAGATCTCATCGGGAACACTGATACGGTAGGACAATCGGCCATTAACAAGGCCAAGACTGTATATAAGGGAATGGGCATTAAGGAGAGGGCGATGATGCTCGGTATGCTTGGAGTCGATGAGACTGGAGCCATCAAGGTTATGGCTGAGTCCTATGCACAGGACCTGGTTTAGGATCTCCTGAAACCACGGAGCTCATTCCGACAGGATGGAGAGAACCTCAAAATAGGCACCACGGCCTGAGCCATATCACTGTCGATGGCCAAACAGGTGCTACCGCCAGACTTCGGCTACCAGAGGTGAAGAAGGCAGGGGTCTTCGGTTTGCTGTTTAAGACCACAGGATCGTCATGGCTTCCGGTGCATGTATCATACAGCTACTGGATGTACTAGACACTATGGGTGCTGACACAGGACCGCTATGCTATCTTCTCAGCTGCTGCTGGGATTTCATGCTTGACGCCTCCATCGCATCCTTCGTATCCGCCGGAGGGGCAGGATTCCCCGCTCTGCAGGCGAAAGAGCTAGTGCAGGAAGTACTGCCGCTTAGTCTCCCAGTTGTGGATGAGGCTACTCCCGACCAAGTGCTAACCATCTTCCGCACGCATGTCTGTACCATTCGGTAGCAGGCCGGCCGATACTGGCTAGGTGGTGCTGATCATTGCCCCGTCAGGACCCGGGAAATACATCTTGCTGCGGGCTCTCATGGCTGGACACTCTCAATACATCCTTCTGGTGTCTGACTCCGCCGCTGAGGTGGTTGACAGTAATGATCAATGGTACAATGGCCAAGTCACCAAGACGCAGAACCTGCAAGCACTGATGGACAAGCTCCTGGCAGCCTGACTGACAGAACCACTTGTTCTAGTTATCGATGACCCTGCAATGGACCAGAAGACAGTCACCTACCTCAGCAACATCACAATGTACATCCGGCACACAAAGATAACTGTCTTCATCCTCTTTCAGTAGTACACCCACAAGAGCTCACCAGACATCCGCCACAATGCCTGGTTGCTATACTTCAGCTCCACGCGTGGACGTGCCCTGCTCGAGACGGTATGCGACAGCCTAACCCTCAAGGAGACCAAAGGGGACTTTGTCGCAGGTGTACAGAGGGCAGCTGAGCTGTACCGCTTCATCTTCAGCAACAAGGAGACAGGGGAGCTGACACACTTCAAGCCATCTCTGGAAAAGGTGCAGACCTTCAACTACAAGCTGAATCCAGCCAGGAAATTAGCCTGCTCTACGGGTTACCGCTGACAGACTGAGCGGAGACCGTGGCGGTCTACGCTGCAACCTCTTTCATTCATCAGAAGGCTGCGCGGTCTCTGCTACTTCGTCTACAGTCTCCGTTGCTTGAGGACCTTCGTCAGGGGCCTCCGCTGCTACTTCGGAAATTTCGTCAAGTCCGTACTGTCGCCGAAACTCTATCCACTGTTCCGTGTCTAGGACTCTCATGTTATGGAACTTCTCATGGAAGATCCACTTTGTCCATGCACGACGAGCATCTGATTTGCGAGTGGATCTGATGAGGTAGTCCTGGTAGTTATCCGGGAATTTCAGAAATGCTGGCAGATTACTGGACAATCTCCTGTGACCTCTTTCGTTGAAGATGTGCTCAACAGCCTCCTTGCGGCCAACAGTCAACCCCTCCTGAGTACCTTCTGCATGATCAGTGTCATGGCTCTCCGCTACAGCGGCACTGACCTCCTCCCTGAAGTAGTTATTTGCTCCAGACTGGAGGCTATCCAGCATATTTCGCTCTTCCCGGCTAAATATGGCAGCCCACTTCCCGACCATTAGTATATCTTGGGGTCGACCCTCGCCGTTTGGAGAGCTAGAATGACAGGACTGATAGTTTGGGCCGCAGGAGGTAGGTCGAGTGTCCGGCCCTGGGTGCTGTCAAACTTCCGGTAAAGTATCCGAGTCAGGAGTTCTTTTGTACTATGAGCTGGCGTTCATTCCTCTATGGTGGCCAGTATCTCCGCATCAGACGGAGGTGTGACCTTGGCTCGCTCGTGGATAATGTTGATGTCACGAAGCAGTCCTCGGACCCTGTCACAGTGGGACAGTGCACGCCGTGGCTGTCGTGCTGACTGGCATGCCGACTTGTCCTGCTGCTTATAGGATATCTGCTGGAGAACTTTACCAAACATGGCAGCCGTTTAACCCCTCTATATACCCAGACCTTAAATTGACTTTGCAATCTCGGCACAGATCCACGAGATCTAGAGCATGACCCTCGAGTTCAAGCTTCAGAGCACAATAGAACATATGGTAGAGCTCCCGCATGATCTGAACAGGTGGGAGATCGTGCAGAGCAACAGCACCGTGGGCACCACCTATGTGAATGATGAGCACAGAGTCCAAGGTCCGCTGGCTCGTGGCCCAACCTTCTATGTGCAGGGAAAGGGGTACTACGCTATGCGGTGCAATGAGGGGTTCATGGAATTCGAACCATGGGCAGGTGTCGAGAAGCCTTTGGCAGTTCCACTCTTAACCCTCCTCGAGAACACACACGTGAATCCGGCTGACATGCAGGATATGCTGTTCCTCCGGGTGTGCATTGAGCAGCTCTCAGATGCGATGATGAATGCTCCAAGGCTTCATGTCTGGCATGACGAGAATGACCAGGAGCTGAAGCAAACAGGTTCCAAACAGCAGATCGTGCATGTGGAGCGAAAATACCAGCATGTCCAAGCCACAGCTAACCAACGGGTAAAGCTGGCAATGCATCGTGGTGCATCTGACTATGTCGCTGTTGCGGTCCTGGTTCAGAAGGGAGGAGCCATCCTTCAAGTGGATAAGCTAGACGACTTCAGGCTTGTGGTTGCCTGGACCAATGTTCTTGGTGAGGTACGCGAGCTGGCTGATTGCCAATTCTACAGACAGAAAACTAAGGCATATGCACTTCTGAGCCTAACCAGTGGGAGCGACGACCTCGAGTCAGCACCTCGGGAGCAGGGACATCCCACCTAATCAGGGCAACCGGCTCAGCTTCAACATCGGAAACCTCATAGCTAGGACTCGCTCATTAGGTCTGACGGTACTTTACTTTGGCTATGCTAAGGTATGCATGCTGAACACATCCGGTATTCAGCTTGAGCGTGCGTAGACCACGACTCCTGTCGTTACCACTGCAGCTGCCACCACTACTATAAGCTCTGCTGTCTTCTGATCTGTCGATGCTTCATTGTCGAGCGTTGGCTCAGATATCTTTACAGCCTCGTAGTACACATCGAGACTGTAATCTGACTCTTTGAGGCTCTGGTTGGCCTGAGCTCGGAGTTGTCGTCGGCGTGCCTCACTCTGGCACATATGCTCGAGTGCTTTGCTGTACTCAAGCTTCTCCTTAGACAGCTTCTCCATCGCCTGGTTATGACGCTCATTCTCGACCTCTGCCACCTTATTGTCAGCGAAGCTGAGTCCCCAGTTCGCTACGGCAAACACGCCCGCATTCAAGATTGTGGAGGCCATGCTATAGACTTCAATTTAAAGCTACTATACAACTGCCCCAGCGACGGATCCCCAGAGCGATGTATGACCCAGAGGCTGATACAGTCGAGGATATAGATGACGAGGACTATGAGGAGGACTATGATGAGGAGGAGGATTATGATGCAGACGACTACGATGTAGTGGATACCATGGTTGAGGATGATGATGTAGAGCCTGAATTCCGCAAGCTAGTACACAGAGTGAAAGGAATCTATTACACTTATGTAAAAAGGTTCTATCGGTCTGCTAGTAGCAGTTGGGGCTCTGATCGCTCTGTTCACAATGAAGGCTGGCGAGATGGTCCGCAAGATCGCCATCAATGCTCTCCATGGGGTGGAGAAGATTTCGTCGTCTCGGGAGTAGGTACGTTCTTCGGTGTCACAGGCCCTTGGCTACTGTACATTGCCATAGCGCTCACGGCCATCTTGAGGAACTCTGCTATCAGCCTGGTGGATATTACCGTGAGCCCCCTCAACTACTCGAGGCTGCACATCGCAAGGGTCACAACTTCACATTGGAGATAGTTAGCCAGTGGCTCAGCCACCAGGCGATGTGGCAGATATACAGACCTCGTCCACGGCACATCAGGCATGCCCATTTCGATGAAATTGTCTCAAACAGAGTTCACCAGGAAGATATTCTATTCCTTCCACATGACTCAGTTGGTCGTAGGACCTACAAGTATGCCCTCACCACCGTCGATGTCGCCAGCAGGTACACGGCGGCAATGCCGCTCACAGACAAGTCAGCTGGCCAGGTGGTCCAGGCATTCCAGAGTGTCTACGAGGCTTCAGAAAAAATCCTCCACAGGCCGGAATTGTTGCAGGTGGATGACGGTAAGGAGTTCAGAGGGGAGACTGCAGCCCTCATGCGGAAACATGTTGTGGCAGTTATCGAGGCGAGGTAGGGCATCACCGTGCCCAGGCTATCGTTGAGCGGTGGAATTTGACACTGGCAGAGAGACTGTTCCCACACCAATACGCCCAGAATATGGCCGCGCCGAGTGAATGTTCTAGAGTATGGGTGAGAAGGCTGCCTGCTATGGTGGAGAGATCCAATGCCGAGGTTACTAGTCTAATCGGGAAGAAGACGGTAGAGGCTATCATACACTCTGCTTGTCACAGCTCTAGAGGAGCGAACAAGGGAGATTAGTGCCTACCCCCTGATGCTCTGGCTCAGTACCTGTTTGAGCCTGGTGAGCTTGAAGCTGGTCGATGGCGTGCAACAGATCCTAACTGGTCTATAGATGTTCAGAGGCTTGACAGGTATGTGGAGGCGGTGGGGCGGCCTACACTGTACTACTTGGCACGCCAGCACGGAGTGCCTAGGCGACCATTTGTCGTAGAAGAGCTTCAGCTAGTCCCTGCAGATGCACAGCTACAACCCGCTAGGGTGCTAACATGGTACTCCATGGGCTCGGTATGGACCCCATCTGGCAGCACATGGCGCTTATCATACTAAGGGGGAGTCCTGGTTGGGCATGCGTAGGTCTCGATTTTTAGCTCTGTCCACTCCGCCATGTAGGGCGCTGTAGAACCTCTGCCAAGAGACCTCATTCTGCCGATTTGACATTCCCTTAGCCCAGAGTTGAACCCCAGTACAGGCACTTGGTCACACCACTCGTTGATCAGTTGCTGCTGTTGCTGTGGGCGCTTGTCCAGGTCTGTCGGTATGTATTCTGCCCTAACCCCACGGCCTTCCATGGCCAAGGATCACCGAACGGCGGTCAGTTTGTGGGAGGTGGTATCATTTTAATTCCGACACTACTACTGGGCCGGGCGCTAATCATGTCGATATCGGGAAATAATTCGTTTGATATCGGCTCTATAAAGTATTGTTGCTCGGCGTTCGGAGCTGTTAGGCTTTGTTCTTTGAAACCACATGGGGGTGGGTGGGTAAGGGTGAGGTGGGGTGGGCACAGTGGCGCCACTAATTTCGGTGACTGTCTGGACATATTTAAGATGTTCGGAGTTCCTCCAATCTGAGTGATCCGTAAAGAAATGTAAGAAACCCGTATGCGCGTATCTATTAATCCAGAACAACAATAACATAACAATATGGGTGACATAGTCGGAATTTGTGTATACAAATTAGTATGCGTTATTACTAAGCTTGTGACATTGAATTACAAATACTTAAGATTTAAAAAAAGTTATGTTAGCTTGCAGGTAACGTCTCTTTAAGGTAACCTATTGCATATTTTAAAACTATTAGGACTGGGGGATGTTGCTGCTTATGGCAACAATAATGTTTATTTAACGGCAATGGCATACCATTCTTACGCTGATCAGTCTATGCCATGCTCATGGCGGACTTACATACATCATTCATTACGCTTTTCAATTGCAGCCTACATGTGGCGTAATCGATGATGACGTAATATGCGTGAGTCACAGATCGGATCTATCGATTAGCCAGAAATATGGGACGATATAGTGACACGGGATGGGACATCTAAGAGCATGTACAATAAGTATTATCTTATAAATAGGCGTGTACATGGATTGCAATTTTCACCATTTCTCTATGATCGATACCTCTCTCTCGAATGGGTGATGGTATAAAGTGAAAAGCCAGGATATGTAGTTTATTTAGATTTATGATAGTTTTCTGACTATTTACATTCATCAAATAATATATAAGTAAATGACAACATAATATACGGTAACTTTTGAAACACTCATCTCCATTCGGGCATTACTCCCGCTGGACAATGGACCTTTTTAGTTTTATCTAGGTCGCGCCCATCCTCGCTAAGCTCCACACAGGCTTCGCCCGTGTTGGGATCCATCGAGCGTTGCAGTCTCGGAATCTCATTTTCTAGAAAACAATACATGTTAGCTATTGAATATTTTGAAACTTATTTGCCCGGGTGCAGCAAGAGCGCCCATTCAAATTAGTTTCAAAATAGTCAGCATAATGCTTATTAAATAGCAAAGACATACCATTCGTGCAACGCGTCGGACTATTTAAGAAGGACTAAATCGAGTCATTCATGTTGTAATTGATTATGACGTTATCCTACGCGTAACGCAGTTGCCTATGACGTCATATGATGGATGGATAAACTGACAAGGTCGGTTACTCGTGGCATTAAGGTGTGCCAATAACAAGTACTACAATTCATAAGAGAGAATTATGCCGGGGAATACTATACGGAATGTAATAGTTGTTCCCGACTGTGTGTGCCAGGATAGATCTCCAGGACATGTTATATAATGTCGACACTGATACACTAATAACAGATTAACATGTGCTTGTGCTCTGCGGCATGTGGTATGATTAAACTGTTCATACAGAAGCCGGCCAAAACAGGCCTCTGCAGTGGTCGTGGGGAATGCGCTCTACATACAAAGAGAATACTGGTTTTCAAAATTGCCACTGGAATTAGTTGCTCGACAACATTTGCCTGCTAATGGACATTCAATAAGAACGTGTTTTAATTTTGTTGACCAAATATAGCCTTAAATCGGTTAATGGTCTCAACTGACCTTAGAAATGTAAGTGACCTATGCACAAAGAAGGGCGCTAGCTGAGGATTTGCCCCCAAGAATAGTGTCTAAAATTTGGCACGGTGATATGGCGAATAGTTAGCAATGACAAGTAAAAAGATGAAAATATATAATAATATTCATGTCAAGATTCTACTAAATTATTCAATATTCATCAGAATAACTATTTTGTAAAGTATAGGAGATGTAAATTCTCAGTGATTAATAAACACTCAAACACATGAAGTAAGCTGAAATAATTAGAGTTCTTCATTCTGTCATGTTGAGGTAACATCACATATTTTAGTTCACTAGATATGACTTGCGAGATGTGATGATATGTATTAGATTATAAAAATGTCTTGCTTTTCTGTGGAAGTGAATTTCGAGACCAGTATTTGAACAATCGCAACAACATTAACCAGCTGCTGTCTTTGTCATAAGCGGAATCCGACCTGGCACTCCAGTTTTAGCTATACCCGGCCATCGCGATCTAAACTCCAACCACACTTCGCTGGGATTGGTCGATCCCTGAACCCCCCCCCCCCCCCACCCGACTATCAATTTCCAGAAAATTATATATGTAAGCTGTTGAATGTTTTGAAACTAATTTTACTGGGCGCTGTTGCTGCTTATGGCAGCAACAGTGCCCAGTTAAATTAGATTCAAAATAATAAACACATGTTTATAAAATAGGAAGGACATGCAATTCGTACACCAACGCTTACTCCGCCATCAGTTAAGCGTTCGTGACGAACTGAATGACGTCATTAGTTGATTATGACGTCAGCCTTCACGTCGCAAAGGTGATTATGACGTCATATCGTTGATGAATAACCAGGAAAAGTTCATTTCGTCACTAGTTAGATGACGTCATATATAGTTCCGTCATGAACATCGAACATTCCGTGAAGACTACGAAGTGCATGTCTTTGATGGATTTACAATTTAATAAACATTCAATGTAAATATTTTAAAACTAATATGACCGGAAGTTGTTGCTGCCATAGACAACAACAGCTCCAGTCAAATTATTTTCAGAATATTCGAACCTTTCCTTTATATTTACCGTGAAATTGGAATACTGGTAATTGGTTGTGTATGTAATATAACTATTTGTTACAACGCGAACACGGATTATAGGTGGAAATGGACGGGCGTAGCTAGAAATCCATCCCGTCTATTTTGGTATTTATGATGCACAAACAGTTCTCATGTTTTAAGACTGTTTAGTGTAGTACTTGTGTTACATAATGCTAGGATCGGTATGTATGGTTAAAATGCCAAGCATCATTATGATTACCATTTGCATACACACCGCTTGAAAGTCAGTTTATATAGAAGGGAGACTAATGGGCCGGTAAATTGTTCATCATTGCATCCGTTTGTTGGTGAAAAGATGTTGTTACATAGACCAATAATATCCCTTATGCGACATAACTGAGAGACGCGATTCGCGATTTGAGCGGGTCGTCTATGATATGACTATTGCTGGCTGATAATTACCGTTCGGTCAGTTGTCCAGCACATCGCCATTCCACGCAAGCCAACGCACCCGGATATCATCTGGTAAACTGCTAGATGTTGTTCTAGTAGTAATCTTCTCATAAAGCAATTTATCGCTAATGACATATGTAAATATTTGGCATCAACGTCGCCTTGTCTTCCAATCAACGGATATTGCATTCATTCATATCATGGCTCCTCCGTGTAGCTAAAGTTAATATTGCTAGATAAACCTGGTGGGTAAACAATATCTCATGAATGGAATTGCTATATTGGTTTGTGATCGTTCCTCTATCATATTACCCCTTTAACACTCATATCGGCAAAAAAGCTTCTGCAGTGGTCTTGAGAAATGTCCATTAGCAGACCAAGAGAAGGCTATTTTTAAAAATTACCACTGGAATGACTGGCTCGAAAGCCGAGCAAGTCCTCCTAGTAGTACATTTTCAAAAATAGTATTTTCTTGATCTGCAAATTGACATTTTCTATGAGAAAATTGAATATTTAAAACAAAATCGATGGTTAACGGGTTAACTAGCTAATAGGTTAGCGTCAGTCTTTCTATGCTGCATACATGCAATCACACGGGTCGATTGTTTTAGTTTCTAGCACAAGCCATAGAGCAATCCATCTCTAGCAAAATACCGCTCGTTTTGACCTAAGTTTCGCGCATGTTGGGAGCGATTTATATAATTTGAATCCTGAATTGTCAGAATCTAACGTCCAGCGTAACTCTACATGTAACCTGTTGAGTATTTGCAAACTAATTTGACTGGGCTGCAACTGCGCCCAATGAAATCAGTTTCAAAATAATCAACACAGCGGATTTTTTTATATACTAAAGACAGACGATTCGTACACTTGACTGATAATTCAATGTTCACGACGGACGTAGATACACCATTTATTAGGCATTTTGATTGTGAAGTCAGCCTAAATGTGACGTAGTGGATTATAACGGCGCATGGTTGTGTGGCAGATCGGATCACTCAATTGACCAGTCGATTAGGTTGACCTGTACTTGAGTCAGCACTGTCAATGCACTAAAATAACAGTCTACCAAGTAAAGGCGGCACGGTAAAAGATAGTATGTGCAGAAACCTATACAGGTAAGACGTTACATATTTTGAAACTAATGTGACTGGGCGATGTTGCTGCCAAATTGGTTTCTAAATATTCAACATAATGTTTATTAAACAGTAACGTACTGAAGCCCTGAAGGGCTATGTCTGCGAAAAAAAATTATCTCGAGCGCTCGACTTTATATCTCGAGATAATTATGTCAAGCGCTCGAGATAATTATGTCAAGCGCTCGAGCTAAATCTTTCTAGGAAGTTGTTGGATGTGACCGCATATTGTTGAACAAATGCATGTGGTAATACAATTAACGGAATATTTGCTGTTATATAACACTTCACGAATACATGTACGCCCTCCATACATCTCTCTCCTATTAAACACTCACGTGTTTAGACATCAATGATCCATCTGTGTAATTGACGACTCAAACACACGAGAGCCCTATGCCGTTCATTATTGCCACATCCCACAAATGTCACATTTATTTGACACGAATGAGTAATACTGTCTTTCTGTTATAAATCATTATAAAACTGCATCATATGGCTCAGTACCATGCCCTCCACCATCGCGTTACGATTGTGACACCAACACCAACACCATCTCCACCACTACCACCACCACCACCAGCACCACCACAACCACCACCACCACCACCACCACCACCACCACCACCACCACCACCACCAACACCAACACCAACACCACTGTCGCCGTAGCCGTAGATGGACTAAATCGAGGCATTCATGACGTAATCATTATGACGTCATCCTACACACCACGTGGCTGATTATGGTGTCATGTGATGGATGGATAAAGTAGAAAGGCATATTGTTTAAATTGATACTAATTATATAGATTAATATAATTCATTTCCCAATCCTTTCCCTTATCTGTACCACACTTATTTTCTCTGCTCGCCTCGAATAAATGTCCAATCTGTGGCCGTCGAAATGTTGTTTCCTCAAATTATAATAGGTGACGGAATATAGATATGGATACATTAAAGTAATATTTATCATGTTAAATATTTTGAAATCAATTTGACTGCAAGCTTTTATAAGGCATCAAGAGGGCCCAGTGAAATTCGTGTCAGGGTATTCAACAGCTTATATGTATGGTTACATATAGCCACACTTCCAAGAAATATAGATCGCTATCCATTTATTGTGTGTGGCATTTTGCATCGCCTAACTAGATATTATGAGGGGCTACGTTTTCCCTTAAAATCCTATTGAAACTACATAGCATTAAGTTAGCTTTCGCAGGCTGTAAATTACAATTCTTTCTCGTGAAATTTGTCCTCCAAATTATCGACACTGTTCAGCGGAAGGGATGCCAGTGGGGACAACCATATATGGCCAGATCTGATATCTGAACACTGCGAAATTGTCATGGATAGTGCTATGTTTGAAGTGTAATCGGGCAAATACTGTTGAAGATGTTGCAGCTGCAAGGCCAGCCAATTTCATCCTAGCGGGTTCCATACCGACATTATTATAGGTTGAGCATGGCGAGAGTAAAATATGTATTTCCTGTAAAGCCACTTTCCTTAAGTGCCTAAATGTCACGTTCTTCCACATTTGTATTGCTGCAGGCCAATGTAATACGTGCACCAATGCAGCTATGTATTTTTTTCTGTCCTAAATTTGAAAACCAGGCTGACATTGACATTGAGAATGGTACGACAGTAAAGTATTGTTATCAGAGTCAGCAACAGCTCTCGGCAGCCAAATTCCTGAAGACAACGGTCGGTAGGAAAATAGCGTCACGTGTTGCGAGACAATTATAGGAAGTCGATAAATCAGGGCATGACTGATCGTTGAACTGCTTAAGCAGCGGGTATTTTTTTATTGAGATAAATGAAAATCGACAGGCCAATGCTGCATTCATGACTGACTTCTCTGTCTCCACAAATATAGGGGTAAATAACGTTTAATGAGGTTTAGTTGGTGTGGTGTGGGTGCGTCCATTTCTAGATATGTCCGACCAATTTCTAAGTAAACCCCGCTGTTACAGCACCCGTATTTGAATGGATTTTAAAACGAAAATCTGAAAATCCAGACTCAATTTCAAGGTACGAATTTACGCAAGCTGGTCAATATTTTTTAAATTAATTTAACTGGGAGCTGTTGTTGCCATTAAATTGCAAATATGCCAGAGAAAATTCGAGACACTTTTTGCCGACGTTTGCCGCTTTCGGGACGGCCTTACACGATTAGATTGAGACGTCTGCAGTCATGTGAAACAATTTGTTAATACATATATTTGAGTGGAAGATCTGATTCCTCCACTGATGTGGTGATTAGTGTAGCCATGCTCGTGGCCGCCTACATAGTCACATACAGTAGAATAAGCATATAACCAGTGGCGTATTTGAGGGAGCCAGTATTAGCTATGCCCCGCCCATCAATAGATAAGCTCCAACCACACTGTACCCGTATCGGGATCAACCAATTTCTGCACTCTGAATTTCCAGAAAACTGTATAGGCACAACCCCAAGTCAAATTAGTTTCAACATATTCAACAATACATGTATTAAATAGTAAAGACATACAATTCGTACAATTTGACAGACCATTACACGTTTTGTACCGGACTAGATCGCGGCATTCATGGCGTAATTGATTGTAACGTCATATGATTGACTTAGAAGCTGGACTCCCCCCAATAAGCTATTGTTACCAATATTGGAAGGTGTTTAATAGCATGTAAACGCAGGCATCCGGTGCCACTGTTCAGCACAAACAATAGACGGATCCAGTTCTAGTTATTTCCCGCCAATTTCTCGCTATGTTCCGCCTTCGTTTTGTGCACGTTAGGATCGATGTTTTATTCTTTGAACCGAGAATTCCATGAATCCCAATGTCATACTCATTACGTCATAAATAATTATAGTTGGCCTGTCTTATAAACATGTTGTTGAATAATTTGAAAGCAATTTGACCGGACGCTGTTGCTGCTATGGCAGCAACAGCGTTCAGTAAAATTAGTTCCAAAATAGGCAATAGCTCAACTGAATAGTTTTCTGGAAATTAATAGTCAGAGAGTTTAGAGATCGATCGATCGATCGCAACACGACCGAGGTGTGGGTGAAGCTTAGCTAGAGATGGGCCCGCTGCGTCATAGCTAGCACTGGACAGGTCTATTGTGCCATAGGTTGGGCAAATGCATTTTCGTCTTTGACCTGTATTAACTCTGTCATAATGTCATGCCTTATTTTCTGTGCCATATAAGCCATTGTCTTGAATAGCGGAAATGCAATCTAATAAAGCCACATGATTGGCTGTGTGTATCACTCACTTAGCAGTACTGAGCTAACTTGACCCACCTCCTTTCGTGGATAGCTGAGAGGTGTTTCGCTTTGTTAGCTTGACTTGATCATTAGACAGTGAACTATTCTAACAATAATTCTAGAATTGAAGAGCACGTCGATTGGATGATTGGCCCTTTATCCTCTGACACGGTAATTTGTTTATCTTTTATCTTTTATTAATTGTTCTAACTAAGAGCAAATAAAGCACAACGATCAGTTCAATGTTAAAGCATGTGTGTGCGTGCGCGCGTGTGTGTGTGCGTGTGCGTGTGTGTGTGTGTGTGTGCGTGCGCGCGTGCGTGTGTGTGTGATTGAGTAGACAGTAAAAGTCTGTGTATGGGTTATTTGTTTGGTTTGTTTCCTCGAGGTAAGAAAGCATGTTTTTGATTTTTGCTCATTAAGAGTGGGTGGCCACTGGCGAGCTATCAATGGTTCATAGTTGACATTCAGAACCTCATAACAGTCTTTGAAATCAGTATATTGATGGCAATTGTATATATCAGCTATTTTAGTCGTATGTGTTTATTTTCTGCCTGATATCTGTTTACAAGTTGTATACAGGCTCTGTACCTGTAATTATTTGATTGACATATTTCATCGAATGGATCCAGCATATATAGCAATACAATGGTTCAATTGAAGTGTTTTTATGGACAAGCTGATCTGCGTATATTTCGCTGGCTGCCTAGATTAAACATGGTATACAGCTCAATGTGTGCGAAGGACGAGCATGTCTATATCCACTGAGGACCTGGAGGTCGACTGCAAAATAGATTGTCGAGTGGCCCATATCACGTCGTGCACGAGTAAACGCTCCACCCACCGCAACAAACTAAAGCATATATCGCACTCTTCAAATGCATAACTAACACTCCGCGAGATTGGCCATACATTATTTGTAATGTTATCCCTCACTAGTGCCGACTACTTTCCACATGCTTTACAATAGTTGATGTTGGAAATTGGTTTCCCAATCCCATATGGAACGCTGCCTCTCCACGCATCAGTTATAAATGAAACCTTGCTCAGAGGGATACCCATTTTGGACACTTCTTTATCACTGCTTAAAAGAGGCATACAACTGACGCTGTTCAACTGTTAACATTGGCACTAGCTATAGCCATAGCTATAGCACTGCAGCATATGAATCGCTGTGACAATCCCAAGTCGTACACCCATATTCTTGTTAATGTATTTATTAAGTAAAGTATCGGCATAAGAACACTGTTGACATGTTATTAGGTATATTAAAGGGAGGTTGAACGCATTTCAAATGCTATATCGTATTGATATATTGCGGCATTGAGATTCTATGTTGTTTACATTGTGATCCGTTCCTTTATTTATATTTGTACAATTTCGTGTTGGAAATCGCGTTAATGTTCGTTTGAGGGCTCCTCCAGTTTATCGTATTAAGGCAGTGTATATGAAATCAAATAGGCTGAAGTGCTGGGATACCATGCATGCTGGCAATTTTGCTACTAATTTGGTATGGAATTCTTACTGACTAAGGCTGTCGCAATAGACAATGCAATATATGGTAGTCAAATTTATATATTCTCAGTAAATTTACCTACATGTGTTTTGAAAAAACCCGGAAGAGATTGTGCAACCCGCCCATTCGTCCGCGCGTGCGTCTGTCCTTCCGGCACGGGTGGAAACATAGTGGATGCTGGGCAGAAATGAAACATTGCCGAAGGTCATGGTAAGTTGTTATCTTGGTTACTTGTGTACGTGCGAATTTCGAGACACTGTTAAATTCGGGTTCCATCCCCCGAGCTCAGGTGCATACGTTTGGATGCGTGGGGCTGGGTTGTAAGAACGGAATTAACATTTGTCATGTGGGTAATCATATGTTTGCGGATTGTGAAGCGATGTTTACTTTATGTGTTTGCATGGGGTTGTGTGGTGAATGGGTGTGTGCTGGGTGTGGTGGTTGGAGGGGGGGGGTTAGGGTTGGGTGGGTGTGGGTGGGGAGGGGGTGGGGGTGTTGATTGTGCAGTCATAGATGCGGAAGTCTACCAATGTCACATACGTATGTGATTGTACTGTGCCAGCGCTTACATTAGCTTCTGCACCCCGCCGCTCGGTTTGTGAGGGTGTGTTGTGAGGGTGGTTGTGCAGAATTTCAAAAGTGTGTATATTTGCAATGGCGTGACATCGACAGCTCATTATAGTTTGCTCATGTATTTCATATGGACGCCTACGCCGGTGCATGATTCGATACCGTTATTAGATTACTACTGGATGTAAATCTCAAAGCTGCATAGGGTATGTTACTGATTTCTATTCGGCAATCAGTTTTATGATGATGATTTCATTCAAGAGATCTTTGCAAGAGGCATCTATGCACACGACAAACATGCATGGTACAGACTACAGGAGCCCTTCAGCACATGCACAACGACATCCACACAAGAACACGCAACAGACTGCACGATTCACACCACACGCACACCAGGGCACGGGATACGTACAGCACACCCCAGGACAGACACACTCACACGCCCATACATGAGCACACGCACATCCCCAGGCAGGCGTGCACAGGATAGTCACATCACGTGCATGGTGGAATGAAGAAACCACGCCCACGGATAAATACAAGAGCGAACTCGCATACATCATAACATCAACAGTGACGCACACCTCTCTCTCTCTCTCTCTCTTTATCTCTCTCTCTCTCTCTCTCTCGCGCGCGCTCTCTCTCTCTCTCTATCTCTCTCTCTCTCTCTCTCTCTCTCTCTCTCTCTCTCTCTCTCTCTCTCTCTTAGAGAGGAAGGGAGGGAGGGTGGGAGGAAGGGAGGGAGGGAGGGAGGGAGGGAGGGAGGGAGGGAGGGAGGGAGGGAGGGAGGGATTGAGGGAGAGAGAGAGCGAGAGAGAGAGAGAGGGAGATAGAGGGAGAGAGAGAGAGAGAGGGGTGGGGGCGGGGGGAGGGAGGAAGGGAGGGAGTGAGTGAGATGGAGATAGAGAGAGAGGGTGAGTCATCCAAGGTCTAGTGTTCACGCGTATAATGGTGTAATTACTTTATCAATATGCGCTGTGCATTCTGAATGCGTTGTCACAAATCATGTGAGACACCACGGCGTGTGACTAGGGAAATGACGTCATGTGTTTGTTAGATATTATGGGACGGCATTCAGATATAGTTTGACTAGTGATGACGCTGGTTAGCATCCGGTCTCGGGGAACGGACCTTGTACGAGACTGCTCTGCGGGAAACAAAAACCGGCTCCTAAGGCCGGTGGAACTCAATCGTTCTGGTGGGGCCGTGCGATCACCATCGCGAACATTAACCACAACTGTCTCATCCCACGAGTTTGTGTCACCGGTATGCCTGTCCATAGCAATTCCTATGGACGTACACGATTTGATTTGGTGACCTTAAAATATAAGTCTATACAATCAGTTTACCTAAACAATTATAAATATGCTAGATAACACTACAGTAAGAGCATACGAAAACACGAGACATAGAGACAGGTAGATGAACTTTTAAACATGGGGCTCCCGGAGGTACCACACACTCGTAGGTCCGCAGAAGTATCCCCGCAAGGGAGGCTCCTGTACACGAGACTTAACTATTTAACGTAATATAAGTTATTATACCCCTAAGCTGAAAGGAAGACGGTTATCTCGGACGAAAAGTGGTGTGCCTCACGCGGGCACTACTCCTAGTGCAAGTTTTGGCTGAGGAGTATTATCCTGGCGTGGACAGTCGTCGCTGACTCCTTGTGAGAGGCAAGTGCCTCGCGCGGGCCTGCGTCTCGGGAAGGTGTCGCCACTGCTTAAAGTGGGAGAAGAATAGTAGGCAAAAATAGGCCTACTCTAATATTTCAATCAAAAATGCTTTAGAAAGAAAAGACCATACCTAGTGAGATTATGAATATAGGGGTGCGTACTGTTTTACGTGAAGACGGGACGAGGGATTCCCGATGGATCTCCGTGTTACCGTCTTATGTAATTCTTGGTTTGCTGTATTAGTAGTTGCCGCTTTATTTCTGCGGGCTTTCTGCTTTGCTTAATTCCTTTTAGTTGTTTTCAGAACAAGAATTATTTTAGGCCGCAACTGGCTGATATCTACCTAGCTATTAGAGACGGCTGTCACTGAGAACAGATGCCCCAAGACATCAATACTAGAGACAGCGCTCATACATGTTACGTAGCTGGATCTCCGAACTGGAGAAGAATCTGGACATCCCGCCCCGTAACCACATAAAACATTACAACATTGGGTTACATTCAAGGAAACCATTATTAGGCCATTTCTCTTTTCGTTATGGTGGGTGTAAGAGAGACGAATACCCACCGTAAATGTCCTTCCCGCAAGGGCATGGCAGATCTAAATATGATGCCCAGATATTTTAACGGAATTCGGTAGAAATACGTATCTCACCCGTCACCGGGTCCTATGGAACTAACCGTTTTACCTGTCATTAGGTTTATATACAAGTTGCCAGTTTTGCACTGCGGTGCTGGAGGATTGTCAGTAAATAAAATAATAATTAATACATGTATTCGCAGTGCTTTCCTACATTGGCTTAAAGTGCTAACTACTAAGTATCCAAAGATACACGGGAATGTGTGTGATACCGCACCCTGGCCATCACCGCTCGGAAACCCCAACCGTTTCCCAGAGTCGGATCAGCTCATGGTGCGGATAGGGACATCCAAGCAATTAAGAAGTCGTAAGGCTGTGTGGAGCACGAAGAGAGACAACATCTTACTTATGAGTCTTACCGGAGTGCGGTGCTAGATTATCGCACTACCGGAAGAGAAGAATATATTACACAGTATGTAATGAAGAAAGTGTCTCTAATCATTTTTAACTGAATAGAAAAGGTGTAGTCGGTAGCATGCCGGGCTAAACAGAGTTATAGCACGGACAGCGACCTCAGTGAAAAATTGTTGGTGGCGGGAGAAAGTGCTGCATATATATGTATTGCTGTATAGTGGTTCCTACGTGCACTGCAGTCCTATATCTTCTATAAATAAACGAAACATATGAACTGATGGCCACTGGCCATATATATACATAATCTAACCAGAACAATCAATACGGTATCAAATGATCAGAATTATATATTTTAGCACAGGTTAGCGAACCTACTACGATGCGGTTAGTAAAACACCTTAGGGAAAATGAGAATAATTATCAACAAAGACAGAAATTATAACTATCGGTCCTAAGACCGTTACGGTTCCTTTTAGACATCGGGACCGTTTTCACGGATACAATATATTTAACAAAACCTATATAGAGAAATAATTAAACTGTGAAGTATAGGTACTTGAATACTTGGTAGTCATTCCTAAGTTAGGCTACCGTGTTACTGAAATTGATACGTCAATCCGTAGTCGACGTGGGATGATGTGCTCTCTGGAAGCTGGAAAGTTCCCGTAGGTTGGTTCCCGCCAGCTGGTTTCCGCAAACAAGACTCCTGCATGAATACTCATGGCTGGAGTACATCACCCAGTGCTGTAGGCCTAATAAAATGTCTAACGAGCAGTCAGTAAAAGATACGATTGTACTACGTGGTGAAGAAATTTCCCTTACATCGATGGCACGGATGGAAGGTGTAAACAACCCGATCACAAGCGGGGGTTGTCAGAGGCAAACGAAGATACAAAACAAAGCTTCACGGTGCTGGGTACGTCAGCCAGCTCTGAAGACGCACCGGGCAGATTTTACTTGCTGCGGTCGAAAGTAGAAAGAACCTACACGATTAATGTGGCGGCGATTGAAATACCACTTTTAAACGTGGCCAGCAGATATGGCGAGTCACCCGTAAAAGAGCATCCTGCCTCTACATCTGTGGACTCACATATTCAGGCCGTAAAGGCCTCACTGGAAATTTGTGTTCCGAATGTAGATGCTAATATTCGTGGCCAATTATCAGAAGTTCCAAATTACTCCCGTAAATGGGGAGTTACAAAATTGTTTTAGTGCGGTGGGTTGAGAAACTGCACGCTACGGGGTAAAGACCCAACACATAGCGAAGGAAGACGCGTATTGTCTGTCGCGCTTGTTAGTGGCTGGTACAGATCCAACCTGTTCGGCCCCTGGCCGAGGATGCTCTCGATCACTGGATCGCGTCTCCTTTTATATTCCTCGTGACGTCACAGGCGCAGGCTCCATTCAATTATCGTTCGAACAACATCCAATCAGCGCGTAGCTAATAATAGCGCAGTCGACCGTTCTAGAACATTCTAGAAGTGTTGCGTCCACGTGTCTATGACGTCACGGCAATATATTGAAGATAATCATGAAGAGTTTTCCCTGGATAACTCACCCATTTCTCAACTGATTTTGAAATGGTTTACAGATTTGAAAAGCCCGTTGAATTCTGCTCTTGATTCATGCCCGATTGCACGGGAAAGGCAATCAATAAGGATTACAGGGTACCATCTCGGTACACTAAAAGCGCCATCCTATCTAGGTCATAACTACGTGCTCCATACACACATCATCTTGGAGCGCGCGTGCGCATCATGCACCTTAACGAACTTAGTCATTTTTCGACACGCTATCTCTCCCATAGGCCTATATACGTTTATGGCTCTACCCAGAGGGGCTTGTTCAGGAAACGATTCCAGGACGGGCGCGCATACCCAGCTCAGCTGGTACGGCCGGTATCCGACCGGTCGACCCGAACTACACCAGTGAGAGTGTCCCTGCATAAGGTATAGTTTACTAAAATAATACTGTACCTACAAAGACGTGTGTATGTTATCTCACCAGCCAGAAGAAAGACACTGGTATGTAAGACAACAAATATGTACGGAACATTTGCAAATCATTAAATCACAAGTCTAATCTCATTATCAGATGATACATGGAAGCGAAACATTAATTTGTGATTTTTACGTGCTGTTGCTTCTGCCACTGTAACGTCTGACAAATAACAACGAAATGGTGTGTCATTAGCTGGAAAATTAGACGTCCTGTTGTGATTTCCATTCAGCATGCCATCCAATGCCCTCGTATTTCTATTCAATTAACAGTTTTGGAACTCATGCATGTGTACGGCGCTGTTATATCCGAGATATTCACTCATAACATAGTTCATGGTATCAATCAAAATTATATTTACTACCAGGTTTCAATCATGTATACAATTTCGAAAGCATTACGTTGTATAGGTGGCCCTGAATAATGCAGCAATTGTTGGTTTAAACAGAATCCATGTTGTCCAATGGGAGCACAGTATGACATACGTCTTGTACACGTATCCTCATACATACAAATGCTATGCACCAATTACACCAAGATGGGGTCGTTAAATAGAAGTAACATATGTATAACTAGTTTAATCGATAATCTATATCAACCACTGATTACAATTGCACTAAGTAGGTCGCATGATTGCGTATGTGTGCGTGCATGTGTGAGTGTGTGCGTTCGCGCGTTTTAGCGTCTGTATGCGCATGTCGAGAGAGAGAAACAGGGCGAGGAAACGGATGGAGGAGAGGCGAAGTGGTGGAGGAAAGTTAATGAACGTGAGAGGGAAAGGGAGGACAGGGGAATATGAGAAACACGGTATAAATAAGAATTTTGACAATTGTGAGAAAGGTAAGTTGGACAGGAGCTCTTAGTGCTGTGTCAACCATGCGTGTACATGTTGGGTTGTTTGTATTTACCACTTCTGGTTGTGTCTTTCACAGATAGGAAGTTACTTGAAGCGGTTGACATTGACTATATATTGATATACGGTGTTAGATATCATAATATTCTTTTCCAATTCGAAATTTCTAATGGCAAGAGAGATACTGTTTAGGATTAGCTGATTTTGGAGTTAGACTCTTTGGTCGTTAAAAAGAACGAAATGGAGGAGACAGTGATTTGTGGATGTATGACTGTGTCCACATGGGCATCTAGCAGAGTCTGACAGAAAGTATTCAAATAGATGCCGATTTAAATTACTACAACCATTACGAAGCCTACATAAAATTACATTAGCAAACCTTTGGCCGACATAATACCAGGGAGGAGGTGGCGGTATGGGCGACATGGTTTTATGTTTGCTCTTGAATTCAATGAGAGTGACGGAGCACGTGACCAGCGCATGTAGAGTAGTCCATGCGCGGACTGTTGCTGGAAAAAATGATCCACGAAAGAGCTCAGTACGGCAACGAAACGGGGTGAATAGATTTGCGTCACGAATGTTGTAGGGATTTCGTGCCTGGAATACGGAGGGAAAGTGATTACTCAGAACTTCAAACGTCATCCCGTTGATAATTGTATATAGCATACCTAATCTGTGAGATTCGCGTCTATGTGAACGCGTTTCGATTCCTGTTTCTGTGTACATGTAGTCCGTACGAGTACAACGTGCCATTCCACATACTGCTCTGAGTGCGTCTTTTGGGATGTCCTCCAATCTAGTGACACGATACTGTGGTATGTTATCCCAGGCAACATCTGCGTATTCTAGAGATGTCCTAATAAAGCATGTGTACATACTTTCAAGACATTTCCGGTATAGGCTATATTGTACGCCATTGAGTGAAGAAAGTTTGTGTTGCGCATTTGTTATTAAGGTATCCACGTGAGCACCCCAAGTGCCTTTGTCATTGACGGTAATGCCAATATGTTTAAGGTTGTTTGATAGGAGTATTTCAGATGCGTCCTTCTTAGTTATAAGACATTACATTTAGGCAGGTGTCATCAGAAAACAGTCTATATTTGTTTTAATATCGCGGGGCATGTCATTACTAAAGGCTAAAATAGCAAGGTACGAATGACTGAGCCCTGGCGCACTCCAGAATGTAAGCGAAGTAAATTAGATTCGTTACTGTGTATAACTACTTGCTGGTAACGGTTTTCGAGATAACGTTCAAACCATGCCAGTCAATTTTCACAGATACCGAAATTTCTAAATTTGTATAGAAGTCCACGATGCCACACTCTGCCGAATGCTTTAGAAATAGCAAACAGCAAGAACAGTATTTCCTGTTGATCATCGAGCGCCTGAGTGATATCGGTGTAGATGTCTAACAGTTGGTTTACTGTAGAATTTAACGGAAGAAATCCGGATTGGTATGGAGTTATATTGTGTCTAATGTAGTTGCACATATATTTAAAAACAGTTCTCTCGATAATTTCGCTTAGGCAACTCAAGAGAGATAATGGTCGGTGATTTTGATTTTCACCTTTTTTTAAAAATAGGAGTTAATTTAGCAATTCTCCATGGGGTCGGAAAATGTGCGCTAATAAGTGAATAATTAAAGAACTGCGGTATTATTGGGACCAACACCTTACTCTCGTATAACGGTTCCGTGCTTAATCTATCTTGGCTAACGGCTTTAGAAGTGTTCAGATTAGACAGTGCATCTGAGACATCGAGATTCGTCATTGTGATTGAATTTAAGTTATTCTGCATATACGGAGATAGAGGAGGTAGGTGAGCGTTAGTGTCGTTAATTGTGGCGAAATTAGAAAAGTACAGGTTACGTAGATCTGCCTTTTCAGAAGAATCGTAAGTAAACGATCGTCTTCGCGCTTTAGAGGGGCATTTTGTTGCAATTAGAGTTAGTGTCATCTAAGAAAAACGTACATATTGCCCACCACTGTGTTGGGCCTATGCGTCCGTGTTTTATTTTGTCAGCTAATGTATCTTTAAAGTTGCGTTTAGCTGTCCGAACTCGTGTGTTGACAAGGTTTCATTGTTTCTTAAAGTTGGCCACATCTTGCTCTTGTTTAGTTTTTCTTGATTTCCTAAATAGCGGTTCTCTAATTCGCAGCTCATGTTTTATTTTACTGGACATAATTTTCTCGTCAGCTATGTGTCATGTCCATGTTATTTGATGACGGCACGGGTACTTAAAGGCTGTGTTTGTTGAGTGCAAACTACGAGTGCATATGAAGGCAGCCAGCGCATCTCCATTACTGGTCCGTTTTCCCATTCCATAGGAACCAATACACGAATCAAACCATGTGTGTTTACCTGTTCTGCTTAGTCTTCTGAGTTTGCAGTTGGATTCACCACATAGCAAGTATAGCCATTTTTCTGGAATATTGATCAGGGCACTCAATTTCTTATAGAAGAAATCATGTTTTAGCGCCATTTATATGTGGCAGGTGTTCACTGATGTTTTGGTCCAGTTGCAAAACCGAGGCCCCCGGTGATTGGCGTATCTCTGTTCGCCTAGAATTAGTGTATGTCATGACTAGAAGAGGTGTTCTGAATGGGTGGTATAGTTTTGCTGCTTGGATGGATGCGCTACCAATGCTCCCAGGGTGTCTCTTTTCGATGAGCTGCCTAGACAGCGAATTTTCAACTTTGCGATAGAGAACTCAAATTGACGTGACGGAACTCGGGGGTGTTCAACACAGCAGTTTTTTTAGTTGTAGAAAATTAGACATGACCAGGTCGATGCCTGTATGATGTTGTCATTTCTTAAACATTGATGACGCTAACTTCCCCAAAGGCTATGGCCGAGGAAACCGCGAGGCGTTGCCATTTATACTTCCAGAATAGTTTACAAATTTTAAAATATGGTATAAGTTTATAACGTGTACAATACCTGCAATGTATACAGTTTATCAGTATCCCTTGTTTAACCCTTTAATTACTAAATTTCATCAAAAAGCAACATATGTACTTATTGATGGTCCATTTACATGCCAAGAGAAGACTATTTTTGCAAATTTACCACTGGAATGACTGGCTCGCTTACCGAGACAGTCATTCTAGTAGTAAATTTGCAAAAATAGGATTCTCTTGGCCTGCAAATAGGCATTCCTCAAGACCACTGCAGATGCCGGTTTCGGCCGACTTCGGCGTGAAAGGGTTAATATATGCCATAGGCGTATTCTATGGAGTGTCATATTCAATTTTTCATTTATGTAATTATTGGATACTCTGGGTACTTATATCATTTGAGCTGACCTGGAATGGACCCTTACATAACTACAGTCAATATATTACTATATGCGTCATTTTAGCCATTCTAATACACCATTGTACCATAGTCATCCTCTGCTAGTTGTCAGTTTGTTTCTAATCGTATGGGGCTCGATTTAAATACACATCAACTTATGTGAAGTAAAAAAAATGAAAAACAGTGCCACACTTCATAAATCTTATTCGTTGATAAAGTATTCACATTGTTCCAAATTTCTAATAAAACATGATTCAATGGTAGGCTAATATAGATTATGTTGATGATCATCGGCCCAGAAATGTTTTTCATCAAGTGATTTATGTGTGAACACTCGTCACAATAAATACAGCTTGTCCTCAAGGTACGCCCGTTGACTCGTATTTGTATTGTATATACAGGCTAACACGGCTACATACCTTTTCCCCTATTTTTATAGCTATGCCACTAATAGACAGAACCAGTATAATGTTTGTGGCATGACATTTTGCTCTCGGCAAAAGTAAACCAGGCGACGTTATTACACAACGAAAATGCATGTTGGATGAAGGCAATAACGCAACGAATGGCAGATGGTTGAATCCAAGATAAATTGGTTTCGATTGCGGGCAAAGTATATAGCTTAGAGGCAGACGTAATTGTTATATAGGGTGTGTTTGCAGTGTCTCACTATTAATGCGTATGCAATGCACTGTCGATTTGAGCTAATAGTACAGACGTACGTTTTGCGTTTGTTTGCTGTAAAGTATTGTTCCGCATGATGCATGTTGCACTTAATACGAAACCTCTCAGTTAGACACACACAACAGGAGCTGGGCGAATTTATATAACCGCGAATGCCCAAAGGAATCTAACGTAGGTTCATGAATATTAGTTTAGATCACCAACAACATTACAATTCGATGAGTTCTGATGTGACACCATTCACTGTTGCTAAGATAATGTTAGCTTTGGCAAGACCGCACTCTGCAGTGGCGTTAAAGAATGTCCATTTGCTGGTAAAGAGAAGAGCATTTTAAAAATATGTACCGCTGGAATGACTAGCTCAGTACCCGAGTCAGTCATTCCAGTGATAACTTTTCAAAAATAGTCTTCTCTTGATAGGGAGAAATAGAGATATAAATGAATGTGAATACTGGTCAAGATAAGACTATTTTTGAGGATGCATCCCTGGAATGACTAGCTCGGTACCCGAGCCAGTGATTCCAGTGATACATTTTCAAAAATAATCTTCTCTTGTGACCTGCAAATGGGCATTTCCTAAGCAAATTTTAAAATGTTCTTGACCAAATTTAGGCATTAGAGGGTTAAACGAAAGCTTGCACCATCTTGCACTATTACTACACGTGTTACTATATCCCACACGACGACTATGTATGGCATTCATAGTTTTTTTCAATCATGCCGTCAAAGAAAATTTCTCAACTCTAGGAAGGATGTAATGATTTCCCTTTAAACCAATCAGAAACAAACACGACTGTGTACCTAGGTATACACAGTAAAGCGTGGCAATAGACTCTAGTGTGGTGTAACGCATCCATACATGTAGGCTGTTGGATATGTACGATTACTGTATTCTGCGGCAATATTAGTAGACACATCATACAGCTACAATCAGTCCTTCTTCGCTTTAGCCCTCTGTGACTTGTCCTTAGCCGAAATCCTTAGCTTCCTCTGGTAGACTCTTGACTTGAGTGTACCGAGTCCTGTTGGATAGCTTGCAACTAATTTGACAGTAAGCTGTTTCGAAATATTCAACAAGATAATCATTCACAATAATGAATGTGATGTATTGGCGCATAAATGGCATCACAGGATTTCAATTTAAAAGACAAAATGGTAGCGAACCCAGTTCAACATAAACGCGATTCTAAATAACATCTAATGGAGGATTCCAGTTTATCCACCACTTGTATGACGTCATAATAAACTGTGTGACGTGTAGGACGACGTCATAATCAATTACGTCGTGAATGATGTAGCTAAGTTCGTCACGATCGCTTAATTAAGCGTCGTTGTTATACGAATTACATGTTTTACGATTTAATATACATGTTGTTGAATATTTTGAAACTGAATTAGAGACACGTACCTCTATTTTAACTTTACAATTAAAACATTATATTAATGTATACGGAATGAAATCATCATATGTTAAGATTTATTTCGTTTCATTACATCGGGGTATACAAGCTTCTTGATGGATACAATTTCTATAATTTTATTTAGAGCATTCTGGTGTGAATATGCACCTGTAACCCCTCTTGTATCAACTTAACCCTTTAAATGGTCAAGTTGTAAAAAAACCGACCTCTGCAGTGATCATGAGAAATGTCCATCCGCAGTATAAGAGAAGAACATTTTTGAAAATTTACCAATAGAATGACTGGCGCTGTGACAGAGCCAGCCATTCCAGTGGTAAATTTTGAAAAATACTCTACTTGGTCTGCAATTGGACACTGTCTAAGCCGAATTTGAATTTTCTTGACCATTACATTGTTGATGAATGCCCATTTGAAGGATAACAGAAATCAATTTTTTTTGTAAATTTTGGTTTTGAATTTATAAAATTACACTTTTTGAAAACAAAAATCAAAATTTTCTTGAACGTTATTGGCAATTAATTGCCTAATTGAAATAAATAGTATTGTGAGCGCGTTAATGCTCTATTGACAGGAAAGGGGGTAATTTCGAGATGATATGTATCGTAGTAACTTAGATGTTGACATATTTCCCAACACCGTCGATCCCTACACATTTTAGATCTTGAATTAGCGTATGATCGTTAATACAGGAGGGGCGAGCTGGGGTCCGATTTGACACCTTAAAAGTAGTTGCTGTGTCAGAGCAACCCACTTTATTTGCATTATTATCACCTTTTTTCCTTTGACATTTGGTGCCTATTGAAAAGGTGTTAAAATCGGACCCCAGCCCTCCGCCATTCTGATCGGATGCTAGATCTAGAGGGTGACTATAAGCCCCTCCCCCTCATTAAATCGTGTGCCTCCTGTCATCCAATGAGGTGAGCGTATGGGTAATTAGCGTAATGACTGGCAAGGGTTAATGAGAATAATTAAGGATGTTTGGCAGGCTACATATCTAGACTCTTCTTTTCCTGACTCTGCGAACTCGTTAAATCGTAAAGCCCCGTCCCCTCATTAAGTCACGTGCCTCCAGGCATTCAATGAGGTGAGCTTAAGTATAATTAGCATAACGCCGATTGATGAGGAGTAATCGGTGTAATTAAGGATACTCTCTTGGAGCCATGCCAACCGCTCAAGGGTTAATGTATTACGTAATGAGGGCCGACCAGGTTATGTGCCTGGACACGTGCTTTTCCTTGGAACTCGTTTGATGATGGAGCCCCACCGTCACGTTAAATCACGGGTCTCCATATATCCAATTAAAGAGTAATTAGTGTAATGAAATGTGACGAGTGTTAATCAATAGTTGTTAGAGTATAAAAGCAGTGTTTTAAAAATCTGATACGTTAAGAGTTAACAGTTTCGACTTTTGCTCAAACCGTTTGTTCAACGTTTATTATATGTATGAATACAGGCTATTTTATTGTTTGTGACATGCTCATAGTACTCGGTAACACTGTACACATAATGTTCTGAAACGTAATGATGAGTTTGTAGTAGACATACACAAGTTTAGTGTTGGTAGTGTTTGCCCCAACAAGCGAGGAGTGTTTATGTATGGTAATACATTTTGAAGGTTCGCTGCTATGATGCCTGCATTCCAAGAAACTGTGCTTAGAGCTAGGTGTTCTGACAGAGTAGAGCAGATAAATTAACGTATATGAATTAGAACCTCAATTAGAGGTCACTACCAGCACTAAATATATGTATGTCAGGCTAACGTGGTGCTTTACTCAATCAGGTCAATCTGAGCAGAAACTAGTGTTCAGGAGCGTAACATTCCCTAACGATTCGTGGAGAATTCTGAAGGAGAACTTCTATGAAATTCTCAGAGTTATAATGAACTCCATGCTAGTGTACGCATTTTATACCACAAAAAAATAAATCGAAGATTTCTATTACATTTCTAACCAGGCTTAGTGTGGCCATGCAATATTGATAAAGAATCCAGACCCGACCGTCGATATATATATAAAAGCTCTCAATGGTTGATGCGATGCACTCCAATAATTACAGTGATCAGCTAGCAAGCACTAGATTAATGGCTGATTCGTGTCGCTCGGATAATGGTCAGAGACAAATAGGCATATGCAGTAACGTGCTGTCACTCTCCATCTCTAGAGTCAGCTTAATGTTAATGGTTGATGAAGACGTTTGATTTGAAAGAGTCAGAACTCTGAGCAGCGATGTAAACATTAACTGAAAGTTAATATCGGCCAGATTATATATTAGTACTACGTCTGAAGAACTTAAACTACAGACAGTTTTAGAGGTTGACACAGTAAAGACTAAGGATTACATATTCTCGAGAGTCTGCATCACTCAATTACTGGGATTAACGTCTAAGCAACTGTGTAACGTTATCGATGTAAATGATGCTGATGCTGAAATAGACATAGCCATTCAGACACGTATTGTGCATGTATCCCCATAGACTGTCAGAGAGTTAGATTATGCTATTCAACAAGCATCTACAAATATAGAGGAAGAAATCCCATCGGGATTCAAACCCTTACCTGATACGTTGGATTCTAATGATTTACAGGATTATGAAGAAGACTAGTGTTTTATATCACCTGACTCACTCAATGCTGTAGAAATATGCGCTCAACAGCCCGCTATGCAGGACACCCCCGATATGGGCCATCGAGATTTAAATGAATGTGAATATCTGAGTTTTGACTGCGAAAGCATTCTACAATCTACCGACGGCAATTTTCACAAATTTGTTGAACTTAGTGATCCGCAGCCTAGCAATTTGGGACTGTTACGGGTGCCAGCACGACAGCCCATCCCAATGACAACACCAGTGTATGGGTATCGATTATTTCTTAAGACCTATTGACAATATTGAATTATATTACATAAACGCATTACAATGTGCACCTAAAAGCTCTTTCTTTCAGGCATTGGCTACAGATTCGGATTTATATTGGAATGTATGTGAGTTATACAAAGCCTCTAAGACTGTATGGCTGAACGATGTACTCTGAGCTGTTCATAAGCTGCGTGAATAATATATATATATATATATATATATATATATATATATATATATATATATATATATATATATATATATATATATATATATATATATATATATTTATATATATATATATATATATATATATATATATATATATATATATATATATATATATATATATATATATATATATATATATATATATATATATATATATATATTTATATATATACACCTGTGCAAAAGTTAAGCACCAGCAAAAACAATAGAACGTAGAAACATGATGGTACAACTAGGCTGCCATACTTTTTGTCCCCGCGTTAGCTGACATAATTCCAAGTACGAAATGCACATGCATGCATGACTTCACGCCGCTTGATATCCGTGCGTGGTGGGAAACAGCACACGTGTTCAGTTATGTAAAAGTCCAGTTTGAGGTGTAGAACATTACATACAGATTTAGGCGACAAGATTAAGAATTTTGTGTTCATGACCGTGGTTTATTTGTACAGAGAGAATTAGCTCTTGATTGTGAACCGCTATGGCAAGACGAAGGTTAAGTGATCGTGTGAAATGGCAAATCATAGGCATGCATACCACTGGTATGTCATGCAGAGAGATTGGCAGACAGCTGAACATTAACCATACTGTAATCAGTCGTTTGATTGCAAAACATGGGCAAACTAACGAGGTGAAGGACAGGCCTAGATCTGGAAGACCGAAGAAGACTATTGCCCGTGATGGTCGAGCCCTAGTACGCCTTGTTAGGAGATCTTCATTCACCAACAGCAGAGTGCTCAGCCAGCAATGGGAAACGCGCAATAGAGTGTCAATGTCTACCGTCAAAAGGAGACTGTATGCTGCTGGCATGAAAGCTAGGAGACCTGTCAGACGTCCTCTCCTCACTGCACACCACAAAGAGGAGCGTCTGAGGTGGTGCAACGAAAGAAGACACTGGAACATGAGATCCTGGAGACTGGTACACTGGTCCGATGAAAGTCGGTTCCTGCGTCATGCCACAGATGGTCGAACTCGTGTATGGAGGTCCAGACGCACGGCGTACGACCAACGTAACATCATGGAAGAAGTTCCATTTGGTGGAGGTTCCGTTATGATATGGGGGTGCATCTCATTTGATTGTAAGCTGGATCTGTTGACTGTACCTGGAACACTAAATGGACAAAGATATCAAGATTCCATACTGGATAGAGTTGTGGTCCCTCATTTTGTAAATCATGCACCTGGAACCCACCCTATATTCATGGATGACAACGCCCGACCACATCGTGCTAGAGCTGTGCATGAATACCTCCGCCAGAATGCCATCGAAACCCTACCATGGCCAGCAAGGAGCCCTGACATGAACCCTATTGAGCATATCTGGGACATTCTGGGAAACATGGTGAGAAGGAGGGATCCTCCTGTGCAGAACCTACAGGAATTAACAGACGCACTCCATCTTGAATGGCAACGAATACCACAATGGCGTATCAGTCGGTTGATGACCAGCATGAGACGTCGTGTCCAGGCCGTCATCCAGGCACAAGGTGGATATACCCGGTATTAATAATGACAGTCTCAAACTCGTGCACAGATGTTAAACTTCGTTTTCAGACACCATTAATGACAATCTAGCCACGTGTGTCAACTGTAGGGCAATAGTTGTCAGTTGTGCCAACGTAACCATATTCAGGCCTCGTTTTCAAGTTCAAACAAAAACATACAGTGTTTCTCCACCATCATAATCAGCATTCCTCTAGTTGCATTATTACCTCTTGCACTAAGATGGATGGGTACATAAATGTTTATGCTATTGCTTTCTTCATAGCACATGAATATACCCTCGCATGTGCGTAAAATAGGGTGGTGCTTAACTTTTGCACAGGTGTATATAAGTATAACCTGTTTCTATTATTGACCTAAAATTATCGAATTTATTTGTGTTTTCTCAAACTAAAAGCAACATTTCTCTATTCTCTAATAGTCCAACCCTCCCCAACCCACCTGACCCAATGCTGAAGCTTTGGTTTGCGATATTGTATATACACCATCCAATGTATACCGCAGCAAACGCCACTCACTGAATTATATTTTTAACATAATTCTCCTAGAGTTGCATAGATGTCTGACCTGGCAGTAGCAGCAGTAGGAGTAGGTTAATGAGTAACTGATCCACACAGACTACCTCACCCCCACCCCCACCCTGCCACCACACAGCCCATCAGGGCTTATGAATAGCTATCAGCAAAGAGTATCTGCTGTTCATTCAAGACTTTAATCCGTATACATGGCATTAGCCTGAGGTGTCAGACATCTACGTAACTTTAGGAGAACTACATTAAAATTCTAATTCTGGAAAATGAAAAAGAAAGAATGTGAGAACCAGACTTTGAAATGTATTTTAACACAGGTATGGTCAAAGCGAGCTTAAACCACATCGTCTTAAAAACATCTGCAGACCGTCTAACGGGTTAAAACAAATGAACAAAAAACAGACAAAGCACACATTTGGATTCACAGCGTTTTTATTGCAATGCTCCTCGTTGAATTGCTATAAATGTATACTCTAATAATGTAGGGGCTAAGCTTTGGATAATTCAATCATTTCTTTGTTAAATCTAGTAATGTTGTAATAATTGAAATAATTGACAGCCCATGAATCCTATAATACAGAAAATATATGTAGAACTCTCTGCAGCGAGTGGATAATAGCGGTTGCGCAGTAATGCCATTATATATATGCTGATTGCATAATGGCCCCGTTTTGGCCATTAGTTCAGGCCATGGGGCCCGGCCGAATGAGTCAAAATATTCAGATTTTCCATGTTTCGGGAAATATAACATGATCCAATGAGTGCCTGGAAAGATCTTAGGATCTGTATTGACGATGAGACACGAGGGTCTTCTGATGCATTTAGGTATAGAGTCTTTAGCGAAAACACCTAGGAGCAGCCGTCCTAATCTCCGGTCTCCCAAGCAAATATGCTCGAGTTCTCTAGTAGTTAACATAATAATAAGATGTATACGTTTTTTATGAGTGCAACCGTACACCAGTGTGTGTGTGTGTGTGTGTGTGTGCGTGCGTGCGTGCTTGCGTGCGTGCGTGCGTCCGTGCGTGCGTGTGCACATGCGTGCGTGCGGGCGGGCGGGCGGGCGGGCGGGCGGGAAAGCGGGCGTGCGTGCGTGTGCGTGAGTGTGCGTGCGCGCGTGTGTGTGTGTGTGTGTGTGTGTGTGTGTATGTGTGGTGGCACGTTTACTCGGTGACGATAGGGTGTCAATGGCTCTAGTAGTCCATGGTAATTTTACCATCGCGGTCAATGTTTATAATGTTATTAGATTCTGCATAACATATTACGTTCATAGTATCCGGTAATGCTGTTTTAAATTTAAGTTGGAGGTGTAGACTTCCTTGCTTCGTAAGGTAGCCATGACCGCCTGTAGCGGGGTCTGGGGTGTAGTCAAAGGCAAAAAATAAAAGACCCACAAGTACGCTCTAGGCGAACCGGAAGTAATCATTAGTGATTTTAAACCGGTAGAGTAGCCAGGGCCTTACTGCGGTCTGATAAAGTGCATCTGTTTTCCTCCTAAAGATGTATTCTTTCCTATCCTCCCATACAGATGTAACGAGCATTTCTTCTTTCCGTTGTGTAGTAAATGCGCTCACGATTTTCAGAGCGCAGAATGAACTTTTAGCGATCGTGAGCATGCGCTACACCGTGTATGGACGTCTGCGGAGTTGATGGAGGCGCTATGTAGTGGGTACCGTATCTTAGAGTTTATTGAGATGTGGCACTAGAAATAAGGTACTGATACATTTTTCAAGGGATACATCGATAATTTTTGAAAATTTAACAAGAAGGAATGGGGTATCCCGAGGATGCGGTCACAGATGCGCAGAAAAACGCATATGTTCTGCCATATTTTGAATGTGAAGGGATTAAATTAGAGAAATCTTTGATCGTTCAAAATAATGGCGGTAGAACACTGGCAAAACAGGTGCTGAATTCGTTGTGGGGTTATTTCGCCCTCAACCCGCTACCCTAAGCATGCTACGTCGATTTGTATAAAGCGATGTTGATGTTGATGATGGATAAACGATCTCTGTCAAAGATATCTGTGTATGCAATACAAGCACTCACTTAATGCGCTATCGCTAGTTGAACCGATTTGTGCTGGTGGATAATCACACCAATGTTGTGATCATTACATTTGTCATGAGTCATGCCAGGGTTCATTTGCTACGAAGCCTTCTAGCGGTAGACACGAGTTGCATTTATCACAATACAGGTTATATCGTGCACGTTAAAAAACGTGATAAACATCGCCTAATCCCCGTTTATCATGACAGACTAGATTATTCCATGGACGAAGTTCCTTCCGGCAGTAAAATACCAGAGTTTGCCAGCACTGGACTGAAGAGGTGCGCATACGGACAGCTAGACGGACAGACTGGGGATATCAAGAATGTCTGCAAAATTAAGGGCATAATGTTGAATTACAGGAATAATGGGTTGGGATTCAATACTCTTTTAGCCATGGTCAATGATCATAATTTCGAAACGTTCGCTCAGTTTCATAATACTATCATTAGGAATAAAGATCATGGACTTTTGAGAAAGGATACTGAGAAACGTTTCGGATTCACTTTCAAAAAGCGTATAATTTTTAACGACTATCATACTAAACCATATGGCTTTTAGGGTATCCCTATGATCTAATTTTACAATAGCCTGTGGTGGGGTGGGGGATGGTGAGAAACTTGAGGGTGCATGTGGGGTTGGTCATGAGGGATTTGGAAAAATGGGTGGGGTAGGATGGGGAAATGGTTGAGCTACCGTGTTTGTACTATGTATAATGTTCTAACCCGTAATGTAGACGATTACTAGCATACCCTTCATCGAGGGGTTAGGGGGTTAAGTAACTTTCTCCTTTATTAGTCGGGTTCATATCGTTAGTATCATCATCATTGGTCACGCTTTACGTCTGTGATAACTTAATGCAGCAAGCGCGGAGCTGCTAAGCGTCTTGGTCCTGCGCGAGTCTCTATGTTTTCAGCATGGTGTGTTTTTGCTTGCTCTAGGTCAGAATTTAATATTTCGAGCAATGTTGTCTATTGTGTTGTTACTGGTCTCTGTATTTCCTCGAGAATTTTTCGGGCAGACGTATCCTTCCGTAGCCGTGTAAGCTGACCGTACCATAACAGGCGCCTGATTTTTATCCTGCCACCCCAATTCATTCAGAGAGTTTGTTGGTATATTTATTTATTTGTTATTAATTTAGACTATGTGATGTTGATTACCTTTCTCAGTATTCTTCTATGGAATGGGTCTACGTTGTTTGCAATTGTATTTCTCATTGTTCAGTTGTACATGAAAGTGATGGACACATAGGATGAGCGGAATTTTATTTTGGTGGGAATTTTTAGTCTGTTGCTTTTGAACATGTCTTTAAATTTAACGCTGAGAGATAGTTTCTTCTTTTTATTTCTGTCTCCGTGTCTGGGTGCCTTCCAATGGATTTGCCGTTTTTCCAATTTGGTAGGCAGTTTCTGAAGATTCCGAAGAATTCTCTCTTGTCTGAAGTTGTCTTTGTCTAGTTTTTGTTGGTAGCAATCTTTGGCGTGATCTATTATATATGGATCCGTTGCTATGATCGCGATGCCATCTGCATCTCCCGATCGTATTCGGGAATCAGAATTGCATTTATATGGTAGCCCATATATATGGGCCATTTAAAAGTTTCTAAACATTTCAATGAAATTATGAGAATGGTCATAGTAAAATAGTTGATTTCAATAAATAAATATTTAGTCTTCTGTTATAGCCTATTTTCGTATTTCATCTCTTTCGCACATAGTTACCTCTCCGGTTAACCAGTAGACCGAAGAAATGAGAATGTCTAAGAGGTTCGTGCATGTTAGCCTTGGTGATGGGGCATCCGAATTCCACCATGAATCTGAATCGCCGATAGCTGTAACAGACTGGTGCTGCTGTGCCGTGTGCCAAAAGGATATGAATCCAGATGAAGAGAAATACAGATCCAGTGACAAGGAATCGGGCTATCCAGTCATTGCCCACCTTATTCTTGTCCTCTTCTCAGATTGGGGCGGTAGCTCTAGATACGAAGGTGTGATGGTGATCAGCGAATAGAGCGAACCTGTGTGGTGAACAGGACAGTTTGGCATAAAACCTGTAGAAATAAATTTGGTACACGTAAGCTCCAGCGTGCCCAGAAGAGAACAATAATACATATCAAATAGCTTGAACAAAGCCCTGCCAAAGACAGCCTGTGTATCAGTGAAGCTTTGGTCAGGACACACAACTGTTTCTTCTGCAACACTCATGACACACGTGAACATCTGTATAGTGCAGTAGCAATGAACATAGATAGGTATTTGCGAGAGTATTCACACATTTTGAATGAAAGAATCGTGTTATGAAAGTAACGGAAGGAGATGTATGACTTAGATCCGAAATATCACGTTGGCTGTTTAACATCAATTCACTATCGTGTTAGAAAACACAGATGTGATGAAAGTATTGGAATGCCTGGTCATAGGAGAATTCACCTTTCCAGGGTATCCATCTATGATCTGACGTCATATGACGTCACACGCAACTAAGCGACGTGTATGCTGACATCATAATCATGACGGCATGAATGATTCCATATCGCCCGTCTTAAACAGACATTTGTATGAGGTGCATGGCTTTACTATTTAATAAACATGCTGTTGAATATCTTGAAACTAATTTGACTGGGCGATGGTACTGCCTTAGGCAGCAACAGCACCCAGTCAAATTAATTTCAAAATATTCAACAGGTTAGATGTATAGTCTTCTGGAAATTGATAGTCAGAGAGTTCAGAGATCGATCGATCCCAAGACGGACGTGGTGTGGCTGGAGCTTAGATTGAGATGGGCAGGGCTTAGCAAAAACTGGAAAGGTCCAATGGTGTCATTCACTGAAGACTACAGGAATCGTGACTTATGCTGTGCTCAGTTCCACTTCCAAACAATATTCACAAGAATAAAATGCCCTTGATTTGCACTTCATCCCGAAAGACGCAATTAAGAACATCACATGAATTCAACATGGTAAAGAGTAATTGTGAATGGTTTAGCTGGATGTACCTATCAGGCCAATCCAGAGAAGCTACACATGGGTGATTAGCTCCGATATGAAAACCAGTCTGTTCCTCCAGTCGTGACTGATATGGGCAAACTAAAAACATGTACACAGTCGGATCTTCTTAATTGGCTTGAAACATGCCCGCCATCTACAACTGATGCACCAGTTGCTCATGCTAACAATCGCTGATTCTACCATTGTCCATGTGTTCTCACCCAACACCCTGAAACTTTCAACACCGTAGATGAAAGAGATGTGTACCAAACATCCTTCAACAGTTGGAGAAAGTCAGTTGCTTAGATATTGTGTGATACCGATACCTGGCATAACGTTTGAACGAAACCACGGGCTGAAAAGATGTGATACCGTTCACCATCACGCGGTTTTCATCACACCTCTTCTAAGAATTTGGCACAGTTTCCTGATAGTTGCAGAATATCAGACTGAATTATATACCTTCCTGCCAAAGTGTATTTCTGCATTAAACAGTGTATGGGAAAAAGGTGTGCAGCACACATGACACTGAAGAGATGCCTTCGAGTGATAATGCAGCTTTGGTGCCATGTGATCATGAGGAAGCTGATACAAGACGTCTCATATGCATACACTCCATTGTGCAACGTAAGTTCATCGTAAAGTTATGACCAGGACAGTCGACTCGGATGGTGTTGTTCTTTGAGTAGTGGTCATCCAGTGCCTTTGGTGCTAGCAAGCACATCAGATCCATGTTGTCTCCCACTTTCCATCCCTTTATGTATATAAATGCAATTGTATTGTTTACTTTTGCACCAGTTATACCTACTGTGTATGTTATATTTTAAGACTGTTTATGTTACATCAGTTATATATGTCACGCGATGTATTGCAATTAATATGTATATGCGACGAGCCCACCACTGCATGGGCTTGTCATCGGTGAACTGTCTGTTGTTATTTTTTTTACATTCCGGACTAAATATCAAAATAAATAATTTTGAATCTTGAATCCTGATATAGTCTGCCGGCCTGTGTCCTGCTCTCATATGAAAGAGCACATGAAAAACCGCTTATGTGCAAAATGTGATGCCTTTTCACATTTTGAATACTTTAAAACTGTCTACTAGACTATTATGCTCCGCACATTTCTATGTACGATCCGCCCACTTTTACTCGTATTGGAATCTATGTAGGTACTTAGATTCCTAACTTCAATTTCGACGTACCTTTACAGATAAGCTGTTGAATATTTTGAAACTAATTTGACCGCGGCTGGGGGGGGGGGCTGTTACTGATCTTGGCTCCACCTCAAATTAGTTTCAAAACATGCAACAAAATGTGTATTACATTCTGAATTGTCTCAATACATACAATTCGTACACTTCATGCGCGACTTTCCGATTTTCCTGACAGAATTATAAGTCATAATATCTGTGACGGCAGCTCTCATGTGACGACTTGTTTATGACGTCTGCTACTTAAGTGACTGATCAGATAGCTCTAGTAACAAGGCTGCTCAAGTAATATATCATGCTGCATCACCTGTTACATGAGACCTAATCAGTATAGATACGTACACTATTGATTTAGAAGTCCACTGTCTAGTTAAATAATACATTATTTTCCATATGCTAGCATTGTATTGTGTGGGAAGACAATCGATATCAAAACAGTGCATGCCCGTCCATAAGTACTTCTGGAGAGATTTCCAGCTCTCACTCTCGGCGAATCAACTCATTACCTTCACCTGTGTTGATGCTTTCTGGACAACCCACCAGTAATTGTGTTCCTGCACGGATGCAGGCGGCTGCAATTTGGTTCCATAAGTTAAGCCTTTTGCACGAGTCGTATTTCCGGTATGAAGTCTATAGTGCCGTCTTTCTCTGACATTTAATTCATTTTAATTAGGGCAATTACTCAATATTTACTCAGGCTTAATCTTTTAACGAAAAAGACATGGTCCGAACAATTATTTAACAAGGAACGCAATCTTATGATTATTTATATGTGGTAGGCGCGGGCGATTGACAAATTCAGATTAAGTTTCTCATAAGCTACCTATCTGTCCAATTGTTCTAAATGTGAGCAGTGAAAATAAAGCGATGAAAGATTTATTAATCTGCGATCTATCGCAGATTATTGTTTTTACTCATGATCTTTCTTATTATTATTCGTCTTCCAAATGTTTAGGAGCTATCTCCTCCTACAGTTTTCATCCAATCAACTCCAAACTTTCTCAACTTCAAGGGTCCATGCCACAAACGATGGCGATTACTTTTATTTTGAATCCATCTCACAGTTTTCGAGTTACCCACCCTTGAGTGGGCAAAAAAATCCAATAGGAAATGTATGGGGATGTTCCTAGCCAGATTCTAGAACATTGAGAGATCTAAAAGGGTTCCAATAAAAAAAATCTATATCGCCGTTGGGGTCACGTAATTCATGAGGAAAGCTTTCCAGTTTTCATGTTTGGCATACGTTACCTGCACTTCATCATCTTCAACAGGTAAAGGGAGGTAATTCATGACAAAAGAAATTATGAGTTTTTTGCATGAATTGCCTCCCCTTTACCTTTAATTCATTAATCTGTCCTTTATTTGACATTTAATGGCATTTTCCTTGATTTTGGTAAAAATTTTACTACAGCAAATCAGGACACATTATTTTATACTTTAGGGTCAAGGATATCGGTTTTCAAGAAATCAGCTTTTCCATACCTTGTGTAAAAGTATGGGAATTTCAACTATGGGTCTTTGACCTGTGACAAGAATTAGACATTTTATCAGATCAGCATCAGACATGTTCAACGATCATATGAGAAGAGGGCTTATAACACTCCTTAATACCCAGTCATCGTAGATTTACAGTTACTTCAGTAAATGTGTTTTAGTTTCCGAATTAGTTTCTTTACTATACATATACGCTATATATCAAGCTTTGAATTTACAATTTCATGTCGCGATAGGCCGCCATTCGGTGGTGCCATTTAAAAAGATATTTGGCAAGTTACAATTTACTGTTTCTTTATCAAACACCCACTATATGTATTAAGATTGAAAAGATACGGAAATACAAGGATGTAAATGAGACCGGAACGAACGACGAGTGGATAACACAACTAAAGATCACGTGTCATATCTTGAACGTCAGCATAATGATGTAAATATATAGTAAATGGTGTGTAAGAAGTTGCAGCTGCAACGCCACTTAACCTAGTTCCGGTGTATCGTGCGTTAGATGTTATATTATAGGTTAGTTTTTGCCATAGTGAATAGATATTTCCTGTAAAGGCGAATTCCTTAAGTGCTTAAAAGCCAGTTTTATCTTCATGTATTTCACTGCATGGCAATTTAACTCTTGCAGCAATGTATGTGAGAATCCCTTTTTCTTCGCTGACTGGTAACGATGATGAGAATGGGTCTGTTTGCAGGATGCTGCTTCCATATACATCAGCAGCCAACTTCTTGAAATATACATCATTGAGCACGCTAACAGAGCAATAGAAGTGAAACTATATAATCATACGCAGTGGGGCTTGGGTTTGAAACACGCTATGATAGCATTGGTGAAAAAGTTGTTTCTCATTCTGGACATGAATGATCTTTTGACTACGTAACTGTCTTTCTGCTGAATCAGTGCGGGCAACATGTTCCACGGCATTTAAGTCTAGAGTTGCTGATAATTTAAAAAAACAATGTAACTGAAAGTTATTGGTGGCTAAGCTGTAGCAGTCTTGCATGCTAAATTAAAATCGGACTTTTTTAGCCTCCCCATGAATGAGTATTTATGTACGCGTTACTCTGCGAGCAAACGAAAAATATAAATGCTCGGTTAATTAGTACTGTATAACCACCGCATTAACTGCTATGGCGATGTCAATGCGTGTGTACTTTAACATCATGTTAAAGCAAGGACTCAATTTTTTCCAATCAAGCCACGTGACGACAAAAGTGTCTATTTGAAAACAATGTTGCTGAAAGTTGGAAGCTTTTTCTGTAACGTTGTTGTTGTTGTCGTCGCTGCCGTCGTCGTCGTCCTCGTCGGCGGCGACGCCGTCGTCGGCGTCGTTATTTTATTATTATTTTGTTGTTGTTGTTGTTGTTGTTGTTGTTGTTGTTGTTGGTGGTGGTGGTGGTGGCGGTGGTAGTGGTGGCGGTGGTGGTTGCGGTGGTGGTGGTTGTTGTTGTGGTGGTGGTGGTGGTGGTGGTGGTGGTGGTGGTGGTGTTCTTTCGGTCCCCAAAATTAACATACGTCATTGGCAACCACACGGGCATGTTTCCACCGAAGTGTAGAGAAGATTTCTCCAGTGGAACTAGATGATTTACTGAAAATTACCTTAACCCTCTAACCCTCGAAGTTTGAAAGAAAAATGTAAATTTATTCATAGAATTAGATTATCGAGCTAGTCATGTCAGTGGTACATTTTCAAAAATCGTATTCTCTTGATAAGCACATGGACATTTATCAAGAATACTGCAGAAGCTGCTTTTGTCGGATATGAGTTTTAAAGAGTTAAGAATGTAAAGCGTCAACATCGAATTTGCACCCTTGACCAACGGCACATGGACCAATATCGAATGTGATATCGGCGCGCCAATTGAGCAACGGCGCAGGGGACCAATGTTGAATTTGATATCGGCATGCCCGTTGGCCAACTGCGCATGATACCAATATCGAATTTGCTATCGGCGCGCCCGTTGGCCAACGGCACAGGGCACCAAAATCGAAATCGAAATATTTGGACCAAACAGTGGATGTTCGTCCATAAGTGCATCGGGGGAGTTGTCCATCTCTCACTCTCGGCAAATCAACTCTTTAGATTCGCATGTGTTGATGCTTTCTGAGGCATTCACCTGTACTTGTTTTCCTGCAGGGGTGCAATGTGTTTCCATAATGTAAGCCTTTTGCGCGAGTCGTCTTTCCGGTATGAAGTACACGGTGTCGTCTTTACCTGACATTCAATTCATTTTAATAGGGCAATTACTCAATATGTATCCACGCTTAATCTGTTAACGAGACATACATGGTACGAACACGTATTTAACAGCAAACGAAATTGTATGATTATTTTATATGTGGTAGCTGCTGTGTGTGGGGGTGTGGTTGGATGTGGGTGGGGTGGGGTGGGCCGGGGTGTGTGTGGGTGTGTGTGTGTTGGGAGTGGGGGTGGTGGTCTTGACAAATTCAGATTATATTTCCTCATAAGCTACCAGTCCAATTGTTCCAAATTTGAGCTGTGAAAATACAACGATGAAAGATGTATTTCCGAATCAGTTTCTTTACTATACTATGCTTTAAATGTACATGTTCATGTCGCGATATGCCGACGTTCGGGTGTGTCATTTAAAAGGCTATTTAGCAAGATACAAATCATTGTTTCTTTATCAAACACCTAATGTATGTATTAATATTGAACAGATACGGAAAGTACAAGGAAGTAAATGAGGCAGGAACTATCGACGAGTGGATAAAATAACTGATAAGACATGTGTAGCATATCTTGAACGTCATCACTGTGATGTAAAATATATAGTAAATGGTGTGTAAGAAGTTACAGCTGCAACGCCATTAGACCTAGTCCCGGGTGTATTGTACGTTAGAGTGTAAAGTATAGGTTAGGGTTTGCCATGTGAACAGATATTTCCAGTAAAGGCAAATTCCTTAAGTGCTTAAAAGCCAGTTTCATTCTCATGTATTTCGTTGCACGACAATTTAATTCTTGCAGCAATGCATATGAGGATCTTTATTTTCCTCGCTGACTGGTTTGCACCTCGCATGTCTAGCACTAACTATACTGCTAACGCTGCCACTTGCACAAAATCTAGCCATAGCATAAGACTTGTGCTATCTGTAGACATGTTTTTCTTCGCACGTGTATTACCTCCGGATAGATTATGTGAGGTGGGCGTTGGGATTATGTCTGGTGGGATTATGTCCAAGTGTAATGCCAGATGTGATTATACTCCTAGATCTGTGTTCGCTGGGACTGAGCCTGGTAGGATTGTGTCCATGTTCAAATAAAAATAGCACGCAGGTTTAGTGAGACACTAATTGACCAACGTGGATCTATAGATCTGGCTCTTAGTTGCCACATTAATGTGTCGATGACATGCCATTTAAAGCAAATGTAGCACATCAACCCCGCGCTGTCCGTGCCATGTGGTGCGAGCAACCCCTGTCACCCGAGTATGATGACCCAGCATCCGGACCCACACGCTCTCTGCTGCTTGGCGCACAGGAGTATCCGTGGTCTCGTATGGTGAGGGGGCGAGGTCAACTACAAGGACATTTTGTCGACTGCATAGCGAGGCAACTGAACGGCTTCAGTCCCATATGCTAGGGCACGCATTCGTTCCTTCCAAGATGTATGCCCATCGTGGAATGTGAAGCTATCCTCCAGACGCCCTGCCTAGTGGTGAACCACACGTAGTCCAGAGAGGTGTAGACATGCGAAAAGCTCCCCTCAGAGACGAATGCATTTGAATAGTGTTCCATCCTCTTGAGAAATGAGGGGCCCGATCAAAACTTTAGCGGTTTAGCAAATTCGGAACTTGGCCGCTACCATTTATTTGCTTATAGGATAATTACGAAGACCTAAACAAATCATTCAATAGTAATAAACAATAATAAACAATAAAGTGCAATATGGCATTATGTATGATTACTGTATCCTGCGGATGTACTAGTAGAAATATCCTACAGCTGCAAACTGTCCTTCTTCGCCTTGTCCCACTGTGTCTTGTCCTCAGCGAGACTATTTAGCTTCCTCGGCCCCATTCTTGATTTGACTGTAACGAGTCCTGCTTTCTTGAGGTGACCTTATACCAAGCGTAACACATTTATGCAATGACGTCCTCTCCTAACTGTGTATTTGCTGGCTCTCAGCCGGGCAAATTCCAAGATTCTCTGTGCCCCAACCCCATGCCCAACCCCCCTGACATCCGTAGCATAGGGCCGAACATGGTCCATGTTGGGCGACTTTTGGGGACAGCGGCGATGTATTACACTTATTGTATAGTGTATCATTGGAAAGTATGCTATCTGACCATCGGTGTCCACTGATGGGGCGCGGGTGTTTGTGGTGGAAAGCATCACGTGTGCCTAGAGCTGCCTTTGGAGCAAAACGAATACGCAGGTTGCATTGTATAAACGTAGTCTTTTAATCGAGGGTATTTTTGATCTGATAATCCATAGCTTTCAGAAGGACTGGAAAGCTATGTTTCCCATAACGCCGCGTGTATCAATCGCATCAGTGCCACAAAGCTTCGGACACAGGATTTTTCTTTTCCTTGATGATTCGCCGCCATAAAGTGCATCGTCATTTTTCTTAGTTTCGTTGTAGTGTATATGTGGGTGAACTCTGTTTTGAATTCATTTAAAAAGCGATTCTCAATTTTTTATTCACTTGCAGTTGCTATTTGGCGAAGTTCGTCAAATGATGCTTTACCTCATCTATGAAGTCAACGTCACCAGCATATTCCATCTTTAGCGGAATACCCAGTGTGGACACTGTGGGGTGGAGAGGGTGGGATGGTATGGGGGTTGGTCTTCTGGCATTTTCGCCGTAGGGTAATAGGTGCAGAGCTCAGGGAATATGCCATCTCCTTGTGGGGAGCCGATTGCTGACTCTAACTATGCGGACATCATTGACTTGACGCGTACTCTCAGCGTGGTGTCTGGAAGTGGTAGCCTCACTAGCTCATCGCCATTACAACTAGCCTGGCGTAGTACATCGAGGATCTTTGAGTATTGTATTGTGTCAAAAGCTCGTGACAATGCCAATTTTGTAGACATCCTAGTGCTAGGATATGCCTACAAATTTGAGCATGCGTTGAACCCATACAATGTCTACGCAGCTGCGTCCATGTTTAAGGCCACTATGGCATGATCCAGTGAAGTCTTCCACCTTGTCTCGGATATGGCATAGAGTAACATTGGATAGGAGTTTCCGTATGCTGTTGAGGAGCACAATGGACCACAGATTGGACGAAGTCTCGCAGCTTCTTGGGCTTGCGCAGTACGATAAGGGTGCCTTGACATACAGCATCGATGGTGCATAAACGCTGAATTGATTAGATTCGTGAATGGTTTTTAGATATGGCTACTTGCGTATTTGAATAGTCTGCAGTTTTAATTGTCATTAGTTATTAATTGGACTCTTATAATAACAGGTGGCGGCACACATCCTCTTTGTCTGTGAACTGTTCCTTGAACCATCTCGAATTATCCCACATTTGCCCTGCTCAGTACCGATAAAGGGCCCTTCACAGGTGTGTACAGTGAGTGTGGAGATGGGAGAGGGGGTAAGTAGTCAGTAAGTCTTAGGACTCAGCAGGATGCACGAAACATTTTGTGAATGTTAATCTTGCAGGAAGGCTTCAGGAAATAAGAGCACTGCCTATCGAGTACTAAAGTTGCCTAATCGGACAGAAACCAGCACACGCATAAAATACCAAGTGTCCATGTGCGATAATACGAGTGTGCATATCCTTGAGGGAAGACGATTGTGGACACCCACCACAGAAAATTTCATAGATAACACGAGAGGCACGATGACACCTACGCTACGGAAGGATCAAATGTAATACGGCACGCCCATAAGGAAAACAATTCATCAAACAGACTCATATGTATTTTGAACATGAAACGAATCTTCTAGGATAATAAGAATCGTACAGATCAGATAATGCCTTGATATCCAGCAATCAACAGGTTACGTGACCTAGCATAGTGTAAATCCATGATCGTGATATGCACATTCCGACAAAAAGCGTTCCAACCCACTATATTGCATCGGTTCTAAAATTATGACTAGCTTAAGCACAGCCCATCCCTTATTTGCCAAGATATATGTATCAAAGGGCATGGCTTGTATTCGGAATGTGTATTTAAAAGTATCAATTGATGAAGGCGGCATGTGTGTTGAACAAATTCAGCAGTAATAACGACTGCCAGCTTGCTTCACTGTGCGTGTCAATTGTCAGAATGTTGAAAAGAAATAGATGGATTCATGCCTAGATATGCCTCGCCCATTTCTAACTAAGTTCCGTACACTGTGTTTAGATAGATGCATACACTGTGGACCATGAATTCTAAAGATCTAAATTTAAAGCTAACTAGACAGAAAAGCCGTCGTATATTTTGAACATAACATGACAGCCTAAGGCAGCCACAGCTCCAAGTCAAATTAACTTTAGATAATTCAACATAATATTGATCAACTGGACATTCACTACTAATATACAACCCTTACAGATTCGTGACAGAATTGTAAAGTTTCGCAACAGACATACGTCATTCTGATGTTGGTGTCAGCTAGCACGTGATGTAACTGATAAGTATGCCAGATACTTGAGTGGCTGATCGGACCCCTACATTTACAATGGATCTTTCGCTGGTTTTGTATAATATCCACTGGGCGGTTTGGAGCTAACTCCATCCATAGTCTTCATTCAGAGACACGGATCCAGCGAACAGGATTTTCATTAGTATGATGTGAGCAATAGCCAGTAAATTTAACTAACTACTTACTTAAGAATTCAAAACGGTGCTCCCTCATCTTAATCACGGTCAGAAATTCTATGGAAAATGGTTATCTAGAATTAAGGTGAACCGAGTTTTGCAGATTGGCCTTTTACTCAACGAAAAGGCATTTTGCTTGGCTTCTATTGTGATGAATTATTACAAGACATGGTGCGATAAATCATAACAATCAAAGCAGTGTTTATTAATTTATAATTTTTCAGTTGCCTTTTGGGTGACACCATCACGTTTTATTGAATTGCTCTACCAATTCAGAACTTGAGCATTTCCTCAATGAAGTGCTGTGCAGTTCCTTAGAATAAAGAACACATGTGTTGAAACCAACATTGCCATGATCAATTCAAGTCATCCATCTGTTTGTGTTGGTTGTATGCTTCCTTCTCTACATTACGTCCCATGCATGATATACCCGAATCCTGGAGTTTTGCCGGTATGTGCAAATTACTAGTGCAATCAAGTTATTTCTCTACGTGTTTGTCATATTTGCTGTGGAATAAGGTTTCATTAATTGTAAATTCGTAATAAAAGCAGCAAAGGTTATTATGATGTGTTGCTCGTGTGAATTTATGTCAAGTGTATCTCCTCCGTATGTCTTAATTAACCTGGTTATATTTTATTAATGCATTGCATCTTTAATTTCATTTTAGCTAGTTATCTCAGAATTGTTACTTAACCTTACGGGACTGCCATACGAGGCGTTGCTTTGAACTAGCAACGTGTAATGCATCGCCTTTTAAGGTGAAATTGCCCTCGTCGAGGCATGGAAGATGGGCATTCTTAAAAGAAACTATTTCACTGACCCAATATAAATGAAAGATGCCTATAAATGCAATATGCAGATTACATGGCAAAGGTGCATTACGATGTTTGGCCATGTTTCTGAAAGATCTGTGCGTCAATGGGTTCGTTGCAAGAGACATATATGCACATAATAAAACACTTAGAAATACCTGCATCCCTAGACGGGTTTTATCATCAGAAGATTAACTGAGTTAATAATATAAATGTGTGATTTTCCATTGTATGCTATCTGCGTTGCCATTCTCATTTCAATTATAAAATAGCCTCTATTAATTAATTTTATTTTATATTATGAAATTACAAAGAAATATTCTGTTATCACCGCACGTATTAGGCAAACTGTTGGTAATTACATTCTGCATGCGGTTATTCAATTAGGCATATGTCTCGGGGATGTGTATGCACTTTAAATAGGCAGAGCACAGTATTAGTACATTCCATTGTATAAATCAAAAATGTATCTTACTATTTCTCTACATGAGAGATCTGTCGCTTAGACTATTTGGGAAGCAAGGTTACTGCCCTTCAGGCAACGCATTGTGGGATGCATAGTAAATCCTGGGTAGAGTAGAAAGTGGTGTTGTAGTGGAATATTATGTATGGCCAACTGTATGTAACGGGTGGGTTAAAGAAAACGTGGACTTGGATTAAAGCCTATCTTCTTATATTAGAATTGACATATTTACCTAATTAAATGTGTTAAATGCATGATTTTTAAATGCAGTTACAACAAATATGTTAATGTGGCAATGCATATGCCCAGATTGAAACTCATACACGAGGATAATTACCACTAATGGAGTCTAATAGTATCTTAAAAGAATATAATGGTCGTCATCTTTTTTTCCAAATGTGGCATCTGTAATATGTAGATACAAATACTACTGATAAATTATATTGATGTTTCGGTTACACACAGCTGGCAACGAAAGCCTGTCTTAAGTTAATATCAATCACCACACCCAATGGCATTGGCGAATGATCAGACACTTCAAATTGGAATATTGTAAATATATGTCCATAGGTTTCAGCAGACAAGGGCATCACGGCGGCATAATCTTTTGGTTATTTGCAATGGGTTAGAGTGAAATCATAATCGAGTATGTCTCTAGTTAGATGACGTCACACTCAGAATGATGTAGCTCCGTCATGAAAGTGGAACATCGAGACGTCTGTCACTAAATTGCACGAATTTCATGTTGTTGATGAATTAACCATATAATAAACATTATGTTGAGTAATCTGAAAAAAGTGTGCCTGTGAAATGTTGCTTTGTCAAAGTAGGTACAAACTATTCAACAGTTTGCCTGTAGGATGACCTTGAAAAGTATTTTCTCGAAATTCATATTTCAGAGAGTATAAATCCACGCTCAAACTGGATGCGCTTAGCTGGACATGGGCGGGACATTGCTAGAAATGTATACCCCATAGGTCCTGCCCAGGTGAATTCACCTTTTCAGGGTACCCATCTATCAATCTGACGTCATATGACGTCATAATCAGCTAAGCGGCGTACATGATGACGTCATACTCAATGCGTCATAAATGTTTCTATACGGCCAGTTTTTACTCTTAATAGTCCGACACGTTGTATGAATTTTATGTCTCTACCATTTAATAATCATGTTGTTGAATATTTTGAAACTAATTTGACCTTGCGGTATCTGGATACAATCTGGGTGGGCGCTGTCGCAGCCACAACATATTAGTTTCAAAATATTCAAAAGTTTACCTGTATAGTTTTCTGGAAATAGAATATCAGGGTGGTCAGGGATCGATCCCAACACGAGCGAGGTGTGGGTGGAGCTTAACTAGAGATGGGCGAAGAATAGCTAAACATGGAAAGGGCCATTGTCGGCATTGTTTCATAAGCTGATTTTACATTGGCTTTATTTTGAGATTGGTAGGTTATTGGCCTACTTCATCCCCACACCTAACCTCTAGGTCGCCTATCTATCACATAGCATCAATCAATACGCTCTTGTCATCAATGGGCACGACTATATATTAAATTGTATTGCGTATATGCCACGGCATTTCCAATAAGTCATCCACAGCATTTCTTGGATTCTCTGACTAAAATACGTTATTTACATTTGACATCACGTGATATTGGACTACTAAATAATCGAAGCCAGTATATTCATATAAGTATAATTTTCAGCCAAAGTAAAACACAAATGTATCATGTTCACCTTCTAGTAAACGCTACTTTGTTTTCATTACGAATGGGCGTGTTGTTCATACTATTGAGGCTATATTCTTTACCGAACACCGAACACTAGAAATTATCTTACCCTATTGTAATGGAAAGATCCAATCTGTCAATCAAGTATGTGACGTCATTATCAATTCCATCACATACAGCCTGACGTCACAATCGAAATTCACAGTGAATTACGTGCCTACGTCCGCCATGAACATGCAAATCTACGAGGTGTTTGTTTTTATGTTGCATATTTTGGAACTAATTTGACTGAGCGTTGTTACTGGCATAGGCAGCAACAACACCAAGGCAAATTAGTTTCAAAATATTCAACAGCGTACCTGTATAGGTTCCTTGAATGTGGGATTCTGGGAAGTCATTGTTTATTGTTTATAAAGTGATGCCAGCGGGTTCAATGTGTTGAGGGGGAAAGAATTTGGCGTGAATGGGACCTGGAATCAGGGACTCGATAGACGCCAATCAGAGCAATATCTTCTTCAATACGTGGGCTGAGAAAGCAAGAAATAGACCTTTCCAGTTTTAGCTAGTCCCTTACAATGTCTAGCTAAGCTCCACCACACCTTGCTCGTGTTGGGATTGATCGATCCCTGAACTCCCTAACTATCAATTCTCAGAAGACTATACAGATAAGCTGTTAAATATTTTGAAACCAATTTGACCGGGTGATGTTGCTGACGATGGCAGCAACAGCACCAGTCAAATTAGTTTCAAAATATTCAACACAATGTTTATTAAAGAGTAAAGGCACACACTGCGTACAACAACGCATAGTCGGTCCTCAATTATGCTTTTGTGATGCACGTATTTACATCATGCATGTTGTCCTTGATTATGACGTCATCATACATGTCACGTCGATAAATATGACGTCATATGATTGATGGATTAACTGGAAAGTTCCATTGACGGAACATACCCAGAAATGGATCGCTCTATTGCACTTTTACCAACATGTACCTAGATAGAATACCAATTGTCTTCTCTTCCTCTAGAATGGAGAACAAGGAAAAAAAATTAAAAAATTACGACATAGCTCCTTATGAGGTCGCACGTGTCGATATAGCTCCATATTAGGTCGTACGTGTAGACATAGCTCCTTATGAGGTCGCACGTGTAGACATAGCTCCATATTAGGTCGCACGTGTATTTTCACATCGTTTCCAGTTTCCAACTGTAGAACAAATTGGCAAGAGCGATATTATATGTCGTAACATCTGGCTCTCGGCAAAATTACACCGGCAGCCTTTATTACACAGCGGAAATGCATGTTATGCAATAACGCAATGCACGTTGTCAGGCAGTTGGCTTCGACTCGATTTGGTGTCCTGAAATAGCTTAGAAGTAGACGTTGCTTTTATCAGATACACAAAGGCTTTTAGCCTATTCCACATTAACAACTTTAACCCGGTCGGCGATGCACAAACTGATTGCATTCGATATTGGCATTCGTAATTTTGCATTGATCGATCAGATTATGGTTAGTCGTCGCGCTACGCCGAAGTGTAGCAGCAATGCCGCTCGCCATGATGTCACAATACCACTCGTGACATTCCATAGGATATAAGAAAATGTGGTTACGGTATAGTGTTACTTACCTTAATAAATACACGTTGATTAGTGCAATGTTCCTATACCTAGTTTAGTCCCGTATAATATGTACCTTTCCACTGGAGGTTGGTTGAACATACTGTGAACTCTTTCATTTAAACAGAGTTACAGTACTATGCCGAAAATAACCAATTATGGATGGCATGTGCTTCTAGTGCATGTGTATAGATATATAAGTACGGCCACATTTGATGACATAATACTGTATCTTTGTGTCCCACCTACGCGGCACAATGTAATTGATAGTGTAACAGCTGGCATGGCCTTCTTATGTGTAACTACATTCCATTGGTCGTTTCCCCAAGCGACTGGAACTGTCCAGCTATACCGCGATCAAACCGTAGTTAAGCTCCACCAACGCTTCGCCTGTGATGGGATCGATCAATCCCCGAACGCCCTATCAATTTCGAGAAAACTATTCATGCAAGCTGTTGAATATTTTGAAACTAATTTGATTGGGTGATGTTGCTGTCTATGGCAGCACCAGCGCCAATTCAAATTAGTTTCAAAATATTCAACAGCATGTTTATTAGTTGCAAAGGCATACAATTTGTACAATGTGTCTGACAATTACGCGTTTTAGAAGGACTAAATCGAGTCATTCAGGATGTCATGCTTATGACGTCATTCAACACGTCAGGTATTTAATTATGACGTCATATGACGCCAAACGATTGACGGATACAATGGAAATGCCACTTAGTGGTAAAAGATAATATTTAATTTGCTTTTCACAGTTTTCTTTATTTGGCTTTAAAAAATTGATGTATCACTCAGTACATCACGTGCACTGTATAAGGAAGGTTCATGAGCATTTTGAAACTAATTTGCCTCGAAGTCGTTAGTTACCTAGGCGGCAAACGCGTACCATCCAGTAGCATGTGTTTTCCACGATGGAATCTATAGTCATATGCTGCACAATTTGCTATCATGTTGTTTGCAATTTTATGGTACTAGCTGACTATTACCAATAGCAAATTAACCATCACATTTGCCTATGCAGTATGATGGTGGTTTAATAACTCAGGTGGTTTAGAGAGTCTCACCATGTGGCAACATACACACAGGGATCCATTCCTCGCTGAGTTCTGTTTTAGTCTATCCGTATATTTGGATCAATTTGAAAGATTGAATTCTCAACTTCTAAAGTCGCTACATATTTTGAAAATAATTTGACATGTGGCTGCTTTCGTATGACAGCAACGACCACACACACAAAACCCCCACCCCCAACGACACTCCCCATACCCCACCCTCACGCCACCCCTGCCACCCCATCCTACACCCCCACCCCACCCCCACCCAATATCCCCCACCCATCCCCATCACCTGCACCACAACCGACATCGCCCACACGGTAAGATTAGTGTCAACATGTTCAACGTGTTTCTTAATATGTAAATTAACCAAATATATACATTTCATACAGGTGTATTGTGGAATTATTGTGCTTCGTGATGGACGGGCGTCACTTTGATTGCGACAATAGTCAGCAAGTGGCGTATTTGATTATGGGCATCAGATAATTGATCTTTCCATGTTTAGCTATGCCCCGCCCAGCTCTAGCTAAGCTCCACCCATACCTGCCTCATGTAGGGATCGATCGATCTCTGAACATCCTGGTAATTAATTCCCATACAAACTGTACAAGTAAGCAGTTGAATATTTTGAAACTAATTTGACGGGGTGCTGGTGCTACCTGTGGCAGCAACAGCCCCCAGCCAAATTAGTTTCAGAATATTCAACAGCATGTTTATAAAATAGTAGAGACATACAATTCTTACAACATGTCGGACCTTTAAGAGTTACAGAATCTTTAACATTTATGACGCAATAATTATGACGTCATCCTATACGCCGCTTAACTGATTATGACGTCATATGACGTAATTACTCTGGAAATGTCCAGTGGGTGTTATATCAGATCCATCTATTACAGATCAGTTGCACTAATCGACCATATGTAGGTATCAAAACGTATTCGTGGTTCACAAAGTGTCTGCATTAACATGTTTCGCAATATAAAGCTTCCTAAACGTGACTCAGTTACATTTCGCTAATCTCATATGATATATTCATTTGCACTTTGTGCCATTTCGCCTCAGATAATGAAAAAAACAAATGAAACATTAGGCCGTACGTCAGTTAACGCTGCGAAATGCATCTCTCATGAGCATTGATTTTGGCATAGTTGCATTCTTCTGGCAATGAATTTAATAATTGATGGGGGACACATGTCTTCGTCAGTACTTTGTCAACTATTATTGTCATATGTAGCGCAGAGGAATGAATGAGTGCGTACAAGATGTGTTAGATGTGTGAGCTGCTATGCATACTCTCACATGCCGTCGAATCTATCTTTGTATGACACACGATGAGCTAACTGATAAAAGGAGCATGATTAAATATAGATGGCATTAACACTTTTTCATTGTTATGGATTCTCCAAGGTCAGTCTTGATTTATGTCATGAACAATTACCTATACCATTTCAAAAAGTGGTCGAATTATTGTTGCATTAACGAATGATGAAGAAGTAAACTATGCACACATAAGAATGCTGGAATATGATCTTGTTTAAGATATTGCAAATTGAATAGGGAAAGTAACTCAGTGGCACACACTTTTGTATTTACACATTCAATTCACCTTTCCAGAGTATCCATCTATCATATGACGGCGCATGACGTCATAATCAGCTAAGTTGTGTATATGATGATGTCATAATCAGTACGTCATAAATAATTATATTTGTCCCGTCTTTAACTCTTAATAGTCCAATACGTGGTACGAATTGTATGTCTCTACTATTTAATAAAACATGCTGTTGAATATTTTGAAACTAATTTTCCTATGGCAGCAACAGCGCCATTCCAATTAGTTCCAAAATATGCAATAGCTTACCTGTATAGTTTTCCGGAATTTAATAGTCATAGAATTCAGAAATAGAGCAATTCCAACACCAGCGCGGTGTGGGTGGAGCTTTGCTAGAAATGAGTGGGGCATAGCTAAAAATGGAAAGGTCCATTGTGTCTGCTAAAGATGCTGTTTATTTCACGATACCGCGAAAGACATAAATGGCACCTGTAATCATGACCAATGCATGGCTGTGCTACGTAAATGACATTAACTGTTAATAAATATGCCCATGGGGTAAATTATTGTATTACCACCAGCACTATCAACATGTCCAAATCGCCCCATTATCAAGAGCTAATTTGCTTACGAGCTAATTCGATTGCTATGATTCTATTGTTGTTTCTGTGTGGTATCATATTGGATACGAGTGGGAAAGGAATTTCACATTCTGCTAATTGTTAATAAATATACTGATTCCCGGAAGAAGTGCCATTGTGTATTACAATACAATACACACTATTAGATTAGTGGAGTAATTCTTGCAATTCTACTTTAGGTGGCTACATATATTAGTGATATTCCGCCCAGAGCTAAATCATTTCAGAGACAACATGTGCTTAGTATATTTGTTACAGCAGAAGTCTATGGTGCTGGAGTGCTGATGGCATGAATAGGAAATTTTCTTGGAATCGCATAAAGAATCATCACAATAGATCGCATTACTAACACATTGCCCCTGCTTAATTCTAAAATAATAACTGTTTCCTAATCTTGGTAAATTACATAGCCATGTTTTATTAGTGGATAACCATTACATAACCATAGCAAAATCGATATTATCAGCACAGTTTTAGACCACCCAGTTAGAAGAATGCATTCCATAACAGACGCTCACGAAATGCAGACGAACGAGCATCAACTGTCAAAACATGCATGCATAGTGCAGTTGTCTGCATTGATATTACAGTTATAAATGAACATATATTTCTAACAACATCGTGAATATCTTTGTGTGAATGGAAGCTGGACAGGGAAGACAGCTACCGTGCTCATTATTTTATTCATTTAATCTGGATGAACATTTACGTCTCTTATACTCACAGAATCAGACTCTGTCGATGGGTGTTGCTCCCAACTACTTAGGGGATGTAATCCGGATTTGGTCTGGCAATTGATTTTTTGTTTGATTTTAATGTTGATCCTGCAAGGTTTTTAAAAGACCCCATAGGAACTACTGGGCACACAGTGAAGGATTGCAGATTCTTAAATGGTTTTGCTCCATGGCTTAGACATGTAGTGGTTAGCAATTAATCTGCTTGGACCTATTAGTCATGTGAGATTTGAAAGCACGATGACAAGCATCGCATTGATCGGGCATGCGCTATGGATGCAACGCAGAACAAAAATGAAAACCACAATATAAGTTGCACAATGAACAAATCCGCTGATCCTTCATCATATGACAATGAAACATGCCTGTTTAAATCCATGTCGAAACTAAGATATGAATACTTATTAAACTCTTAAGATTGTAGGCGAATTATGTACACACTGCAGAGTGTGTGATTTTATGACATGATGCTAATTTCATTTTAAATTCCTATATCTGTTATTCCATAGGGTGAGGTTGTCATTAAGTTGGACATCTCTTGATTTGCAATATGCATATGCATGCCCGCAAATATTCGCATACACGCGTGTATGCCTGCATACACGCACATGTGAACGCATCCGGACACCCATACCTGCACATCCATGACAGCATTCTCTCAATAATATATAGTAATGCTTGATGTTCGATTGAGTGCAACCTGTCGCTAGTATATGTATTTTGAAAGACGTTTTGTTTGTTCTAGTAGGACAAGAATTGGCACTGACACGTGGTTACTGTAAGTCAATCTGGCAGTCAGTCTGTGGATACGTTGGTGGGGTTACCTATTTATATTTTTTAAGGCTGCGGTGGTAGCAGATTTGGTACACGTGTACTTGCGTTCTATATCTGCCCAATATTCTTTGTGACCTTTTTTATTTTTATTTTCGTGTTATCCGGTAACAGCTGTAAAACGCTTTTTCTAAACCACTCAGATGATTTAAATCACAGTTTCGTGGAAAATCGTTGCGGTTTGAATTTTATGCCATGGAGTGGTTAACATGCAATAATCGATTCATTGCACATGGTGCGCCATTTTTCTGGACATCGTGTACCCATAATCGTTAGCTATTTTGTACACATATGTGCGATATCAAACTTAGGGGAAGGAATGCCAACTCAAAATGAAAATCACAGGCTCAATTTCAAAAAGACAATTTTTTCTACTTGTTTCCTCATTTGGCAAGGAAACGACTTTTCTTGGACGATGCGAGGACGATATTCACACTGGTACTTGCGAGGTCTTGTACCGGCAATCGTCTTGCACAAATATAATTCAGATTTGTTATTGATGAATACATATAGAGACATTGACAGACGTGCAAAGGTCCGCATAGGTTAGTTTCGGAATACACACAAGTATTAACATATACCAATCTCTTGGTCAGAGTATCAAACAGTCTATCAGTCTGCTAATGGTCGCAACATGTTTGCCAAGACTACAATTGTAGTCACACATGCTGCAAAATATGTATACCTAGCCATTATGATCGATATACACTTGGGTTAACCATTTGGTCCCTAAATTGTCATTATAAGGGTGAGCTTTTGAATAATTTTACTCATTGGATAAGGACATGTCGCATAATATGTATTAAATTGTAGTGTACAATGGATTAATGTTGGCCAGCTATTTTATCTTCAAATAATATGTCTCTCCATAGTATAGGAAATCTGTTAGTCAAATATATGATTTCATAATCAAGTACGCCACAGGTCGGTTAACATCACAATCAATTACATCATGAATGATGTATCTAAGTTTATCATAAAAGCGTAATAGTATGTCAAGTTATATGAATAGTATGGATTTACTATTTAATACGCATTATGCCCTAGCAAGGCAGCAACATGCCGTTTAATTAATTTCAGCAGCTTTAACAGTTTACTTGTATTTATATTTGTTACCATCTGTTATTTTAGTAACAGTATCATTTACAAACAATGCCTTTTTCCTAAAATTATCAAGTTGACAGCCACATCTTAGTCTGAATCTATAGCATGATAGGATAAATAATATGCATGGATGATAGACGAAACCAGCCAACAAGTCTAATGTAAAGATCACAAACACAGATACCGATAACACGACTACCATAGCAAAGGTATTATCATAGCATAGCGACTTATTCTCAGAAATGCGAAGTGTCGCCAATGACCATTGTACATTTCGGAAACTGACTTGCTATTTATGGCTGTCAATTGTTTACGAGGATGTGGCTGTAGGCGAATATCCAGAAATAGTGTGTGGCTTCGGAGACATATGATCAAATATATGGCTTGGTAAGCTGTATATTCATTAGCAGGAAAACCCCGAATGCTCATTCGAAATTCAAAATTCGAAATTCAAACGTCGACATCGAAATTCAAAACTTGACTTCGAAATTCAAAACTCGATTTCGAAATTCAAAACTCGAATTTGAAAATTAAAATCTCACTGTGACTATTCTCTCACATTGGATGGGACAACTTGATTTCATCATTGTTGATTTCGCTGTTGGCTGGACTTGGCTTGCGGACTGGCATCTGAATTCGTTGTGCTTTTTCTCCTATACCCATGATACCCGTCAACTTTGAGGTACATATCTGATATAATCAACAGTCCTTTAAGGATGCACCTACCATAGGAGTACCAACGGCATCAACTGTGATATGTGTGGGTTTCGTAATCACCCATCTATCCAACTACAATTTGAGGCACAAAGCAACCAATCAAATTGCGTAGATTGACACTGTAATCATATAACGGAGGCAACTGCGCACATATGTTTTTATCCATTTTGAGTTTATAACATTAGCAATATTTGCTGAGTAACAACATTATTTTTTTCATCGTACAAAAAGGCATGAGTGCATCATCATTTAAAAAGGTCTATGTAATGAAAATGACTTGTACAATATAATACACGTTGCATCTTCTGGATCTAATTTTAGAGACTGTGCTCCACAATACGCCATCTCAATATGTGTACAGATAACCCCACCTACATCTTCATTGTATTACACCAAACACAACTTGCGGTAAGCCAACAACAGTCAATTAGGCAACAACAGGCAATGCATTCACCCCAAGCAACGCTATTACATTTTGTTAAATTCAGTGTTTGTTTATTTTCCATCCCATTCGGTGTGCTATATTAAAGACATGGTTCAAATACACCAATGTTAACGCGACCAATGTCAACAATGTTCGATCCGATCCCGAAGTTATGTATCCATTTATAGTTCAGGAATGGTGTGTTTTGGAATGTATTTATTTATCGGCTGTAGATGTAGTGAAGTTAAGTAGTTAAATTTGTCCAACTTGTTTATGTGTGTTTGTATGCCAATCTATATGAGTTTGATGGATGTGTGGGCGTCCTATCAGCCCAATCTTTAGTGTTAATACATGCATAAACTAATTAAAATGAGTAGAATATGGAATTGCATAACTTTACTCCACCGACACACGACATCAGTTTGATTGTCATATGTGGATGGCCATTCAGGCTGCGATGATGGTAAACTTTGGTAATAATTGACCGTTCCAGGTTTAGCTATGCGTTGCCCATTCCTAGTTAAGCGCCGCCCACCCCTCGCTCGTGTTGGGATCGATCAATCCCTGAACTTCTTGACTATCAATTTCTTTAAAACTATACAGGGAAACATGGTTAATATTTTTGAAACTAATTTGACTAGGTGCTGTTTCTGCCTAAGGCAGCAGAGCGCCCCCTCAAATTAGTTTCAAAATATACAATAGGATGTTTATTAAATGGCAAAGACATACAATTCGAACACCGTGTCGGACTATTACGCATTAAAGACGGCCTTAATCGAATCATTCATGACGTTACGAGTATGATGTAATCAAACACGGCACGTAGTTCATAATGACGTCATGCGATTGAGTGAGGAAATCGATTCATGAATTGTCAACACAGTGAAAGAATGTGTATATGACTGTACGTTAAACAACAATGATATTTATAGCACAAAACATAAGGGTGGATATTCCGCCAATCCATCATTGTACATTCGGTATTCAATGAGATTCAAACCTAGCACAATGCTGCTGAAATCATAGCGATGGTTTTACCATTATCATGAAAGATACGCGCGTAAGGCACGGTGTCTGTATAATTGCACTTGAATGTGTAACAAATTGCAACTCCAACAAACGTCTGTGTAAGTGTACCGTAAAGTAACTACATGTGCGACAAACTGTTACTCTATTTGACCTGATTCTAGGAGGATACATCCTGGGGATTGAGTGCGGTAGCGGTACGTAGTTCCAACACATTTTGGTCAGGGAGCGTAACACATAGTATTAGCCACGCCACTTATTCACCTTTTCAGAGCTTAATAGTAAATGCTATTCATATGTTCAAACACAGTAAATGCTCTGCTTTCTCACTCAGGGTACAGGTGGTTGCTTCTTAGAAAGGATATGTATAAGGACAAGATTCCTGTGAGAAGACTACACGATCCTGGAACTCTGTCACATAGGCATACGACAGACTCCCGGCAATCATCCTCATACTAATTACGACAAATCTCTGCTCTATTAGATTGCATTGTATTGCATAGAATCCAACAGAATAATACACATAGCATAGTATGCATGCCTAATAGTAGCTAGGGGCTAAGTATTTAAATACATTTTATGTAGGCCTACAGAGAAAGGTTTTGGGAAAGGACACGCCTGTTTAAATAGTTATTCTGCGTGACCACTAACACAATTTTAAATACATTGCCCTAGTAATCTTTATTTTGTACTGTGAATCATTCCAGCATGATAGTGATCTTGTATGTATGCGCATCCAGGAAAAACTGAATTTTCGCAAAGTTTACGTCGCCACCAGATTTATTATGCTCTACAATTCTTCTTCTCGGACTCACCATAAGTAGCACGCACTGAATGCAAACCAAATATCATAGTAGGCCACAGTTTATTCGATTAGATATTTGCAACATTTTCTATTGCAAGATTGCAACAACAAAATCAGCAATGACGAGTTGCTGTTCGAGCCATGCGATGTGAGCCAAGTAGTAACAGTGAGGTTTTAATTTTGAAATTGAGTTTTGAATTTAGAAATCGAGTTGTGAATTTTGATGTCGATTCTTGAATTTGGAAGCCGTGTTTTGAATTTTCGAATTTTGAATTTCGAATGAGCCTTCTGGGATTTGGTACATTGGGTTAATATTTTCTGAAAGAACCATACAGTATTTAACGAGCAGCTTGTTGTTTAGAATGTTTTCCTCTTGACTATGAGACACAGAGCAATCTTGTAAAGCTTGTTTTCTTACTCCCAGCTCACAACGTGACATATGGAGAAAATTTACATTCACGTGTATCTTACAGTAGTTTAAGTATCAATCAGTATACAGCTATGCATCATTAACATTTTCATAATCAGTATTACCAATATTATCATCATTATTATTGGCGCAATTGGTTCGGTTATTCCGCCTGACTCGTGTGTTTGTCTGTTTGTCGGAGTCCAATTGCGGTTGAGTTTCTGTTTTATTTCAATATATCGTTTACATCTCAGAATTGGCTCACCCTGTTGAGACTAACCTTGGCCACCTACTTCCCTATATAAAAGAGATGTAGCACAGTGACATAGATCTCAAAGGTAACGCTTACTGGGTCACGGTAACCTTGGTATAAATCCTCTTTATGATTAAGTATTTGGGTTAGCTCAACGTGTATGTATGATTACTGTATTCTGCGGCGGTAATAGTAATAGAAACATCCTGCAGTTGCACATAGCCCTTCTTCACGTTTGCTCACTGTGTGCCCTCGCCCAACATCTTTAGCTTCTTCAGGTCTTTTCTCGTTTTGACTGCACCGAGTCCTGCTTTCTGGAGGTCACCTCGTAGCACGCTTAAAAGATTTATGCAGTGACGCCCTCGGTGTCTTTGTATTTAATGGCTCCCAGTAGGGTAACTTCCAAGGTGTTCTGCTCGTGTATGCCCCCCCCCCTCGCATCCACATCACATGGTCAAACCTAGGCGATCGTTGATGTGCAACTTGTACGGATAGCGGTGTATTACACATCTTCTATAGTGCCTTATTGGAAATTACTCTGTCTGCCAGTTTGTTTGTCTATTAGTCGGCGTCCAATATCAGTTTATATTTTGGTTTATCTCAACATATCATTTTATATCTCAGGATTGGTTCACTCTATTTGGATGACGCTTGAACACATGCTTCCTTATATTAAAGGGAATGGGCGCAATGATAGTGAGGTCATGCGGTCAAACGTCAAGGAGACCTTTGTATAAAACCAATTTACATATAAGTTGTTGGTTTAGCTCAGTATATTATCTTATATCGCATGACTGATCACTTGATTTGGCCTACACTTGGAGACATGATTCCCTATATCAAAGAGACGGAGCACGATGGCATAGAGGTCAATGGTCAAGCTTACCCTAACCTAGATATACATTTTTTATTCAGTTCAGCATATCGTCTTATAAATGGGGACTGGTTTGCCGTATTGGCACTAAACTTATACACATGTTCCCCTTTATCAACGGGATGGAGAAAAGTGATAATAAGGGCATGCAATCAATGGTCAAGATCACTGTCATCTTGGTATAAATATCTATTTGTACGCGGAAAAAGTTTGTTTAGATCAAGATATTGTCTTATAACTCAGATTTCGTCCACATTATTGGAATTAAGCATGGAATCGTGGTTATGTATATATCAGCCAGCTGCAGCAAAACTGCAAGGGTCAATGTTATTGTGACCTTGATTTACAACTTTTTTTCGCTTAATGTTTTGACTCAACATGTTGTCTTAAATCTCAGGGTTGGTTGGCACATCTTGAAATAAACTTGGCCAGGTGTTTAACTCTATCACGCGGATGAAACACAGTGCTATTGAGGTCAAAGATCAATATCATTGTAACATTTGTATAAAATGGAGATTTTCACAAGTTCTCCTGCTTAGCTCACCCTGCCTTTATTTCATAATTGTCCACTGTATTCGACCTACGCATCACCATACTCTTACCTTAGCATGTACGATAATCACAAATACATTCAGATATCTGACTTCAAGGTCATTATGATCTTGATACTAATCTAGATATGCATTTCAAAATACAAAATGCCAATATCCCGTCAATGTACCACTGATTCCTTGTTTTAGTAAATCGGTATATTTATATTAACACGACATCAGTGCTACACTATAGCACAGCAGTAGAACAGAGTTCCTGTCATTTTTGCCATCATCAATTTAGTGGCATGTCGTTGGCGTTGTCGTTGTCGTTGGCATTGTCGTTATTATAAGGATTGTTTACTTTTGTATCTTTGTTGTTCGTGACCTAGGCCTTATCGTTATTCCTATTATTAGTTGGCGTTATGCTTAATATAGCTGTATAACCGGTTGTTATGCTTGGTATTGTGTTTACCGAAAATTCCCCAATATGTGCTACATGTATGTTCATAATTTGCTTGGCAGTGTTATTGTATTACTCGCTGAAAGACGACAACTAAACTAGCTGAAGTAATTCTATCATCTCGAAAGAACTCACAAAGGAATATGTAATGGTAATCGACACCACTGCCATGTTGGTTACACAGGATACAAAGCATTTGCTGTTTATTTAACTCCGCGTGCATATAGTCAATTTTTGTTTGCCCAATCTACACTGATGTGTAGAAGCGGGAATGTACTTACCCATCATCCCGACCCAAGTATCTGTCAGTGGGCCTCTAGAGCGTCAGACCAGACACGGGCTAATACACCCCTTGTCTTAACATAAACTTAGTTTACATGTAGTGCCCACGCGCGCGTGTGTGTGTGTGTGAGCGCGCGTGCGTGTGTGCCTGTCTGCCTGTGTCTGCGTCTGCGTGCGTGCCTGCGTGTGTGCGTTACTGCGCACGGAAATGCATAAATATTAGAGTTTGTGGATGGGTGGCTTGGGGTAGGAATAGCCTACAGAAGGTGCCTGGTGTCCAAAGGTTTATTTTAAAATATCCATAATCGAATCTATCAGAAAAAAACTGAATTACAAAGCGTGGCATCGCAATGCTATGGATATAAATGTCAGCAATCGCTCAGATAGGGCGTGTTTTTCTCACTTGTATCAGTTGTCGTTAATACGCTGTGACGGTTGTGAGATGGCATCATTACTCATAAGCTTATGTGATAAGATAATAAGATAATAGTAATCTCTTCGTTATACGTCATGCTGCTGGTCATGTATATTATAGCGGACGCCTGTTTTGTGGCGCGCGCAGTGATTTTTCTGGCGGGCATTTAATCGTATGACAGCCGGTTGTAATTGGAACACCCTCATTCCGACCCTAACGCCATTTAGTTATGAAAATGAGTTTTATTACGGATCACTCGTCACAATCCACCGCATTGTAATGACAGGTGTCTTGTGCGTGCTAACAGTTTAATAGTACAACATTTGCAGAAAGACTCCGCAGAGCCGGTAATGTGTATATGAAGGAATTCTAGAATCGCTACTCTGTCAGTTTTAAGATAATAATTGCGACGTTTAATGAGGTTAGTTGAGCGATAAACAAGACCCATGCTAATTATGTGGCATGGCGTATTCTGTATGTCACCGAATTTCTGTCAAATTTGCTTTTGGAATAATATTAAATTTCACTGAAATTATAGATTGGTGTAACCAAAGTGTCGCCTGAATTAGCTTACGCAGAAGTGAAGGAGTCGCTGCCGAGATGATATTGGCATTCAATGTTCATGTGAGTGACGTATTATTTCCTGAGAGCATTCAGTCGAAAAGATCGAATGAAATATTGCATGTATCGGTAGACTGAGGGAGTTGAGAGTTAATGAAGCATCAAGTACTTTTACAAAATTGATTTGTTCTCATAGGTTCTCGTGTTTTTTAGGAAATCGTGTGTGGGAGGTAGTGAACCACAGAACGCCAATCACCGAATGCCGCAATGCAATACTAGACTATTGAGCCAATTTGACATTAGCATGTATGCAAGTAAAATCAAGAACAATCAGGGATTAAGATCCTCGTTCTCCCGTGTTGTCAGATTGCTAAAGCAAAATTTCAGTGCTTTTTTAGGGTTCAGATTTTTCGGATCTCCTCCAAAGTTTTGAAATCCGAGTGTACAATGACACACGTTCTTGTGTTAAAATGTCAGCTAAATAAGACCAGTAATTTCCAAGACTTAAATGGATCCATAATTGTATCCGATCTGGATCTATGTACATTTATACTTTTAGCAGATTGCCATGATTGACATTAACTGAAAACCAAACTAAGTGCTAAGTAAAGTCATAAGATGTGTGGCGACATCACCTGCTAAAAACACCATTGTAGCCAGGCATAGCAACCAAAGGAAGTGCTATATTGGTGATTCGCGTGTTGAAAAGCTGGCTGAACAACAGAAAACACTGGGACTACGCATATATCAATCGTCAAAGCCGTCAATACTGAACTAAGACACTCGCAATCAAATGAGCAGCTGACATGGTAACGGAGTCACGGTCACCCATGATTGTGCAAAATCTTCAGAGCAAGCAAAGCATTTGCAATGAGCTCTCCACAGCAACCACGTCCTGCACATAAATCTGATGGTTCCTGTAATGGCTCAGGCTACGGGAATACTGAAACACTCAGGGAATGGTTCAAAGATCAGTTCACTGACACAGAAAATGAAAACTTTAGCCATGTATAAATGCCAGCCATGGCCCTGTAAAAGCCACTGCCAGAAGCAGAAATTAAAAAAAGCCTTAACGTATTTGCCGAATGGCCGTGCATGCGGGGCTGAAAGCATTATTGCAGATACTACAATCTAAACACAAACCGCACACATCATCAACTCTGCCTTTGAAGAACACCCCCATATTGATGATGTGGGAGAAGGTACACTCATCGCATGTATGTGTTGGTGATAGGTTATAGCGGGTACAACAGCAACGAAGTTGCATGGACCCACTTCAATGATTGGTTCCCGAAGGAACAAATAAGGACACAATAAAATAAACACAATGTACGATGCTCCTGGAGCTGTATTCATTGCCGGTTGCTGCCCAGTGAGCTGTTGTTGGCGCACGTGTGTGTGTGCTGGGTATGGAGGAGGCTGGGCGGGGCGGTGAGGGTGGGGGAGTGCGAGGGGAATTATTTCTCTTGGAGGAGGATTGAGGGTGGAGGGTAATCTGTAAACTAAAGATTAAAAACGAAAATAAGAGAAAACGGAAATAAAAATAGTAAGTAAGAAAGAAAACCGAAGGTTATACAACATTCCCGTGACTGACCTCCATGTTCCAGAGCTGCACACATACGTCCATATCTTGGCATCTTTGCGTCATCAGGCGTGAATAGGAGGCAAACAGACGAGTAAGAACGTAGTACCATTAGGCGCATAAAGGGCCGATGCCATCGCTCCAGAGCAAGTTGACTGCAGCTCAACCTCGGTCATTGTGAAAATGAGACTCATTTTCAAAACGAGTCCGCAGCGTTTGCACCCCGCCCCCCCCCCCCTCTCGGGTTATGGCGTTCTGCTCTAATTTTGACTTACCTCTTCGCTCGCTTTTTCCGGAGCCAAATGTAGCCTTGGCTATTGTTTTCCCAACAGGATCAAGAGGTAGAATAGAAACATACTGTTATATGACATACATTTCCCTTCTGCCCCTTTCTCTTAGATAGCTATGTACTTAAACATCGGTTGTATTTTATTTTATGTCTTGCCTGCTTAGTATCTACTTTCTTTTGTAATCTTATTCGTTAATTCGTCTTCGTTCTATCCTGCCTCCCGAGTTCCGTTCCTAAATTTTCACATTTGTTTGGGAATGAAAGAAAGACAGAACATAACTCGCTGTGTAACGGGAAATATAATCTGCCAGCCCTTTTGGAATTTGCGGATCCGTGACTCGGGTACCCACTTGAAAGTCAAGATGCAACTATATGATGCTACATGAGTTTCCATAATGCTATACTATTGCACCGATTGGGCAGCTGCAAAGGTCCATGAACAATCCTGATTCACCCCACTGCAAACATCTATGAACCATTGCAAATCACCCATGGTCCATGGTCACATAGTCTTATATCAAATACAGCACTCTACAAACAGAATAACATAGTGCCACTGGCTGTGAGGGTAGTTTTATAGCGATTGCCTGTCTTCGGGCATGTTCCTAGACTGTTAGAAAACACGCCTGCTCAGAATTTGCAATGGTATGTGTAAACATGCATCAGGCAACAGCATCGATTTGCTAAGAGTTTTGTTATCAGACATCAAAGAACGAAATTTAGGAGCACTATAGACGAGAAAGAACATAAAGGAGCTCAGGAAACTCGCAGTGGCCAAAACACGAGGAAGCAGGTTTAATAAAATGTGGTTTGTCCTGAAACAAGCTTTCACTTCTTCAGCTGCAGAACACTGTCACTCATAAACGTCATCATCGTCGTCCGCGTTGCTGTCGTCGTGGTGGTCGTCGTCTTCGTCATCGTCATAGTCATCATCACCACAATCATCATCATCATCATCAGCAGCAGCAGGAGCATCATCATCATCATCATCATCATCATCATCATCATCAAACTCATAACTGGACACCTGCAGGGTCGGGACCAATCAGAACAAGGAATGCCCTTAACTAAGTTGTCATACATAATAATTATGGTCTTTGTGGTGGATATTTGGGATGCTGGTTTAGTTGTAGCATAGAGGACATAGATTTCAAAATAATAATTATGTTTACGTTTATCGTTTATTGTTTGGCTAACAGGCGATCACACTGTGCGTGTACGTAATTCTTGTATGCTATATTAGTTTCTGCAATGTGACTTTTATCCATAGATCGTGTTCGAAGCAGTGCTCCAATATGGGTCTTTTACGTTAGACATAAAGTACATGTCAACAAAATGTCAATATTCAGACATGATTTGAATAACTATCAAGATCATATAACACAGCATTGCCAATTTGAGGAATTTAACCATTAAATCCCTGAATCTAGATTTCAGGGTGCATGTGCAGGTAATCTGTTAAATATTGTTAAGCTAATTTGAGAGGAAACTGTTGCCGCCATAAATATTTAATATGATATATATTAAAGTGTGTGAGCTTTCAAATTTGACCCGTGGAGTTAAAAAGATAAGCAATTGATTTCCGTGTTGAGGAGACACTCGACTAGCTAATCTAATTTGTGTTCCGCTCACTGGGATCAGGGAGGCATGCCCAATATCCATCATCAAAACCGGCCGTGTACTTCATTACATTGAGGTATTTCCCAAAACATTCAATACATCTTGAAACTGTGGGCGTACGCGCGTGCAATGATTGTATTGCGTGTATGCCGCATGAACATATTTTTACGAATATAGAAGTTGATTTATGATTGAGATTTCTTGTTGCAAAAGGTAGTAAGTGTCCCACAAAACGACTTCAAAACATTAGGAAATGTTATGTGTCCTATCAAATCGATTCAACATGAAACGCGGCGTGGGGTAATTGTTTTCCTCTCTCCCACCGAACTCAGAAACTGTAATTTACTGTTGACCTTTCGTTAGCTGTATTTATCATCCGGTGAAAGGTACGTAGTTAGGAGAAGCTATCTCCTCGTAGACAAGTTAAGTAAATGGGAGGCATTTCCTTCTGAAGCAGGGTTAGCTTGGTATGACAGTAAGCCAGTAAATTTCACGAGTAATTCACTCGACACATGAATCAGAGCCCACCCATCACCATTGAAGTCATCAATACTATCTCAATGGCCATCTAGATTGAAACAAACGTAGCTTGGCGTATTCGGTGTATCTGTGCAAATAGACTTATTCTCGGCTTTTATTTAGATTAGTTAGCGGCTGCCAGCATGAAATAAATAGTAACCTCGATTCAATGAATTTATTGGGTGAAAAGGTTCCTAAGGGCGACATTAGAAAAGATGGCGGTCATTTGACAAATTAATGAAGTTTCCATCAGGGCATACTTGTTGAAGATCAGGAATATATACCGTCAGCGTATGCATAAGTATTTACACCCTGAATTCCCAGAATATTAATTTCAAGATGATGGACCTTTCCGGTTTACCCAGCCATCATACGACGTCATAATCAACTAGGTGACGTGTAGGATCACGTACTAATCGATTTCAGCGAGAATGACTCGATTTAGTTCTGGACGCCGCCTATTATGCATGTGTATAGGCATATTCTGAAATGAATTTGACCGGAAACTGTTGCTGTCATATCCTCCATCATGATCATTGAAAGGTATGTCAAGTGTATGTATTTAATGGATTTTCAATTTAATAAATATGCTGTTGAATAGTGTGAAACTAATTTGATTGTATTATCCAGTCAAATTGGTTTCAAAATATATAGATCTTACCTGTATATTAAGGAATCAACTAATATAAATTAATTCCAACGCACGTTAGATGTGGGCGGATCTTAGCTAGAAATGGGCTGGGCATAGTTTGAAATGGTCCCCTCAAATAGGTCCCTGCAGAATAATTGGCCAATAACACTGTAGCATTTAATTAATCTGCGATGTAATCACAGATTATTATAATTACTCAGGATCTTTCTTTTTCTTATTATTATTATTCTCACGATTTTCGCCACCTATCTCCTCCTGCATTGTCGTACAAGAATCTCCAAATTTTGACATTACCTAGGGCCCGATATGATCTGGCTTGCTCCTACTGTTCTTTTGTCATAGGTTCTAGGTTCCTCGAGCTACTCATCTTTCGTTGAAAAGTCTCAGAGGCAATGTATGGGGATCTTTATTATTGAGTTTTAATCTGCACCTAACCTAGAGTTTTGATAGGATCACCACCATGCTTGGTCAGGATGTTAACCTTGGTGTCCTAGAGATGGCTGGACACCTACAAGGTGCCCTCGACCTTTGACCGTTGATCGTTATTGCATGGAATATTCCCCCATAGGGAATGAGTGGGGATTTTCAGGATGGATATTTTAACTGCGACTACACCTAGAGTTTTGATCAGATCCTTACCATATTTGAAAGTAATTTGACTGGTGGCCTGCTTAATGTATACTTCTTATACTATATAGTGTATTAGTTGTATGTATAGGTGCATGTATGTATGTATGCATGGTTACTGTATTCTTATTTCCCTGATACATTTAATTGCTGTTGAATATTTTGAAACTAATCTGATTGTCGAAAGTGTTACGTTATATGCCTGTATATTACATCTTTAACTAGACTAGGTTCATAAGCGACGGATGGGCCGAACCTACGCCTAACAATGAACAGTCAACCTGGCCTCTCTAATATTGAGTACGTCGTAACATGGCTCCTTTGCCTTCGGTCGTCGCTAGTGAACTCACCCCTGAACATAAGAGTATAGCTGCTTGCACACATATACGTAATCTAAATTAATGGTGCATATTCACTCCAAAATGCCTCACAATTTCATTATTAAAATTAGATACGTTTAGAGGCTTACATTATAGGCCTAGATGTGAGGAAACAAAATAAGTCTTAGCATATGCTGATTTCATTACGTATTAATTGATTTAATTTTTTTAAGATGTGAAATTGAATTAGAGACATGAGTTCTTAATTCAACATCACAACTAAAAGGAACATATTAATTTGTATCATATAAACAAGCCTTCTAGCCCGTTCCATATTTTTCGATATGAGCACATGTGCCATATTTAACGGAGTATTTCCATTGGCTGTTGGGTACACAACCCATTTAAATCGACCAAGTAAAACATCGATTGATGTGAGCGTTACGTGTAGGGATTACTACGGGGTACTGTTTTACTACGATTTGTTTACTACGATTTGTCATTCGTGAAAAGTCATCGCAAAATGTCATCGTTTGACAGTTTATCAGTCGGCAGCGAAGTAACGATTGATGGCCGTGTCTATAATTTTCAATGACCAGTTAAAATACTATTTAGCGGCTGACATCGCAAGATTTTGTGTTTGTCACTATATTTTGCTGCGCATTCAGTATTCGTTATCAAGTAGTGGTGCGTCACAGCGGCGGTATCGATTTCACGAAAATCAACAATGCAAAATCAGATAAAAGTCACATCAGCAACTATTGGCAAATATTTCAAAATTACAGTTTATATAATAAATAAAATCTCAAACTCGGTCACTTTTCATATCACTATTATGAACCTCGTAGAAAATTATAAATTTTGCACTCGCTAAAGCTCGTGCAAATTGATAATTTTCAACTCGATCCATAATAGTGATATGAAAAGTGACCCCGTTTCAGATTCTCTATATACGGATGAAACCATCATATCCTAAGATTTATTTCGTGTCATTACATTGAGCTAGATAAATTAATCATCGTGTACAGCAACCCCATACGGGTACGCCTGGCATCTCAATTCTGTGGACAAAAATTGACGACGACACTTCAAATGCAACATACCCTAAAGTTAGTCTGGATATTTCGGCACATCACTCAAATAGGGTGTGCTTTTCACTGTTATCAGGCATACGCTGTGACAGTTGTGAAATGGATTCATTACTCATAAGCTTATGGGATAAGATACTGTGTTCTCGTCACTCTACGTCATACAGTTGGGCATGCATATAGAGGACGCCTGTTTTGGGGCCGCGTGGTGAATTTTCTGTAGGACGTATCCCATTCAGTTATAATTGACTAACCTCGTGCCATACCCTAGTGTTTCATACTTTAACTCGGACCGTAGCCACGGTTGTAAACGGTGAATGACCCATATGCAAATTTGTTATCTGCGCGCCCGTTTGTAAACTGTGCACGGCCCATATTTCAATATCAAGCTTGCGCCAATAAGAAACGTGCACTGTGATTTCTAGCCCTACCTTCGTAGAACAGTGATTGAATTTCAGTCGCTGTGATAGTTTATTTGAGATGTGTTACCTAAATAAGCAGCGTCTATAAAACAAGGTGGTCGTGGTTCACTGAAACATTGTATGGCATGCGTGCTTAATCACCGTCCAGGGTATGATGCACACAGTATTGTAATCAACGTATTAAGGAGTGCATAAATAAGTGCTGTTAACTTTTCAAAATTACTCTCGCTCGGCAAATGAATATTTTCTCATGAGAAGATTCAGATTTTCTTTCAGAAATGTAAGTAGTATTTAATGTGTTTAGGAATGTAATCCAATAACACGGGAATTCTACTGTATGTTAGTCACTGCGTTTGATCATTGCGTTATCAAACCTCTCATTACTCACTTTGGTCCCTATCTACATACATTATTTGCAATCACAAAACAATGGATTAATCAGCCATTCGAATCTATTCTATTGTCCAGCACTGACTTGTATACACTAGCGTATACGCCATCATTCTTTGTCTGATGCATTGAGAATTATTGACTACCCGTTTGAAAGGAAATGAACGAACAGACAGACAGCTAAAGAAGGAACACGTGTATACACCATGCATATATTCCCTCCAAACCTGAGCAAGGCGAAAGTAATGAATGGATGGAGGTATTGCCTATTGAAGCAAGCTTGATATTGCAATATGGGAAATGCGCCGTTTACCAACGGGTGCGCCGAAAAACAAATTATCAAATCGGTCCGTGCCGTTTAGCGATGAGCGCGCCGATAACCACGTTGCATATGGGCCTGCGCTGTTTAAAAAGGGCGCGCCGATAACCAATTGGCACATGGGTTGTGCATGGGTAACAAACGGGCGCCGCCGATAACAGATTGGTATATGGGTCAGCGTCGTTTACACAAGGGGCAAATTGGTTATTGGATCGCTACAGCTACACTGTCAGTTTAAGAATAATAATTACGAAGTGCAGTGAGTGTTGTTTAGTACACAGCTGCACAAGAATCATGCAGATTATAAACCACCCCTGCACGCCATAAGATTGAGGCATTGCCCTAACACTCAATACATTAAAACTGGGATCATGACTTACTGGATTTTAAACTTGTATCTATCCACCATGGACTTTTCCAGTGTATCCATCCATCATATAACGTAATAATCAATTACGCGACGAGTAGCATGACGGCACTATAAATTACGGCATGTATGACTCGATTTAGTCCATCATAAACGATTACTAGTCCGACACGTTGTACGAATTGTATGTCCTTGCTATTTAATACACATGTTGAATATTGTTAATCTAATTGGACTGGGCGCTGTTTCTGCCTGTAAATAGAATGATTTTTTCTGTCAATAGTGTGATTGGTTATGCGTGCATGAATGCGTGGGTGGATGCGTGCATGGGCGTGTGCGCGAGCATGCTTGCATGTAACGAACGTATTGAGTGCATATGCATGTAAAGCTCTTATGAATATATATGTTTGATTGAAATGCCGTGTTGCATGTGGAGCAAAAGGTGTCCAACAAAACGCCTTCAAAATATTAGGAAATTTGATGTTTCCTATCGAAATCGATTCATCATGAAAGGCGGTGTGATGGTAGTTGTTCACCTCTCTCCCACCGAACTCAAGAAAATGTAATTTACTGTCGAGCTTTTGTTAGGCGTGCCTATCATCCGGTGGAACCTATGTAGTTAAGAGGAGTTATCTATCCTTTAGACAAGTTAAGTAAATGAGAGATATTTCTTTCTAAAGTTCGACTGGCGTGGTGTGACCGTAAAGCAGTAAATTCAACTAGCAATTCACCCGAGATCTGAATCAAACGCCACCCATCACCATTATAGTCATCAATTCTATCTCAATGGCCATCTAAATTGAAACAAACGTGGCCTGACTCATTCGGTTTACCTCTGGAAATAGCCGTATTCTCGGCTTTTATTTAGATTCATTAGTAGCGGCCAACAGTGGTTGATGCAACTATCAATTCAATGAATGTACTGGGTAAAAAGCTTCATAAGGGAGACCCTAGGAAATCTTGCGGTCATTTGACAAACTAATGAGGTGTCCATCTGTCAGACACGATTACGATAATATATACACTCAGTGTTGGATTTCTCAGTACGCGTATCGACAAGTGGATTTGATTTCTATATATGTATATGCATGTGAACGCTGACTTCTCAAAATCTCAATTTCAAGGTAATTGTAAAGGTACGTTGCATATTTTGAAATGAATCTGACAGGAGATTAAATAGTTAGTTGGATATCTTGAAACTAATTTGACTGGGCGCTGTTGCAACAGCACACAGTCAAATTAGTTTCAACATATTAAACAGCTTACTTTGATAATTACCTTGACATTGGGACTCTGGGATTCTGGGAATTTCAGGCAGAAAGTACATAAATCGATTCCAATGCGCGTAAAACAGTGGTCGGATCGGACCTATAAATTCACGGGGCATAGACATGGATCAATCCATTAGGTCGCTGCATTATAATTGGCCAATGACACTCTACCATTTAATTACTGTATACTGTTTCATCTAGATGTATGAAGAATGATGGCTAGCAGAAATATTGACTCATGTGTGCCCCGCTTTATGTCTTATAAACTGACCTACTCTCGTATATTTCCAAAATTGCATCAACGCTGAAGACGCGTGGAAACTGCGTGCATTTATAGACTGAGAATGCAAAGGTGCGAACACAGAATGTGCTATGCCGAGTCTATTGTTCAGTCAAACAACTACAATACAAATATATGGTCAAAGTATATCAATAAGCCGTTTGTTTGCCTATATCCAATTTTCTATGTCAGGATGGTGCGGTAGAATCTAGCGAGACGTAATTATAATATATCTATTAACAATAGTGTCTGCGCAATTAGCTATGGTATGTGTACTGTGGAGAAGCCAGCGCGTAAACATTAACACTTTAATGCTAACACTTTTTCAGGAAAATCTAAATATTTACTTATTAAATATCCATTTGTAGGCTGATAGAATACCATTTTTGGAATTTTTACCACAGGAATGACTGACTCGGTTACCAAGCGAGTCATTCCAGTGGTAAATTTGCAATATCTCTTCTGCTAGCTCGCAAACGGATGTTCCTCGACACCACTGCAGACAGATTTTGTACTTCGGCACAAAAGAAATATTTTATACTTATTGGTCGGCTCATTGTTTTATAGCAGAACAATCAACATATGTGTGTGAAAAGAACATATTTGATGCATATAATATGTGCAATCTTATCCATAATCATGATAAACATAAAATAGAATAACAACTTCCCCAACCACAGAGCTGGCGACTTAAATGGAGAAATATATTAATCTATAGTGCCGAATTAATTATTTCGTTGTTCAAACATGGTATAATTGAGTTAGAATGACTCGTGAGAGGCACATGTGAGTGCAATCAAATGACTGATTTGCACCTACTCGAAAGAGGAATACCCATGAAATAAACAACAACGCAATCGTGTCAATGTAAGCCAGTATATGTTATAATGCATGTCACATTGTGATAATGACTTCATTACTTGACCCTCTCCGTAATATGGATGCATATTATGGAGAATACAATAAGCACACGTTTGATCAAACCGTGGGTATACGGCCACACTCATTTAGATTCATGCGGTATGGCAATGGTCGAACCTTGCTGGTGTATGGATATATGAGCATTCTGTGAAAACACAAAACCGAATCTGATATCCAACAAAATTAACATTCATTAAAAATGGTTTTATTATCGACAGTATTTGACATCGCCGATTTTCCCATAGCTGCATACACCTACATATATCAAACGATATAGATAACACAATTCGGGAAAGTGGTTGAGTGCATGAACTGATTAATTATGCTCGTTTTAGCTACTTATATCTAAAATTTGTTTGTAAATATCAATTTTCTGATAGGAAATGTCGATTTGCAGACTAAGATAATATCATGTTTGAATTTCATTGATAAATTAGTCTTCTCTTGGTCTGCAAATGGACATTGGCTAAGACCACATTAGAAGCCGTTTCAAGCCGACCTGAGTGCTAAAGGGTTAATACAATTATGTATGATCAAGTATCTAATCAATACGTTAATATTTGAATACTAATATAGTATTTATTTCATTTCTCGATCGGCAATCACTGTTTTCTCTCTTTTATTCTCTAGAGTGTAATGGGAACAATATGGTTGTATCATTATTAGTGAAGTGACTATAGATAGACAACGGTTTTAGAGATCATATATTGCGGTGTCCATATTTGTGTCAAAGCTAAATGGAGGCATGCATTTTCCAAAAGTGCAATCCATTCCGTCCGAATTCAATGGCAAATACTGGAAATTATGCCTCATCTACATCAATGCATAGGCACATGCACATATGGCCGCAATTCACCTTTCCAGAGTACCAGTCTATCTTCTGACGTAATTTGACGGCATGATCAGCTAAGCGGCGTGTAGGATGACGTCATAATCATTGCGTTATAAATGATTCTATATGGCCCGTCTTTAACTCTTAATAGTCCGATACGTTGTACGAATTGTATGGCTCTACCATTTAATAAACGTGCTGTTGAATATTTTGAAACGAATTTGACTGGACGCTGTTGCTGCCATAGGCGCAACAGCGCCCAGTCAAATTAGGTCCAAAATATTCAATAGCTTACCTGTATAGTTTTCTAGAAATGGATCGTCAGGGAGATTAGAGATCGATCGATGCCAACATAAGCGAGGAGTGGGTGTAGGTTAGCTAGAGATGGGCGTGGAATAGCTAGCATTGGAAAGGTCCATTGTTCTCTTGTTGTCAACGTATCTAGCAACCTCATGCCAGATTCAAGCAAACCCGTTTACAATTTTTCTTAATCCGCCATGCTTGCTTCTACGTACTATCACATAAGAAGCCATGCCATAATATGTTATTACAATATTATGCCATTTGAACTGAGGTGAATTTGCCATTCAATATATGTAAAATAGTGCGTGCAATGTAATTTTGTTCATCCGGTCAAAGTCAGTATCTTTGCGGCATAGTTGAGAGGTTATAGCATAACTACTGAACGGATCCATTCTTTATCTTCACATCTCAACGAGTGTACCAATTCTAGAGACGGGTAAATATAATTGAAAAGCACTATGCTGAATTCTACGCGAAGTTCGTGCATACTAAGTTTGTCTGTATCCGAATGGGAAGTACAAAGCACGTCATGTTTTAATTGGTACTTTGGTAGTAAAACGTAAGGCTAATGACACATTGTGGAACAAACATATAAACTGATATGCAACTTTTGCTAAAGGAAGCAACAGCTCCCTATTAAATTAGGTTCATAATATGTAGCAGAATATTTATTAATTTTTTATCAGTTTTCGAAATCCGTCATGTCATATCCAAACAGTTAAACCCTGTATTTCCGTGCTAAATACGCACTCACGCAAATAGATGGTGATGGTCGTCTTTGACATTAGACCTTTGGGCAGCCAGCAATAGAACCCAGTACTTTAGTCAGATCCGTTCAACTATTCATGCATGGTGATTCGGAAATCGACGCCCACGTCATCCACGACAGGAACACGTGATACGGTCTACATGCCGGTACAACTAGGGGCTATTAAAACACTTCAAGAACACGTATTAGTGTCTCGCCGCGATACTACGCTTGCAATCAGATACACAATGTGGCCGCACACTCCATCAGAAGAGTCCATCTATTCCTTTTTATTTAGTTGTAACGCGTGGTCATCCAAAGCCGACCTGGTCACCAATAAGATAGGGCTCCATTGCTAGCTATGGCTCGCCCATTTTCGGTCTAACATTTGAAACCTGATAATCTCATAAATTCCACGGTAACTATTCGAGTAAGATGGCGAACATTATGTAGGTAGCAAGGTAGTTATTGGATCATATGCGTAGTTCTGTTGCTGGTACCCACGTGGTGCATAGGCGACTGAGGTGACGTTATCAATACGTATCTGCGAATCACACTAATATTCGGGCCTGCCCAAGCAAGATTTTATCTGGGAATTACATCGATAGTAGGGCGTACTCAAACAAGAAATGGTATGAAAACAGTAATGCAATAATGGCATGTTTGGAGATTCCCTTAATACAGGCAAGATGGGTCAACTACGTCACAATATGTACATTTAAAGGAAAACTATGAGAATATGGGTTTGCCAAGTGATGACTTGCTTCCGGGTCCACCTGTTTGCTAAGAATCTATCCCTTGATATTTTTCGGACGTAGTTTCAAACACCTATGCAAGAAATCTGGTGAATATTTAGAAAATAATTCAAGTTGAACATCTTGTGACTATTGCTGGCAGAAACAGTTCCCTGTACAATTCGTTAAATTACATTCAACTTATTCAAAATATGACTACACGCGTGATCAGATGCTGGCATGTACCAAATACATTGTTTGTTTACGTTCAAGAGTGGCACATGCCAATTGCGTTGACATGATACTAGATGACTCCAATCTTGACATCAATGTCTCTTACAAGTTGCAGTTCTGCATCTATCTGGTGGCTGTGGCAGTCGCTAACAAACCGAAGCCTAGGTTGACCTGAAAAACGGACCGCAGAACACAATTTTCCAATGAGCAAGCGGGTGATAAAAACGACCACACATGTCCTGATTCAAAGGCATTCAATATCCACCCATGTCGATGTAATTACTTACACCATTTTAACTAATGCCTTAGCACTTATGAATCCATCTTTCACTTTCTACGTGTCGCCTGTTAGCGTGATCGCGTGTGCGGCCATCGAGCAATGGGGATTCCAGTTAATCCACCAGCTATATGACGTGCTAATCAACTACGTGACGTGTGAGGTGACGCAATAATCAATGATGTCACGAATGGCGTAGATAATACTACTTGTTGTACGAATTGTATGACTTTCGATTTTAATAAACATGCAATAGGCAGTAACAGCACCCAGTCAAATTAGATTCAAAATATTTAACAGCTTACCTGTAGAGATTTCTGGAAATTGATGTTTAGGGAGTTCATGGATCGATCGATGTCAACGCAGACGAAGTTGGACCGGACGGTGGGGCTTAGCTAAAGATAGGCGGGGCATATCTAAAACTGAATTCCTCAATTGTTGTTATCTATTCAGCGGTCCCATTCCCAAAGTCATTATCAGATCTATTTCCAAAAGCGCTGAAGAAATACTATCCCTTGTTCGGAGTGGCGCAAGAGTTAAATTGTCTTGCAACAAAATCAATGTTGATGAATATGGGTTTTAAGCACTTAAGGAGTTTAGTTTTACAGGAAATATATGTTAGCCGTCGCAAAATCTCACCAAATAATAACGTGGCATGCAGAACAGATGGGACGCAATTGAATGGCATTGCAGCTACACCTCTGTAAGAAAGCTGTAGACTATTTTGAAACTAATCTGACTGCAATCTGGTGCTAGAGTAATGTCAACTACACCTATTAGCACATAATTGTGCCGATAAGCTAAGGAACCGACCTGCATGAGTGCGTGTATGCCGGCTAATGTGGACTAGATCTGGTAGATTGACACGTGCTGGCGATTCTATGTGTGGACCTGTTTACCCATCAAGTTTACCTAGTGATATTTACACTAGCTACCAAGTGTAGGCATGATAGGTCTATGCTGTATGAATGTAATATCCGCTGATGCGAAAACATGGCAATAACGAGAACAAATATTTGTATATATCATTCGAGATATCTTGCCTTATTAGATGAGTTGTATTAAAACACAATCCGCCGTAGCACCAGATATTCACGCAGGATGGCGTCTTGGAGGTAAGCAACTGATTGCTAGATGAATGCTCAGGACGTTGATGTTAGCTGTCTGATCGCTGCGAACCACCAGACAGTAATTTCAATTGACAATGACTCTGGACATGCTGGATACTTTGAAAACAATATGACTGAAAGTTGCTTGTTGCTGAGCCAGCAACCACTTTCAGTCAAATATGTTTTAAAAAAATATTCAGAACATCCTGCGCTAAAACCCCATGGAAAATGTAGTCTGCAGAAATTCAGCAGGCAAACAGTTGATATCGGTTTGGTTATTTATTAAATTATAACGGTAACCTTGAGTAGTCTTGGAGCATATCTGTAATTCAAATCTGTTACCTAGTTAGTACTTAAATCCGCCTGATTTCTGAGTTGTACTGAATCAGAGGCCGACGCTTGTCGTGTGCTTATTGGTAGTGAAGATCGTCAGCTGTTAACACCAGTCTAAATGATATAACGGTTAAGCATATTTGTTGTTTCAGGGTTCATTTTAGTATGATTTATTTAACGGCATTGTAAATTATATTCACTGAGCTGCTCTCTCTCTCTCTCTCTCTCTCTCCCTCTCTCTCTCTATCTATCTCTCTCTCTCTCTCTCTCTCTCTCTCTCTCTCTCTCTCTCTCTCTCTCTCTCTAACCAACCCCACCCCTCCCTCTTCCTCTCCCCATCTCCCTGCTCCCCCTCTCCCCCCTCTCTCACTCCCTTTCCCGCTCCCTCTCCTCCCTCCCTCCCTCCCGACCTCCCTCCCTCCCTCCCTACCTCCCCCTCCCTCCCCCCTCTCTCTATCTCGCTCGCTCTCTCTCTCTCTCTTTTTATTGGCTCGGTGCATGGTGTACTGACCGACATATCCATGTACGTCATGAACGTTGAATAGCGCGTCAAGTGTACGAAGTGTGTGTCCTTTCCATTTAATAAACATTCTGTTGGATAATTTGCGACTAATTTGACTTGGTAATGTTGCCGCGATAGTCAGCAACGGTGCCTAGTCAAATTACATTAAAAATCTCAATGCGTCACCTACATAGCTACCTTGAAATTGGGATTCTGGGAATGCAGTATTCGAGGTGTACAACTCGATCCCAACACGCACAAAACATGGGCGGAGCTTTGCTAGAAATGGGCGGGGCATACCTAGGGATGGATTCCTTTATTGGCTCGGTGCATGGTGATATACTTCCGGGTACAACTGTTTGTTAACTCATCAACACATGGAATTTGAGTCTATCGGCCTCAAGACATATTTGCACGACAACTCGGGGGCGCCATGACCGGTATGGCAGGTGGGGAACTTGATATCCCAATAATGTGCCCAAAGATGAGTCGTCAAATCATGAAAATATAACTATTATTTACTTGTTAGCCATTTAACCCATCAGAACAAATACAGCCAGTAAGTATTTACTATGTACAAATTAATCTGTTGTAGATTTTGAAATAAGTGTGACTGGAAGCCGTTGCCGTCTTAGGCAGCACCGGTTTCCGGTCAGATTTCTTTCAACGTATTCAACAGATTATCTGTATCAGAAAGAATGCAAGAAATATCTTCTCAGAGCATCTAATTTTCACAAATTATAAGATTTGAAACACCGAAATCCGTTTCTTTGGAAGGAGGAAATCCCCTCTCATGCCTCCCCAGACATTGCCCTACCAATTTCTAGAAGCTGGCAACGCCCCTTAACCTTACAGACATTAAAAATAATAATTTGATGGAAAACTGTTGTTGTTGTTATATGCAGCAACAACTCGATTTGATTCAATAATATGCACCAAAATATTCACTACATCATAAAAAATGTATCAATTCTGGTCTGTAATGTTTAAAGAGTTGTGCAATCCGTAAACGTAAGACAGTGCTGCTGGTCAACAACAAATGATGACGCCATACGCATGAAATTATGATGTAATAAAAGCAGTCGATTTCTAGATATGACCCACACAATTCTAGCCAGCATTTCATGCATTGGACCATGAAAGGCGGATCCAGTTTTAGCTATTTGCTGCCCATCTCTGCCTAAGTTCTGCCCACTCTTTGTCCGTTTGGGATCGATCAAAACCTGAACTCCTGTAATCTCAATTTCCATGAAACTATACAGGTAAGCTGTTGAATATTTTGAAACTAATTTGACTGCGCGTTGTTGCTGCCTAAGGCAGCAACAGCGCCCATTCAAATTAGTTTCAAAATATTCAACAGAATGTTTATTAAATAGAAAAGACCACCGGTTCGTACAACTTGACGGAACATTTAGCGTTTATGACGGACTTTATCACGTCATTCATGACGTAATTGATTACGAGGTCAGCCTACATGTGACGTAGCTGATTATGAAGTCATATGATGGATTGATAAATTGGATTCATCAATGTATCTTTCCAGTGTATCCATCCATCATATTACGCCATGCAGTTTGATTGACTCGATTTGGTCCGTCTTAAACGCTTAATAATCTGACATGTTGTACTAAGTGTAAACAAATTAGTTTCAAATTATCCAACAACTTACCTGTCTAATTTTCTGGAAATTGATAGTCAGGGCGTTCGGGGATCGATTGCCACGCTTAATACATCCCTGACATTTTAGCTTTTTATCATGCCGACAATGAAATATATTCAGGCTTTACTATCTAAATGTTGCTACATTTTTACAGCTTGTGATGGCTGTCATGTTTTCTTTTCAACCAGTTAGAAAATTCCTAGCTTGACTGCCTCGGGATATACTCAGCCATAATCGTGCCAGCTATAGTTTAAGCTTCCCTAGGCAGCAACAACTTCCTGTCAAATTAATTTCAAAATATGCAGCGAAATGAGTATTACATACTAACGAATGTAATGCATTGGCTCTTACATGACATCACACACTATCGCTTGAGAAAAATGGCGGCGTTGACTGCTCGGCGTGTACGCAATATTACAAAGCAGATAATTGTGATACAGAAACTGGGATATGAACGATAGGGAATATATAAAAAATAATTTATCTGTACAATGCACCATTTGAGATTAACATCCTTTAACTACGGATTGATGGAGCTTAGCTAAAACTGGATTCAGCAATTGCTCGCCGTTCTGTTAGAATCGATAGCTAAGCGAAATAGGAGTTATATAATTTCTCATGCGAGAGCTCATTTGCTCTCCAAATAGTGAGACATTTCTAGATATAATTCCACCAGGCTGAACAATGAATTCCCAGAATCTCAATTTCAAAGTAACTATGCAGGTAATCTGTTGAATAGTTTGAAACTAATTTGACAGGGAGTTGGTGTTGTCGCATGCAACATCAGTTTCTAATCAACTTCAATATATCCAACAGCCTTCCTGCATAGCTGTCCTGAAAATGAATGTTTATTAAATTGCAAATCCACCACAGTTTTGCAACTCAAACACATATATTAGACCTTTTCCCCTGCCATGTTGGAAGTACGACATTTGATTGTGACGTTGGCTAACAAGTGATGTCTATTCATTATGGCGCCAGATGGTTGAGTGACGATATGGATCCATCC
>CM067367.1:74736222-74781590 GCA_034401795.1 Chaetoderma sp. LZ-2023a
CAGCCCGAGCCCTGAGTTACTGACTACACACCGCCACTCACTATACACACCTCTGAAACACACTTTATCGGGACTGACCAGGGAAAAGCAGAGGCGATCCGAGAATGGTTCAAGGAACAGTTCACTGACAACGCTGATGAACCCTTGCACCCGTTATCAAGAGACCCCAGGCCATTACTAACACTAATTAAAACAGCAGAAGTTGAGAAAGCACTTAAACCCCTGAAAAATGGACGTACACCTGGACCGGATGGCATGAGCATTGAACTATTCAAATATGCAAGTGACATAATCAATTCGGCTTATATGCACCAACTTCCCATCGACGCTGTAGGCCAAGGCATACTTATAGCGCTACACAAGCCCAAGAAGCCACCTGGTAACCCCACCCCACCCCTCCCCGCCAATATGCGGCCCATGGTGCTCCTTAACAGTATACGGAAGATCCTATCCAATTACTTCCCCGGATCATGTCAAAGTTGCTTCAAACGTGGACGCAGCTGCACAGACAGTGTATGGGCTCAACGCATGCTCGTGTCGGTAGTTGTGTCCAAACACTGGGACTTCCACAAAATGGGAATTGATATGTCACGAGCCTTCGACACAATTAAACGCTCAAAGATCCTAAATGTACTACGCCAGGCTAGTTGCAATGAAGATGAGCTACCACTAGTGAGACTACTGCTTGCAGACACCAAGTTGAGAGTATGAGTCAAGTCAGTGAAGTCTGTAGAGTTTGAGACATTAATCGGCTCGCCACAGGGAGATGGTCTATCTCAGGTGCTTTTCACCCGCTACCTTGTTGCAGCATTGAAATCTGTGCGAGAAAGTTCCACAAGCCCAACCCCCCCCCCCACCCCAGTGTCAATACTGGGCATGCCACTAGTAGTCCAGGAGCTAAAGCTAGGTCAGAATCGTGACGTAGCACACCCGGTATTCGGAAGGTCTGACACTTGCTGTGGCTTGGGGGACATGTCCCACACATTGTAAGCCCTGTTGTACAAACAAATTGTGGTAGCACTAATTAGTTATCCTGATTTCTTTGCATAGGGGGTCTAGGCTTTGGCCGTATCCACAGTGCACAACGATATAAGCATGATCGTGTCATAACTCAAAGTAATATCGTATTAGATTCACCATATATGATATTTAGACGGATATCGACCTAACATATATCCAACATACATTTTGCATGCATATACCAAAGGCGAGGGTGAAATGTGAAGGTTATATTTTATGTATGTATACTAACTCCATCATAGAATCTGTATATCCAGCTGTACCACCAGGTAATGGTGGTTGGAATGAGACAGATGGATGTGATGGTAATCGGTGCGGAAAAACAAATTAAGATGAACTTAGACGCACTGAAAGAAAATTTCAAAGAGGTGTGTATGTACGTGAATAAATTGCAACAGCTGTTCAAATCCTTTAAAGTTCAGTCAAACTCGAAATCACACCTGTTCGCATTTTGGAACTCATATATTCATATGGTAGAGCTGCTGCTTGGATTCATAAGAGCTGAGAGAACTGGAGATTGGCAGGCACACCTATCTGCTACTGCTGCTATGGCGCCATATTTCTACAGCATGGACAGAACCAATTATGCAAGATGGCTGCCAATATATCTTGCGGACATGAAGATGCTTCCAAGTACACCTCCCAATGTACATGAACAATTCTTGAATGGAAATCATTCCGTAGGTCGCTCAGACCATCCATTCAATCAAGTGTGGACAGATATGGCCTTAGAGCAATCGATTAATTTGGATTCCAAAAAGCGAGGTGGTATTATTGGAATAACACAAAAGCCAGGAGCTCTGGAGAGGTGGTTTTTAACTAGCCACGAGAGGGCAGCCATAACAACGGTCACAAAGCAAATGTGTGGGTTACAAGATAGTCACATGTTTGGAGTACATAAGGAAATGGGGACTAATCGAATGAACAGGGGTGAAACCGATGTGCAGAAGATACTTTCAGATATAATGACCAATCCCTTTAATATTGCGGAAAACGACGACAGCGAGTGTCTTCCGCTTGTAAACATTGCAACTGGCGTGGTACTGCCTAGTGAAATCGTCAAGAGACTTGTTTCCGCCTGTGACATTGGTAAGGAGATTATGGAAAATGTTGTTCAGGAGCGGCTGGACACTAACTCGAGAAGCTTTTGGGACACGTTGCCACACTTAAAACTTAGAACATTTGCTAGCCTAGCACAGAAGAAAAAACTCAAAACAAATGATGAAAAAATTCACAATGTGAGATCTGACCGCGAACTATTTGGTCGATTAATTATTGCCGCAAGGTCCAGAGATGTTGATTTAAAACTAGTGATGACGTATGAACTGTCTGCTGTTCCACTATCATTGTCACATACGGATGGGACTCTAAGAAAGAATGTGAAAAGTGTTTTATTAAGTGAACTAGAAAAGGAAGTAAATGTTGATGGACGGCTTCCACCTGTTGACAAGACAGGCGCAACAGCTTATGTAGTAGATGGCATGGCAATTGTGCAAATGGGTAAAACTGGAGGTACGTCTACATTTGGAGAATTGGCTGATAAATACTGGCACATCTTTACAGTTCCACTGAATCAAGAAGACTGCAACAGAGTAGATATAGTTTTTGACAGATATGATAGACTGGAATCTCTCAAAGTGGAAGAGCGGCTAAAACGTGGTTCATCAACAGCATTGGAAGTAAGGATTGCTGGAGAAAATACTCCCGTTCCAAAGCAATGGGCCAAGTACATCAGCAATCCAAGCAACAAAAGTAACCTGGTTGCATTTCTCAGCAAGCGGTGGCGTGATACTGGTCCAAATATGCTATCTGCCGACAATTGCGTCATTCTTGCTGGTGGCTTTAACGATGGAATGGATGTTGTTGTCATTTCAGCGAACAATTCGTCGTATTTTGAAGAACTTCGATCAGATCACGAGGAAGCAGATACGCGTATGATGGTGCACGCGCTACACGCTTCCAAAAACCACATGCGTGTTGTTATACAGTCTCCTGATACAGACGTGGCAGTACTTAGTATATATACGTATCGTTCGCTTCACTGTTCTGAACTATGGTTCCGTACGGGCACAAAGGACAAATTGCGATACCTACCAATACATACAGTTGCTCAAGTACTGGGCCCAGCTATCTGTCTGTCTTTGCCTGGGTTTCATTCTCTTACAGGTTGTGATAGCACTAGTGCATTATTTGGAGTCGCTAAGAGAAAAGCATTCAATCTCTTAAAGTCATCTGAATGTCATCAGCTTAGCTTAGCCCAACTCGGCGAACATGTTGACTTATCACCGAATACTGCAATTGTCTGTGAGTTGTATACCACCAGGGATGTGGGAAAGACCGCTGCTGAAACCCGTTATTGGCTCTTTTGTCAAAAGAGACAAAGAAATGAAAATCTTCCACCTACATCGAATAGTCTAAAGCATCACACCGAAAGGGCCAATTTTCAAGCTCTTGTTTGGAGACGTTCATTGCAAGCTGTTCAGAATCTTCCATCTCCAAAAGGACATGGCTGGAGTTTAGTGGATGGTCTACTCAAGCCTGTTCTAATGTCAAAGGATCCTGCTCCATTTGGATTAATTGAACTCACATCATGTAGATGTCAAAAGTCTGCCTGCAAAAGAACAGATCTCTGTCAATGCAAGGCTAACAATCTACTCTGCACTGAAGCATGCCTTTGTATGGGAGGTGAAATGTGTGACAATGTTCAGCATACAATTGTCGAAGATGACTCTGACACGGATGAGTAACATTCTCTCATTTGCTCACGTGATAAATATGTCCTGCCAGCTTGTGTAGACATGCACTGCATGTCAGTTAAAAGTTTAATTATGAAAAATGTAGGAAACATGGGCATTGTTGTAGCTAAGGTATTGCTAGTCACAAGAAGACCTAAGTGCCCCAATATGTACAAAGCAACATACGGGTGTCTTAAACGAGGTTGATTATGTATAAATCTTCGATATACGATCACTCCTTTCCATTTTGGTTAAGATTGTGTTGATATAACATTCGCTTAAGTTTGTGAAATATTTACCATTGTGAAAATTGTTTGAGAGCTACATTCAACACCTATTGTAAATGGGGTTCTCACGGGTTAGTGATACCACAATTTTCTTGTACAACACGGCTCAGTATATACCCAAGACATCGGTCTAGCATAATATAGAGACAAACCTTTTGAATACTGGGTGTGCTACGAAACCATTCTTCTAGACCCCTTTTGAAAATTGGCTCCCGGACTATAGAGATGGAATATGCGGACGATGCGGACTTCATGGACGAGTAAAAGGAATCCCTTGACGTACTTCTCCCAATAGCTGCAAGCAAACTAAAAATTGCGCAACTGTTTATGAATGAATCCAAAATATAGTTCACCCATATATACATATCGACAAAGCATGAAACTATAGGATATGACGACCCACTTCGTGGCGGCGAACCATGAAGTAATAGTTATATCCTTGCCTCACTTATTTTCAGTACTGCTGACATTTCTGCACGCTGCGTCATGGGAAAATAGCCTCCCAGTCCTTCTGGAAGCTATGGATTCGTAGATCAAAGCTGTCCTTGATAAAGAGAGTACATTTATGCAATCCAACCTTCATCTCCTTTATGCTGTATAACTGTAACAGCTGCGTAGCTCCAAAGACAGCTCTAGACAAACTCGATGCCTGCCACCGCAAACACCTACGCACAATCACTGGGCACCGATGAGCAGACAGCATACTTTCCAATGCTGCAAGATGTGTAATACATCGCCACTATCTGTAAAAGTCGCCCAGCAAAGATGATCCATGTTTGGCCATGTACTAAGGATGCCAGAAAAGACACCGGCACAGAGAGCCTTGGAATTCGCCCTACTCGGAGCCAGCAAATATAAAGCTATGAGAGGACATCATTGCATAAATATGCTACGCGTGCTACGAGGTGACCTCAAGAAAGCAGGACTCGGTACACTCAAGTCAAGAATGGACCTGAGGAAGCTAAGGACTTCGGCTGAGGACACGCCACAGTGGACAAAAGAGAAGAAGGACTGATTGCAGGTGTAGCATGTTTCTACCACTACAGTCGCATAATACAGCAATCATACATACAGTTGTATTAACTCTTTCACTGATCAATTTCAAGGCAAACAAACAAGAAAGCTGTTGACTATTTTGAAATTAATATGACTGGAAGCCATTGCTGCCTTAAGCATCAACGGATTTCAGTCATATTACATTTAATGTATTCAACAGAATATACTATACGTCGTAAAGAATTTACTTTTTCATAGATTTATTGTTGAAAGCGTTAACGGTGTTGTAGTTCTGAGCTATAAAGTCCTATTCCAAATACTCAAGATTTATGTTGCAAAATGTAGGCTGTTGCGTCGTCTGTTGCGTCGTATTATTGTATCGTAATGGACCTTTCCACGCTCATCCATCCATCACATGGCGTCGTAATCAACTACGCAACGTGTAGGCTGACATCATAATTAGTCATGAATGATTCGATATAGTCCGTCTTTGATAGTTAGGGAGTTCAGAGATCGATCTATACCAACACGAGCGTGGTGTAGGAGGCGCTTAGCTAGAGATGGGCGATGCGTAGCTAAAACTGGAAAGGTCCATTCTTAGCCGAAACTCCATATAAGTCTGGGTCTCTAGTGAAAATACGGCCTTAGTTATTTGAACTCGAATACCCAAATACGGAGGAGAAAAACCCCACCAAAATTCAAAGAACTGTATAATGCACGAAAGTAGCAGCTGCATATGTTGGTGTTAATTTGTATGGAAGCTTGTGTTGCCTAAGGCACCAATAGTTTTCGGGCAAATCATTTTCAAAATATGCATCAACTTACCTGTAAGGTTGCTGTGAAATTGCGACACAGGGATTTCAATGTTAAAATTGTCTAAGTATGAAAAAACCCAAAAAACACAAAAAAACAAACAAACAAACACACAGACAAACAAACACAGAAATAAACAAAAAGCCATGAGACCTAATACGGTAGCTATTCTTTAAATTTCTCATTGCAATGTGAATAACCTGTGTGAGTGTGTGTATACCTATATGCGTGCGTGGGTGCTGTATTACGTAGATGTGGGTGTGTGTGAATACGAATTCATATGCTTTAGTGCGAGAGTGCGTGCATGTTTATTCTTAGCATAAATTAACGGTAACAGCAAAATAGCAACCAGGTTCTGGCAGTTTTTCTCACGAGTTTAATAGACAGGCGGAGACAGCCCGTCAGACAGAGCGACAAACCGACTTATAATAGTTACGACGACGAGCGCGGCTACGACGACGACGACGACGGCGACGACGATGATAATAATAATAATAATAATAATAATAATAATAAGAAGAAGAAGATGAAGAAGAAGAAGAAGAAGAAGAAGAAGAAGAAGAATGCCACTACTTTACCGTAATTTCATTGCAAAAAGTCGATCTGTTTTTGTGTACATACATGTAGATTATTTTTGTACATAGGGTATATATATTTGTTTTTGTGAGAGCCTCTGGAATATCAGGTCACTGAAGATGTAGCCTCCATAAATTATTATTATTATTATTATTATTATTATTATTATTATTATTATTATTATTATTATTATTATTAATTATTATTATATAGACGATTATCAATATGGAGATATCTATCTTATCAATTCACCTTTCCAGAGTATCCATTCATCATCTGACCTCGTATGACGTCATAATCAGCTCAGCGCGCGTAAAATGACGTCACAATCATTACGTCACAAAAGGTTCCATATAGACAGTCATCAAATCTCAAACAATCCGACACGCTATATGAATTGTATGTCTTTGGAATTATTTGCTATTTAATAAACATACTGTTGAATATTTTGAACGCAATTTGACTGGCCGCTGGTGCTGCCTTAGGCAGCAACAGCACACAGCACCCAGTCAAATTAGTTTCAAACTATTCAACAGCTTACCTGTGTACTCTTTTGGAAATTGATAGTCAGGTAGTTCAGAGATCGATCAATCCCAACACGAGCATGGTGTGGTGGAGCGTAGCTATGGATGGGCGGGGCATAGCTAAAGCCGGAAATGTCCATTATCTATGCTATCAATTATAATCTAGTATTTATGAATATTAAAACAAAGTTGAACAATCGTATGGGAATTATTCGGTGCCTCTTAATCGCCACCATATGGGTCTGGGGCAAAATGATGTCCAGGCCACAGATCCACCATCAAAATCTCGCCAATCTACAGTGTTACATGATATATACGTCTTTGGAAACGTGCTTGATGATTCTAAATATCATGAAGAAAATAATGTACAAACATGCAATGTACTCACGCGACGATCCTAAAGCGATGGCTATGCTTAGAAAAGCCCATATTGCGGGTAGAATATGCATTTTAAGGCCTGTTTGTCTTCAATTTCACGTCGTAAGCTGATTGCTGATTGATTTTCCGAATCAATTGCTTTGCCTTTTATATGTTATTCTATCTTATCTCATCTGGGTTTGTCCACTTGTCAAGGCTACCGGACAGGAGAGACGTCCTGGCGCGAGACGCACTGGCGCCAAGAAAATGGTTGCTGATAACGATAGTATAGAAACTAGTCATTTAAGGAAACACCTATTGGAAATTGAATTCTGAGGCTAGTTTTGGGACAATAATCTATGTCACGCGTGTTAATAATATATCCGTGTTCTATTTCGTCGCCTAAAACAGACAACTCCTATTTCCGTCAATTCAGACAGCAAGAAATATTATGTTTGACTATTTTGATACTAATTTTACTGTGAGGTGTGGATGCCTCTGGCCGCCACATGTTTATGCCTATAAATGTTCAAAATTACACATATGATGTTAGGCTACCAGTTGCATTGTTGCCAATGGAGGGATATATCTTTGTTATGCCAAACTCATTCTTACAAATTGTCGGCCTCTTTTTACGCGAATTGTATTTCATGAATCCATTTCCTCACTCAATCACATGACGTCATAATCAACTACGAGACGTGTAGGCTGACGTCATAGTCATTCGTATAAGAGAATGGCATGTGGATCTGAATACGAACTGCTAAGGGTAGCCTAGTTACGATTTGCGAGATGAGCATTGATGTAACGCGCCAATTACCAACTCGATCCGTTTGTAAACGCCGCATGGCCATATACCAATGTGTCATCGGCGCGCCTTAAAATGCTCAAAATGCTAATTAACCCTTCTTATTTTTCAGGATTCGTCAAGATGGATTTGCTCAGTGAATGTCACTGAATGGCCACTTATGGGCCAAGATAAGACTATTTAACGAAAATAGATTTACCATTGGAACTTACAAAAGAGAGCTTTCTGTTTGCTTGCAACTAGATATTTGTCACGGGAAAATGATGTGTGGTCAAGAAAATACTGATGTCTGGCTTTATGAGCGTTCATTTCTTTACCCAGAGAAGAATATCCTTGCGAATGTACCACTGAAATGACTGACTAAGTTACCGAGCCAGTCATTCCAGGAGTGAATTGTAAAAAAATAGTCTTCTCTTGGCCTGAAAGGAGCATTGCTCCAGCCAACTGCAGAGACTGGATTTGGCCGGCCTCGTCATAACATGATTAAAGCCTGTTTATCTGTTTATCTTTAGCAGCGTGGTAAAACGCCGGACAGACAGGCGATTTTTACCCTCATCGCGCCGATCTGCGAATAATTTTGAGAAATTCGCCATATGTGTCCGCTCAGGTGACGGCGAATTTCGCTAACGATCAAATACGTTCAAATACGCCTCAAATTCGTCAATATCAAGCATATTTGACAAATTCGCTAACGATTGTCGATCGTCCTATAGCTTATCATATTGTGCCGAATTGATGAAGTCACATGACATAATCGGTGATGTGTAATCACCGGTAAATTCGGATTGTGTATCCACTTGCAGATAATGTTTTCGTCGGAGATTTCACTTACGAATTGCCAGCAACATAGTTCGTTAGCGATTGGTGCGACGAGCGTAAAAAAACTAAAAGGTTATATATGGTTATTTGGTCATATGGTCAATTCTCACCAAATCTCGACATTTCGGATCCAGAGGGTGTCTAAATCAAATTAGTGCTATACTTACATGCTTTTGAGGGCGTGTCGGGTACATGTTAAGGGAATCGCGATGTCTGTTACCGGTATCTACTATCTCGTTCACCTGCTACATAACATTTTCTATCTACGAACAATATATACATGTGCTAGGGATTCCGTAATACATATATATGGGGCATAGCTTTATCTAAAAGTATAGCATTACTATTTTATAAATCCTTGGAATTATTTCTTTTATAAACATGACCTTCTACCAATACCTTTCACTACCTGTGCACATTATGGATCATACATGAATACATATTTGTGTATCTATAAGAGTGGAGGGAGTCCAATGATGTATGAGTTATACATGCAGGACACTTATACTTAAGGCTGGCGTTGGGGGGGTGGATTTAAGAATTCATGGCCATGGTTTCATATAAATGGATACTTGTTATGTGCATGTACAGAATAGTAACATAGAAATAAGCATAGCGGTGCACAGTAACATATTACTTATTATGTGTGTATCTAGTACTCTACACCTATCTGTTATTAACGTTCGTGGGGGTAATTGAGTAAAGAATATGTTGCTCTCACTGGGATATGAAGGCATACCCATGGTTTTCAATTTACTGATAGATGATTAAAAAGGCGTTCAATAAATGGCAAACATGCAATTTTACGCACGGTAGGTCATTGAGAAAATGGCCATGTGCATCGGCTGTGTGATAAGGCCTTAGTATGTATGATTACTGTATTCTGCGGCTGTAGTAGTAGACACATTAAACAGCAGCAATCAGTCCTTCTTCGCTTTAGCCCACTGTATCTTGTCCTCAGCTGAAATCCTTAGATTCCTGAGGTCCATTCTTGACTTTAGTGTACCGAGTCCTGCTTTCTTGAGGTCACCTCGTAGCCCGCTTAGCAGACTTGTGCAATGAGATCCTATCCTTAGTCCTTAAGGCCTTTGTAGCTTGAGAAAATATAGTCCTGAAACGATGCATACCCACGGGTTCATGCATATGCACGGTTTCACACGTCTGTCAGCAGATGGCTTATACCCAGTTATTTGTAGTAAACAGCTTCACATAATGACATGCGAGTAAGAATGGGACAAATAAATACGTGCTCCGTATTTAACACCAATTAGACCAGGACAAGACCAGAAAATCGTATATTGTAAGAAACAAAGTACATGCGCAATGCACTGGATTACTACGTATACAGCCATGTTGATGGACGACCAGTTCTTTAGGCCTGTTTTCAAATAGCCTAGCATCACAACAACAAAAACACAAGACCTGGCTGAGCGATGTCTCATTTCATTCCGACATAGTGTCATATACGAAACCACTGCTGGAATGATCAAATGGCATACTCACGGTTTCACTAAAACATCCCCAAATCCATTAAATGACAAAGTTTCATTTATTAACAAATGCTTCTACTCAAAATTTATATTCATATAGCTATAGAGCAATGCACATTGAGATAAAACTGGTCTCCGAGGGTTAGTTTGTCAAACATCCATGATGCCCGCCCATAGTAACCAGGTGACAATTTTCCACGGTCATAACTTCGAAACTGTTCGGCCTAGAAAGATGAATGCGGTGTCTTTTCCGGCTAAAATAAGTGTGCCTTATTGATTAATAGGGTCTGAATGTTGTCCTGGTATAGGTCATGATAAATCCAAGATGTCTATACATAGCAACCACAGGTATGTCCATTTTCCCACCGCCATTACTGACACTATATATTTGACACAATTTGACATATATTAATGCCAGATATGTCTAAGATGGCTACCATTCATATACAATAATACGACAGTAGCCTTCATCATATAGCAAAGAACAAGATATATAGAGAATCTGGAGCGAGGTCATTTTTCATATCACTATTATGGACCGAGTTGAAAATTATCAATTTGCACTAGCTTTAGCGAGTGCAATATTGATAATTTTCAACGACGTTCATAATAGTGATATGAAAAGTGACCGAGTTTGAGAATTTATAATTTTGAAATATGTGCCGATAGTTGCTGATGTGACTTTTATCTGATTTCTCATTGTTGATTTTCGTGAAATCGATACCGCCGCTGTGACACGCCACTACTTGATAACAGATACTGAATGCGCGGCAAAATATAGTGACAAACACAAAATATGGCGATGTCAGCCGTATACTACACTTTTCTTCTATTTTAACTGGTCATTGAAAATTATAGACACGGCCATCAATCGTTACTTCGCTGCCGACTGATAAACTGTCGGAGCTGTTCTAAAAGTTTGAGAGGTCTTGCGCCCAGCACAAGTCCATACGCGAACCAGGTATTCATTAACCTTCTTCATTGACTCTGTAGTTCGGATCGACCAGTCGAGTGTCGGCCGTACCAGCTAAGCTGGGTACGCGCCGCCTATCCTGGATTCGTTCCCTGAACACGCCCCTCTGGATAGAGCCATAAGCGTATATGGGCCTATGAGAGAGATCGCAAGGCCAAGTTCGTTAAAGCACATAATGCGCATGCGCGCGCTTAGATGCTATTTTTTATGGAGCACGTAATTTACCACTAAGATAGGATGACGCTTTTAGTGTACCGAGATGGTACCCTGTAATCCTTTTTGATTAGATATTCTCTTTAAATCTGGCATTAATCAAGACCAGAATTCGACGGGCTTTTTAAATCTGTAAACCATTTTAAAATCGGTTAAGAAATAGCTGAGTTATCCACGGAAAATCCTTCTTGATTATCTTCACAATATTGCCGTGATGTCATAAGCACGTGGGCGCAGAATTTCTAGAATGTTATAGAACTTTCGACTGAGCTATTATTAGCTACGCGCTGATTGGCTGTGGCTCGAACGATGATTGGTTGGAGCCTGCGCCTGTGACGTCACGAGGAGTACAAAAGGAGACGCAATCCAGAGATCGAGAGCATCCTCGGCCAGGGGCCGAACAGGTTGGATCTGGACCAGCTACTATCAGTGCAACAGACAATACGCGTATTACTTCGCCATGTGTCGGGTTTTTCTCCCGTAGCTGGCAGTTGCCCAACCCACCGCACTAAAACAATTTTGTAACTCCCTACTTACGGGAGTAATTTGGAACTTTCTGCTTATTGTTCACGAATATCACTATCTACTTCGGAACACGAATTTGCGGTGAGGCCTTTACGGCCTGAATATGTGATTCTACAGATATAGAGGCAGGATGTTCTTTGATGGATGACTCGCCGGGTCTGCCGGCCACGCCTAAAAGTGGTATTTCAAATGTCACCGCACTAATATCGTGTAGGTTCTTCTAACTTTCGACCGCAGCAAGTACCCAGCACCGTGAAGCTTTGTTTTGTATCTTCGTTTGCCTCTGACAACTCCCTCTTGTGATCGGGTTGTTTACAACTTCCATCCGTGCCATCGGTGTAAGGGAACTTTCTTCACCACAGTAGTACTATCGTATCTTGTGCTGACTGCTCGTTAGACATCCTATTAGGCTTACAGTGATGAACGATGTCCTCCTGCCATGAGTGTTCTTGCGAAAATCTTGCTTGCGGAAAACAGCTTGAGGGAACCAACCTGCGGGAACTTTCCAGCTTCCTGAGAATGCATCAACGCACGTCAACTACAGAATGACGTATCAATTTCCGTAACACGGTGGCCTAACTTAAGAATGACTACCGAGTATTCAAGTAACTATACTTCACATTTTAATTATTTTTCTATATGTATTTCATTAATTATATTGTATCCGTAAGAACGGTCCCAATGACTAAAAGGTACCGTAACGGTCTTAGGACCGCTAGTTATAATTTCTGTATTTGTTTATAGTTATTCTCATTTTCTGCAATGTGTTTCTAACCGCACTATAGTAGGTTCGTTAACCTGTACTAAGATATATAACTTTGATCAGTTGATACCGTATTAATTGTTCTGGGTAGATTATCTGTGCATATGGGCAGTGGCCATCAGTTCATATGTTTTGTTTAGTTGTAGAAAATATATAGGACCGCAGTGCACGTAAGAAACACTATACCGCAACACTTATATATGCAGCACTTTCTCCCGCCACCAACAATTTTTCACTGAGGTCGCTGTCCGTGCCATAACTCTGTTTAGCCCGGCATGCTACCGACTAAACCGGTTCTATTCAGCTCGAAAGGATAGGTCAAAACGATTAGAGACACTTTCTTCGTTAAGAAATCTGTAGTATATTCTTCTCCTCCGACATTGCGATAATCTAGCCCCGCGCTGCGGTAAGACTCATAACTCTAAGATTTTGGCTCTCTTCATGCTCCACTCAGCCTTGTGGCTTCTTAATTGTTTGGATGTCCCTATCCGCACCATGGACTGATCCGACCCTGGGAAACTATTGGGGTTTCCGAGAGGTGATGGCCAGGGTGTGGTGTCAGATACATTTCCCTTGTATCTTCGGATACTTAGTAGTTAGCACCTTTGCCAATGTATGAAAGCACTGCGAAAACATATTAATTATTATTTTATTTGCTGAACAAACCTCCCGCACCACAATGCAAAGCAGGGCAACTTGTATATAAACCTAATGACAGGTTAAACGGGTAGTTCCATAGGACCGGTGACGGGCGAGATGCGTATCCCCACCGAATTCCATAAGAATGTCTGGGCATGATATTTAGATCTGCCACGCCCTTCCGGGAAGGACATTTATGGTGGGTATTCGTCTCTCTCACCCCCCCCCCCCCCAACCATAACGATAGAACAATGGTATAATAACGCTTTCGTGAAAAGTAACCTATGTCTTGTAACGTTTTATGTGGTTACGGAGCGGGATGTCCGGATTCTTATCCAGTTCGGAGATCTTACTAAGTAACATGTATGAGCGCTGTCTTCAGTATTGATGTCTTAGGGTATCTGTTCTCAGTGACAGCCGTGTCTAATAGCTAGGTAGATACCAGCCATTTGCGGCCAAAAATAGTTCTTGTTTCAAAAACAACTAAACGCTAATTAAGCAAATCAGAAGGCCTGCATAAATAAAGCGGCAACTACTAATTCAGCATACTAAGAATCACATAAGACGGTGACGAGGGAATCCATCGGGAATCGCTCATCCCATCTTCACGTAAAACAGCACGCAACCCCATAGTCATAAAATCTCACTAGGTATGGTCTTTTCTTCCTCAAGCATTTTTGTTGTTGAAATATTAGAGTGGGCACATTTTTGCCTACTACTCTTCTCCCGCTTTAAGTAGTGGCGACACCTTTCCGAGACGGAGGCCCACGCGAGGCACTTACCTCTCGCAATGATTCAGTGACGATGGTCCACGCGAGGATAATACTCCTCACCCAAACTAGCACTCGGAGTTGTGCCCACATGAGGCACATAACTTTTCGTCCAAGATAATCTTCTTTCTTTCAGCTTAGATGTATAATAACTTATATTAAGTTAATTAGTTAAGTCTGGTGTGCGGGAGCCTCCCTTGAGTCTGTGTGGTACCTCCGGGAGACCCATGTTTAAAAGTTTATCTACCTGTCTCTATGTCTCGTATTTTCGTATGCTCTTATTTAGTTTTATCTAGCATATTTATGATTGTTTAGGTAAAATCATTGTACAGACTTATATTTTTAGGTCACCAAAACCAAATCTTGTAAGTCCATAGATCACGAAATTGCTATGGACAAGCATACTGGTGACACAAATTCTTGGGATGAGACTGTTGTATGTAATGTTCGCGACGATGGTCGCATTGCCCCACCAGAACGATTGAGTTCCACCGGCCATAGGAGCCGGTTTTGGTTACCCACAGGGCAGTCTCGTACACGGTCCGTCACCCCGGAGACCGGATGCTAACCAGCCTCATCATTCGTCGTGCACTTGTGGCGCGGCGAGTTGACATGATATACCGGCGAGCTATTCTCCTTTCATGGGTCTCAGCGAAATTTTCTAGGTATTTATCAGGCTCACGCGTGCGTACTGCATGTTTTGTCCCAATTGTGCTGAGAGCGTCATCTCCTGCTAGCACGTGCACCTTCACTGGAATCCGACACAATCTCAGGCCCAGTCTCACAGCAGAATGCACAGCGGTAGGTGTCTTCTATGCTTGCTGAAGGCACACCCCACCCGCAACTCATGCAAAGCATGTTCTCGCTACTCCGAATAAAACGCAACCGCCTGAACACTCTGTCTGTGTCATTAGATATCACCAGGAGCCGCTCACAGCCTCTAACTACCTCCCATACACACTGAAGGAGCAGCCTATCAACCGCTTCTTCTACACTTCCCGGCAAGGCATACATTCTAACAGCTTTCTATGTTCTCTTTAAGAGTATGTATGTTAATATGTGATAAACTGGGACTCAATATAGTTTTTTATGGGTTATATTAGAGTTAATACCCACAGTGAAGGAGACCATATTAAAAGGAAGGGTTAATAAAACCTAACATATCTTTTTGTATCTTGGTGATCAACCACTCAAAATGTTACTCAAAGTTTCATAATAAGGTCGACAGAAGTCAAAAGGTCACAAATCTTCGACACAGCTTAAAATCTTGCAACTGTATGTTGCTATCACTGACCAAGCACCGCTAAAGGAACATTCTAGTTTTAACAGCTTAAGATTGATTATAAGGCACCATTTGACAAATATAATAAGTATAAGTTTACTCATTTAATAGAATAGTGTTACTATGTCAACTGACAGCATAGCCAATTTTTGAGAATCAATGAAAAATGCAATCATTGTAAACTTAATTTGAAATGAGCATAGCATTGAATCGAAAGTGCGTAGAGTAATTGCTTTACACATATATGGATTGTATGTGCAAATCAAGCAACAAATACGGCATCAGGAGCAAAAAAATCAAAGAAGTAAGATGTAATTATAAAGCATTTGATCAATAACTGAATATTCCACTGTAAAAGAGTGTCTAAGAATGTCTAAAAAGGCATCGAAAGATGTTTCCAGAAATATGCCATAACGACATTTGATCTAGGCGTATGTATGAAAGCGTATCCTATCATATGGCAAATCCCAGCCTACTACCCAAGGATCACATGGTTATGATTGGTGCTTTTCATTTGGCATGCGCCTATATGAAAATCATATAGGAAAGAAGATGAGTGGATCTGGATTCACTGAGATTCTACTAGAATCTGGCTTGATATCTACCGGATCTACTAACGGTGTGGTGTCTGGTAAGAATTGTAGTCGGGCAATCTACTGCCACAAAGCAATGGCTGCAGGTCTTGAACGATTCCTACTCTACAAACACCATTCTACTAAACGGTCCGATGTATTAATATAGATTTTGCTACCAAATTCATGGGCAAAAGTATTCACATTATTGGAAGTAAGAACCAAAGAGAATTTCGAACAATTGTCGAATGATACAGCATTTCATTCATATCTAAATGGCTACTCAGATGTGCGACTGCAAGTTAGCAATGGCGAATTAGGTAAGACTGCCCAGTTTTGATTATCTTATATGGGTCATGTTTGGTTGCTGTTGTCTCTCCTAAATGCAGTTATGACAAATAATTACTATCTGTACGGAACATGTCTCACTCGAATGGCTGACCTGTTCTTTGGTTTTGATGGGCAGAATTATGCAAGATATCTTACCTACTTTTTCTGTTTTCTTGGCAAGCAGAGAAGAATCACACCCTGGAGTAACCGGGCTGATTAAGCTAGGTCATATAAGTTTTGCAAGATCCCTTGTGCCTGGAAAGTTGTGGGCAGTATACACAGCAATAGAGGAGATATATATGAAGCAGACAAAATCGCATGTAGGAGCAGGATGAAGCGCGGCTGGCATATCTGGTATCTTGAATAACTATGATGCACATCGACGCTGTGGAAAGACGGTACATGAACGAGCAAGATATGTGGAAACAATGCTCCAAATGGCAGGTATTATAGACGAGACAGACAGGAACAATAGACATTGGGATGTCCGTCCTTCACATGTACGGAAAAGTGATGTAATGGAGTCCATAGAAAGCTTCATAAATCCGTTCAGTCTCGATTATAATGATAAGCTGTACCGTATCGGGGCTGGTGCTCCTGCACCTGTCAATATCCAAACTGATATCATGGCTGCTGAGGCAATTGGGAAGCTGGCCAAAGAGACTTTTATAACAGAGAGACTTGAAAGGTATGCGGATTTATTTGAAACAATAAAAAAGCATTCAAACATTTAAAACGTTTTCTGACACGACGAAGAGTGTTCTTGGCAAAACTTCAAATAATCGTTAAATAGAGCAAGACAGCAAGGAAATATTACCTTCCAGTTATTGGTGCTATCACAGAATAAGCCAGAGAAACTTGATATTGAAGAACTGTTACATTATCCACTTATGCTGGTACCATCATCAACTGGCTGATGGGTACCTGTTGAAAACAGACAAAAGTTAAGGGTTGTACTACTTAACCAAGGCAATATAAATGCAAAGACCACAAAACGCTGAACATTGAAGATGAAAACGCCACTTCTATTGTAAGAAAGGGGTAACAGTAACATTTAAACAAATAAGCCAGAAATTGTCTTGATATTTGTATAGTAGGGAAATCCAATGTAATATTCAGTACGGACATGTACAGGGAAAATTCCATCAAATCAATGGGAAGAACGCGCATAGGGTCTGGAGAGAAATGTATAATCAAGGGTAAAAAAAAAAGGAAACCTGAAAAGTGGAAGGAGTTCCTCAGTAATAACGAATACAAACAGCAACTAGTGCAACTGATGCTGAAAGTCTGCGGACGTGATACATTTAGTTCAAAACTACTTAATAACATGGTCATTGCTATTTGTAAGGGCAAGGCTTACGAATTAACATCTACTGATGACAACACAGTGCTGATTTCAGGGATACAAGCCATAGAATCCGACAAAGAAGAAACCGACAGAAGGGGTTGTTCTCTGTTGTGCTTATGCAACAAAAGAGGGCTATGACATTGTGAATATCAGAAGACCATCTAGCGATGAATTTTTCATTCTCCTGTACTATGCCCAAATCATGAAGACATGCATATTATTTGATACTGGTTCTGAAAACAATAGAAAGCTGTGGGACATATCAAAATTGGCTAAGAATTGTACGCCGCTTTACTGTTCTGCCCTTTTGGGTCGTCATGCCTTCACTAAATGTGATACAACGAGTGCAGTCAGAAGAATAGGCACACTAAAGCCATCAGAGGCCTCCAGCAGCAACCAAAATAGCAGGAAACTTTTTAGACCATTAGTGAGGCATGGGACATCGCAGAGGATCGCTTTCTTCAATTACAGGATTTCACCTGCCGCATGTACAAGATTACTCCCATAACACACGTTGACACATTTCGTTTCTATATGTTAATTGCAAAGTGTGGTGATGCAGAGAAAAAGATCAATCCCAAGAAAAACGTTAACTTAACCACCTTACCTCCCTGGAGAGTTTGCCTCCACCAGCACATAAAGCAGCTTAACTATCAGGTAGCTATTTGGAAGCGACCCCACGTACCAAAGCCATACACCCCTGAACCCACTGCGAATAATGGCTGGACTGTATGAAGTGAAAAGAGACTTGCCATCTATGTTGGCTGACATTCTAGAAAAGGAATGTCAAAAGGAAGAGAATGAGCAGGAATACCGTTCCACTGACGAAGATAGCAAAAATGAAGAAGACTCGGCAGATAATAGTTTCAGTGACTAATTAAGAGGAGTTCAAATATAGTTAGTGGATTTATAGTCTGTGGGTAAAACAAGCAACAATAAATACATTTTGAACGCTCTTTTATTGCTCTACACAATTTCGATTCGATGATATGCTCATTTCAAGTGTAGTTTACAATGATTGCATTTTTCATCGATTCTCAAAAAATGGCTCTATTGTCAGTTGGCATAGTAACAATATTCTATTAAATGAGTAAACTTTTACTCATTATATTTGTCAAATCGTGCCTTTTAATCAATCTTAAGTTGTTAAAACTAGAATGTCCCTTTACCGGTGCTTGGTCAGTGATAGCAAGATATAGTTGCAAGAGTTTAAGCTATGGTGAAGATTTGTGACATTTTGACCTCTGCCAACAACATTATGAAACTGATTTGCATGGAAACCATATGCAATCGTAGGCGATGTAATAAGCAACATTTTGAGTGGTCGATCACCAACCGACAACGATTCTATCAAAATCTACTAAATGAATTTACAATGAATACATTTTTCATCGATTCTCAAAAATTGGCTATGCTGTCAGTTGGCATAGTAACAATATTATATTAAATGAGTAAACTTATACTCATTATATTTGTCAAATGGTGCCTTATAATCAATCTTAAGCTGTTAAAACTAGAATGTTGCTAGATTGTAAGCTGTGGCGAAGATTTTGACCTTTTGACCTCGGCCGACCTCATTATAAAACTTATTTACATGTAAACCATATGCAATCGTAGACGACACTATAAGCACCATTTTGAGTGGTCGATTACCAATCTACAATGATTCTATCAAAAGAGATGTCAGTTTTTAATATCCCTACCTTTAATATGGGCTGCTTCACTTTGAGAATTGCCTCTAATACAGCCCATCAAAAACCATATTGAGACCCAGTTTATCACAGGTTAACATACATAATCTTAAAGAGGAAGTTGAGAACTTTTAGAATAATATAGTTGTGTCCATTAGTCGGGGTGGGTGGGGGTGGTATCTAGGTGGGCGCCTCCAGCCCACTGAATAGTACATCTTCACGCATGGCCGTTGTCATTGACATCAATGTTGTCAACATGCCATTGTCCTCATTGTCACCACCACCTTCCCAGGTATGATCAATTACTCTACTCACTCTTGCCTCCAAAATGACGATCGCTGTGATGTTACCAACTTCAATTCGAATGCAAATGTCTCATACCTTGACAATGGCAGCGCGATATAGTGCAAACGCACTAGACAATATTCATTGAATACATGTCACAGGCAATCTAGTTAATAGTTTAGACAAATGTATGTGTGATGGTAATTTGTCATGAACAAGTCGTCTTCATTGACATTCTTCTTTCCTAGAGTGATGACAAATTGATATGTGAAATACCACATCTTCATATTTCTCGGTTGTATATAAAACATGGCACAGTTTGTATTAGCAGAATGGTTACCGAGAGCTGGGTAAAGATGACATATAATGAACCTTTCCATTTAACCACACCCGGCCCATCTCTAGCTAACCTCCACCCACACCTTGTGTTGGGATCGATCGATCTCTCAACTGCCTGACTATCAATTTCCAGAAAACTATACAGGTAAGCTGTTGAATATTTTTTAAACAAAGTTGACTGGGTGCTGTTGCTGTCTATCAACACATGTGTTAAATAGTAGAGGCATACAACGTGCGGACTATTAAGAGGTAAAGAAGAGCCAAATAGAATCATTTATGAGGTAATGATTATGGCGTCATCCTACACGCCGCTTACTTGATTATGACGTCAGATGACGTCAGATGATCGATGGATACTCTGGAAAGGTCCAGTGAGGTGTTATAAGATATGACGTTGTTGGCCAAGTAAAGAAACAACATGTTTATTATTCAATTTTCTCTTCAAGGGTACACGGGAGATACTGATGTGAAGAACCGTGCTTTACTTTGGGAGGCTCCCATGAGTACCTAGGGTTGCAAGAATAGATATGGAGCGCCATTTGAGCTTAGTTATAAATTGCATTCAGCCTAATAAACCTCGCTTTTCTATAATTGAATGGAAGGATGAATTGGACTGAAATGTTAGTCGGAATAGAGTACGGGTAGATGATGGAGCACGTATATCGCTTGATATAATGAGGCTAAATGATGCAAAATATGGACTGTGCAGATCGGGTTTGATGAGATAGCAATGGATGTGGGAATGTGTGGGGATGGAAGAAAGTCGCTCATGACATTACGAAGCGAAACTTGGCCAAGTTGATCGCAAGTTACAGAATTTAAAGTAAATATCTAGTAAGCAAATCACAGAGCTGATAGTCAGAGCTTGTAAAATATCTTAAACTAAGAAGTAATTCGTTGTCTCCTCCCCAATAATGTGAGTCAATTTCGGGTCTATTGATCAAGCAGGATCGCTCTCTTCGTTAATTAGATTGATTCAGGACTGCCTCAGAGACCCAGCTCTTGGCAAAATCAGTGGGGACCAGAGAATTGCAGAACGTATCAGACCAGCAAAGATTGCCAGTTCGTAACAGTTACGCTCCTACAAGAACTCGTCAGTGGGAAAGCACAGCCATTCAACTATTTAGGTTAAGTTGCGATTAAACCATGCCATACAGGCTTCTTGTAGCTCATCGCCCCACACTAATTTGCTTTCATGTTGGATTTGACTAGAAAGTATCTGAATTGTGTCGCCATTGTTGTGCTCTATCCGTGCACGACCGTAAGAGTTTAACGCCAGGTTTCCATCTTATGAGAGAGCAGAGGATCAATCTCGGTGAAAGGGTCAAACCAACTCCGCGTTCAGTCACATGTTAATTAAGAAGTAGTATTGTCGGAATTAAAATGATGCTACCTCCCTCAACTGGTCGGCGTTCGGCGATCCATGGCCCCCACCGCCCTCTCAATCCCTGGGGCATAGGTTGGTGAGACATGTGCATGGTGTATGCCTCTAGATTGAGGCCCAGGGTTGTTGAGCCAGTTGGTTGGTATGCCTCTCGATGGAGGCCCCAGGGATTGAAAGGTCAGTAGGGGCCACGGAACGCCGAACTTCCGCCAGTTGAGGGAGGTTGTATCATTTTAATACCGCCACTACTACTAGGCAAATGATACCACTGCCCTCTCAATCCCTGGGGCATAGGTTGCGGGGTCCACCACGGATCGCCGAACGGCTGCCAGGGATCTAGTATCACACTACTACCACAAGGGTCTGAACGCCCATTTAGAGACAAGCCTCCACAGTGATATACACTTCTGACCTCCATCAACCACAGGGCCGGCCTCTCTCTCTCGCTCTCTATTCTGTGTAGGCTCAGACAAACACGTAGTCTCTGTCAGACTCGCATCGGCATGATGGGACCACCCATAGGGGCTTCCATCTACCTTGACAACACTCACCTGGGAGGAGGCTAAAATGATTAGCATGTGAACCACGGCAGACAGCAGACAACCACGGCCTACCCTCTCCACCCCATAGAAGTGGCAGACAGACTTGATCTCTTCACGTGGGTGAAAGCGGTCGTAAATGTTTCTCCGCAAGTGGTCGACCCAAGGATTGTACTAGGGGTCATCCCGGAAGTGGGCCCACTTGGCATCCAATATCATGACAGTCTCACGCCCTGTGACACTGCTGTAGACGCCAGCTCGAGCCGTATGATGAGAATCATGGCTATATATGAAGAGTTAAACTGAACAGAGTGAAAATCTCGAGAAATACCTGTGCCAGATCGAGCCCTGTTCCATCCGGATCAATATTGATCTTCATCCCCTCTGGGGCAGGGGCTAGCTGCTTCACTCTGCCGCCGTCTAAGAAACGTAGCTCTAGGATTATATGAGTCATTTGCGGGCTAGTGAGTCTGACTCGCTGAAGCAGTTTAACAGCACCCTTGACTTTGGAGGCATGTGACACACCATCTACCCATAGGGTGCCCTCCTGGAGGTTAACAGCTTCTTCTGGTCCATCGAATGGACGACGCAGCAGGAGCTTTCCACCTGTAATCCTGATCCGGTGATCCACCCTCGTCAGGGAGACACCTTCACCTATGTAGGTGAGGAAGGATGATCCCCGATTGTAGAGCTTTCGAACTTTCCCATTCTTTTTCACAACGGTAGAGAGGGGAGTAACCTCTATGTCAATGACTGCGGGAGGCCTATATAGGGCCAACCATGTTTGCCAGTCACGCCCAGGTCCAGCGCGATACCATGCTTAATTCTTCTCAAATATGAACTGCAGGTTTTTTGCCAGGGTCAATAGCAGACCATCATGGGCCATTGGCGGGGCACTGCTCGAATAGGGTTTCACCAGATGAAAGCTGAGGACGTTATTTAGGGTGTTGATGTCTGCCACCTCTGTATCTGAGAACATAATCAACGGCTTGAGGATGTACTTCCTCTTCGGGAAAACGTACCGAAACACGATCTTGTGGCCATCTATGTTGCGACCCAGGCACTCCCTCGAGGTCTGTGAGCAGCTCCACCCCATCACCACCAATGAGGAGGAGGGAGAATGCCTTTGAATTTGCTTCGTACTGTAGGGAGAATGACTTGCCATTGCTCTCTTCTACCTTGGCAGCATCAACTGCGTACACATCTGCCAGGTCAGCAAGACCAGTCGAGTGAGCAAATATGTGTTCCATAGCACGCTATAGCAGTGGTTTAAACAGGAGGTATAACCATGCCGATTGTCCGACTGCTGCTCTCCGGCGGTGGTATACAGTACCATGTAAAATGGGTCCTCTTCGAGGTGCTCCAGCAGGGCACAACATACATACACGCTGATGTGCTACATCAACCTCCGGGCAGTGCACACAGCCACTCACTGGTAGAAGTCGGCCGGAACGTGATAGAGTATCTCTCAGGCGCCAACAGCAACCTATGGAAAGCTATCAGGCCTAGCCTGTTCACACCTGTAAATCACCTGTTTGACAGCCCCTCCATTAACATATATGCCAGCATGGATGGGATAGCAGACGCCTATTTAGAGTTTACACTCTTATTACTCATTGACCTGACATGATATCACACCAGGAATATCTGACCTTTGCCGAGATGATGAAGAGCCTGCTACAGGGTTGCCCTTCATGACCCCTGCACCGATAAAGGCCTTAAACGGACAGATGCTGTGTCTTCACAGACGAGGATGAGCCAGATGTCATACAGTGGGAAGAGGAGATGGCGCAGAATTGTAAGACCAAGAAAGCCATCCAGCGGTGGACCTACTATCCTGGTCATATGGTGAAGTTCCAGATGTCACGTCTCAGAAAGCTACTGGCACCCGACATAGTGCTGGATGACCTCTGTCCAGGTGACGTCTGTCTCGAAACCAGCAAGCTGGCACGGTTCGCCAGGCTCTCCAAATGTACCCTTCTAGGACTCATGAGCAGATTCTGCAGGTAGGTATACTATGGCAAAATCAGAGTGGCGGAAGCAACCAGAAATATACTCCTCACTGACGGCTGATGAGGGCGGTACCATCCACGGCTGGCGACTCCAGCAGATAGATACCATCAGACAGAATCTCGGCCATGAGGCAGAAAAGTGCAGCAGAATGCGCCGGCGATATAAGACAGCCTACTACGTCCTCGCGCGTACAACCGCCGCTGCGGGTGTGATTGGTGCCAGTGCTGGCGTGGCAGCTGTGGCCGCTCTCGCTACAGGGCTGGGGGCCATCGTCGCCATCCCGCTGGGTGGCGTGACACTAGGCGCCACTGTCGTGGCCACGGGCTTGGGCTAGGGCAGCTGCAGATCACAAGAAGGCTGGAGAAGCATGCTAAGTACATGGCACTGGCACAGAGTATGCTACGGACTATCGACGAGTCTGTCAGCAAAGCTCTCGAGGATGGCCAGGTCACTGATGAAGAGTAGCACCATATGTTGAAGGTTCAAGCCCTGTACCGCACGGAGAAACCTATAGTGAGACAGCAATACCTCAAAGGTTCCAGCGGGAGGGTTGATATTGAGGAGTTAAAAAACGAGATCTTACGGCGAGGTCGCCTCGCTGGTCTCTGGAGTCGATACGACAACAAATAGTGTGCTGCCTGTACGGTAGCTTTAAGAACAGCAGTATAGATGGCCTTCCCACTGAACCTCACACAGTCCTTCGGAGCCAACTGCCCTTCCTGGGTACACACTTGACTGGCCTGAGAGGTCTACTGGATGATATACCAGAGCTAACACCGTTCAATATCACAATGGATGGACGGTCCCGAACCAGCATCTCCATCAAACCACGACCGCTGACCATCTGCCCCATCACCATCAAGAATGTCAAGCAAGCTCATACTTGGATGGCTGCTCCAAGCCACGTATACTGGAATCAGCAGCTGAACTTTGCCATGTGGTGTGCCACGATAGGATGTGGAGTAAGTTCCACCCTGCTTCACTCCTATTCTGGTACTCCTGAAGCTGTGGTCATCGCCAGCTGTCCCTGATTCCACGTGTACTTCACGGTGCGACGAATGCTCCATGAGCTTGGTGCAAGCCTCCCTGATACAAACGCCTTCGACCCACAGCTCAACAGTCATAGCGTCTTTGCGGCCAGCAGACAACAGAGAGAGTTCAGCACTCACTCAGACCTTCGGTGGTGACAAAAGCGGTCTAGGGGTTATGCACGGTGACCCGAGACGTGACTACTCATGATTCCCCTATCGAACCCCCTGATGAGTAGGCCGTTGGAAGACAACAACATTCTCATTCGATCCAGACTCTGACCCTGGAGCGCTGGTGCAAAATATGTGCATCACTGGCTTGTGGCAGGACTATCCAGATGTCTGGAAGTACTTTGTCCCACACACCACCTCAGGCCTCACACCCGCAGGGATCGTTCGGATCAACCAGTCCCTAGAAGCACTGTGCTACTGCCTCCTTACGGCACAGATCCAGCTGTGGCATTCCATAGATGGTGTCAGCGGAGCAGAGGTCCAGGCCATGTTCATCAGTCTCGTTGAGGATATGATCATCGTGGCAGACCCCAGTAGTCTTATTACTAAGTTGCAGAAGGGGTTGCAGAAGGCCCATCACAAACTTGACTTTGTTATTTCGCCACACCTATGGTTGATTCCGAGCAACATGATCGTGAACATCGAGTCCATCCAACACAGGGACTATAACAACATTGATAGTCGAGTGGAGTTCCCCTAGTGTCCACTTCGGCTTCAACACGGCCATCACCCCACCTAGTATGAGCCATACAGTCGTTCCGACCCTGACACTGCAGCCACTCGACGTGGCAGCTCCAGGCGCCCCGACACTGTAGCCAGTCGACACGACACTGCCTCCTGTGGTAGCTCTATGTGTGGTGTCAGGCCTAGCTATCGTGGCACTCTGGATCAGCCTACTCCACCGCTAGTAAATCAGCTATAAGACTATCATGACTCTCTACAGTAGCAGTGGGGACCAGGGTGAGACACTGGCCCAGCTTGATATGCCCTACAGCCCCTATACCCACTGCCAACTTGCACCTCCAATGCCTGGAGGGTTCGGCAGCGCATCCTTTTTCCAGCTTGTAGTATCGCAGAGCCGTGTTCAGCTCGGAGTCCTGTGAGGCCATGGCGGTCTGCGACCGCTGGAACACATCTGACAGATACTCCCAATCCTTGTAGAAACCTTTAGCTCACAGGAGCTGCTCGACGATAATCCCGTCCATGATAAGGTATTCGAGGAAGCAGATCTGTCCCTTGCCAAATCCTAGATAGAGCTTCACAGCTGTCAGCTACAACCGCACACATGTCTGTACCATTCGACAGTAGGCCGGCCGATGCTTGCCAGGTGGTGCTGATCATTGCCCCATCAGGACATGGGAGAAACATCTTGCTGCGGGCTCTCATGGCCGAACATCTACACTCTCAATACATCCTTCTGGTGTCTGACTCCGCAGCTGAGGTGGTTGACAGTAATGATCAATGGTACAATGGCCCAATCATCAAGATGCAGAACCTGCAAGCACTGATTGAGAAGCTGTTGGCAGCCCGACTGACAGAACGACTTGTTCTAATTATTGATGACCCTGCAATGGACCAGATGACAGACACCCACCTCAGCAACATCACCAGGCACATCCGGCACACAAAGATAACTGTCTTCTTCCTCTTTCAGAAGTACACTCATGAGATCTCACCACACATCCACCACAATACCCGGTTGCTATACTTCAGCTCCAAGTATGGACATGCCCTGCTCGAAACCATACGGCAGCCTAACCCTCAAGGAGACCAAAGGGGACTTTATCGCAGGTGTACAGAGGGCAGCTGAGCTGTATCACTTCATCTTCAGCAACAAGGAGACAGGTGAGCTGTCACACTTCAAGCCATCTCTGGAAAAGGCACAGACCTGCACCTACAAGCTGAATCCAGCCAGGAAACTAGCCTGCTCTAAGTGTCATCGCTGACAGACTGTCGCAGCTGCAGCAACTTTTTTTTCATTCATCAGAGGGCTAATGATCTTCGTCCGCGGTCTCCGCTACTTCGTCAGATGCTTGAGGATCTTCGTCAGATGCTTGAGGAACTTCGTCAGAAGCTTGAGGAACCTCGTCAGTTTCGTCAGAAGCCTGTCGCTTAAATTCTACCCACTGAGGGTCAGAGTCTAGGGCTCTCTTCTTCTGGAACGTCTCATGGAAGATCCACTTTTTCCATGCGCGACTAGCATCTGACTTGCGAGTGGATTTGATGAGTCCTGGTAGTTACCTGGGAATTTCAGAAATGCTGGCAGATTACTGTCCAATCTCCTGTGCCCTCTTTCGTTGAAGATGTGCTCAACAGCCTCATTGCTGCCAACAGTGAGCGCCTCCTGAGTACCTTCTGCATGACCGGTGCCGTGGCTCTCTGCTACAGTGGCACTGACCTCCTCTCTGAAGTAGTTCTTTGCTCCAGACTGGAAGCTATCCAGTATATCTCGCTCTTCCTGGCTAAGGAGGCTAAATACGGCAGCTCACTTCCCGACCATTAGCAGATCTTTGGGTTCGATCCTCGCCCTTTGGAGAGCTAGAATAACAGGACTGTTGGTTTGGGCCACAGGAGGTAGGTTGTGTGACCTGCCCTGGGTGCTGTAAAACTTCCGGTAGTTATCCGAGTCAGGAGTTCTTGTGTACTACGAGCTGGTGCTTCTCCCTCTATGGCGGCCAGTATCGGCGCATCAGATGGAGGTGTGACCTTGGCTCGCTCGTGGATAATGTTGATGTCACGAAGCAGTCCTCAGAGCCTGTCACAGTGGGACAGTGCACGCCATGGCCGCCGTGCTGACTGTCGTGCCGACTTGGCTGGCAGCCTATAGAAAATCTGCTGGAGAACTTTACCAAACATGGCAGCCGTGTAACCCCTCTATATAGCCAGACCCCAGACCTTTAACATGCTGCAGTATGTGCAACATCCAGATGGGGCCATTTAACCCGTGACATCACACCGCACTGATCCACGGAAGGACTGCCTGACGGTCATTCGACCAGTATACATGATGAGAACCCGTTGTCCACTGCTGGGAAGTACATTGACTTTGCAATCTCGGCACAGATCCACGTGATCAAGAGCATGACACTCGAGTTCACGCTTCAGAGCATAATAGAACAAATCCCGAACCAGCATCTCTATCAAACCACGACCGCTGACCATCTGCCCCATCACCATCAAGAATGTCAAGCAAGCTCATACTTGGATGGCTGCTCCAAGCCACGCATACTGGAATCAGCAGCTGAACTTTGCCATGTGGTGTGCCACGATATGATGTGGAGTAAGGTTCTGAACACATGGGAGATCGTGCAGAGCAACAGCACCGTGGACACCACCTATGTGAACGATGAGTACTAAGTCGTAGGTCCGCTGGCTCGTGGCCCAACTTTCTATGTGAAGGGAAAGGGGTACTACGCTGTGGGGTGCAATGAGGGGTTCATGGAATTCGAACTACGGGCAGGTGTCGAGAAGCCTGTGGCAGTTCCACTCTTAGCCATCATCGCGAACACACACGTGAATGCGGCTGCCATGCGGGATGGGCTATTCCTCCGGGTGTACACTGAGCATCTCGCAGATTCGACGATGAATGCTCCAAGACTTCATGTCTGGCATGACGAGAATGACCAGGAGCTGAAGCAAACAGGTAACAAACAGCGGATTATGCATGTGGAGCGGGAACACCAGAAGGTCCAAGCCACAGCTAACCAACGTATAGAGCTGACATTGCACCGTAGTGCATCAGACTCTGTCACTGTTGCGGTCCTGGTTCAGAAGGGAGGAGCCATGCAGCAGGTGGATAAGCTAGACGACTTCAAGCTTGTCGTGGCTGCGACCAATGTTCTTGGTGATGTAGGCGAGCTGGCTGAAAGCCAACTCTACAGACAGAAAAGTCATATACACTTCTGCGCCTAACCAGTGGAAGCGACGACCTCGAGTCGGCACTCGAGGGCCGTCCCCACCTCGGGGGCAGGGACATCCCACCTAATCAGGGCAACCGGCTCAGCTTCAACATCGGAAACCTCATAGATGGGACTCGCTCATTAGGTGTGATGGTACTTTACTTTGGCTATGCTAAGGTATGCGTGTCGAACACATCAGGTATTCAGCTTGAGCATGCGTAGAGCACGACTCCTGTCATCACCGCTGCAGCTGCCACCACCACTATAAGCTCTGCTGTCTTCTGACCTGTCGATGCTTCATAGTCGAGCATTGGCTCAGATATCTTTTCAACCTCGTAGTACTCATCGAGACTCTCATCTGCCTCTTTGAGGCTCTAGTTGGCCTGAGCACGGAGTTGTCGTCGGCGTGCCTCCCTCTGGCGCATATGTCTAGTGCTTTGCTGTACTCAAACTTCTCCTTAGACAGCTTCTGCATCACCTGGTTATGACGCTCACGCTCGACCTCTGCCACCTTCTTGTTGGCGAAGCTGAGTCCCCAGTTCGCTAAGTCAAACACGCCCGCATTCAAGATTGCGGAGGCCATGCTATAGACCACAGTTTAAACCTACTCTGTAACTGCCCCAGCGACGGATCCCCAGAGCGATGCATGAACCAGAGGCTGATCCAGTAGAGGATATAGATGATGAGGACTATGAGGAGGACTATGGTGAGAATAATGATTATGATGCAGACGACTACGATTGTGCGGAGACCACGGGTGAGTATGAGGATATAGAGCCTGATTCCTGCAAGCTAGTACACAGAGCGAAAATAATCTATCGCACTTACATGAAAGGTTATATCGGTCTGCTGGCAACAGTTGGGGCTCTGCTCACTCTGTTCACAACGAAGGCTGGTGAGATGGTCCGCAGGATCGCCAACAATGCCCTCCATGGGATGGAGAAGATTCTGAAGCCATACCAGCCATCGCCTCAGGAGTAGGTACGTTCTTCGGAGTCACAGGACCTTGGCTACCATACGTTACCATAGTGCTCACGGCCATCTGTGCCGCCGAACATTTAAGCTGTACTATATAAGGATGGCATCTCTGTACGACCTGGACAAGTCCCTGAACTTCTGAGGGTTGGTCGATAAACTACTGTTCAGTGAGGATCCAGCAGAGATTAGACGCCAGTGTATGGAGGTGTGTGAGGAGGTCTTCAGTGATGGTCGAATGAATGACGGCCGTCTGTTCATCTGTTTAGAGTTAACCCAGGCTGTGCATGACAGAACGGGAGTGGACGTCAGTGATGAAATCTGGGAGTTCTACTATCAGCCTGGTGGATATTACCGTGAGCCCCCTCAACTATTCGAGGCTGCACGTCGCAAGGGCCACAACTTCACATTGGAGACAGTTAGCCAGTGACTCAGCCGCCAGGCGATGTGGCAGATATACAGACCTCGTCCACGGCACATCAGGCATGCCCATTTCGAGGAAACTGTCCCGAACAGAGGTCACCAGGCAGATGTTCTATTCCTTCCACACGACTCGGTTGGTCGTAAGGGCTACAAGTATGCCCTCACCATCGTCAATTTCGCCAGCAGGTACAAGATGGCCGTACCGCTCACAGACAAGTCAGTTGGCCAGGTGGCCCAGGCATTCCAGGGTGTCTACGAGGCCTCGAAAAATCCCCTCCAGTGGCCGGACTTGTTGCAGGTGGATGAGGGTAAGGAGTTCAGAGGGGAGACTGCAGCCACAGTGTGGCAGTTAGGCGAGGCGAGGTAGGGCATCACCGTGCGAGGCTATCGTTGAGTGGTGGAATCTGACACTGGCAGAGAGATTGTTCCCACACCAATATGCCCAGGAAATGGCCACGCCGAGTGAACGTTTTAGAGTTTGGGTGAGAGGGCTGCCTGTTGTTGTGGAGAGATCCAATGCCGATGTTACTAGGCTAATCTGGAAGAAGCCAGTAGAGGCTATCAGACACTCTGCTGGCCACAGCTCTAGAGGATCGAACAAGGGAGAGGAGTGCCTACCACCTGATTCTCTGGTTCAGTACCTGTATGAGCCTGGTGAGCTGGAAGGTGGTCGACGGCGGGCAACAGATCCTATCTGGTCGATAGATGTTCACAGGCTTGACAGGTATGTGGAGGCGGAGCGGTGGCCTACACTTTACTACCTGGCATGCCAGCACGGAGTGCCTAGGCGACCATTTGCCTAGTCCTTGAAGACACACAGCTACCACCCCCTATGGTACTAACATGATACTCGATGGGCTCGGTATGGATCCCATCTGGCAGCACATGCCGCTTATCATAGTAAGCAGAGAGTCCAAGCTTTTCCAGCGCATACGTCACCATACCCTGGTTGCGCATGCGTAGGCCTCAGTTTTTAGCTCTGTCCACCCCACCATGTAGGGTGCTGTAGAACCTCTGCCAAGAGACCTCATTCTGCCACTTTGACATTCCTTAGCCGAGCACTAACTTGCAGCTGTGCTCTCCACATAGTATCATTTGGAGCAGAGAGCGATGCCACGAGAGCCTTCGAACTCGAACTTGAACAGTCCCGCAGTCCGTCCAGACCATGTGTCCCAAGCTAGCCAGTCAGGCTTATGAGCCTGGTACTCTGCTCGTATCTCAGGTCGAATGATGTCGTCGAGGTTGGAGCCTGCTATAGCGATATACGTGGAGTCAGTGTCCATCTGCGGCTATCCCCACATGGAAGGGCCTTCGAATTGTGATTCTCGGCTTGCGACTCTGGAGCTCGTATGACTCAACGATCTCCTCGAGATCTTAGAACCATGCACTACACAGGGCCTTGTCTACCACGCGTTCATCCTTCGTGATACTGGTGTTGCTATGACATTCTAGGGGTGTGTAGAGATCTGCCAAGAGCGCTTGCTTTGCCCTTATCTACATCTCCCGAGTGGTGGGCCTAGTAACATTCTCCATGAACAACTCGAATGGGTGCTTGGCCTCATAGTCTATGGTGCAGTATGCAGCAGTGATCTCTGGGCCATGGGTTATATACCCCTTGAGGGTCGGGGTGTACAGCAGCCGCTTCTTGCCAGAGAGGGCACCAACCAGCTTCTATATGGTGGGCCGCTTCCTCCCTGTTCGCCCTACATATGTCAGCATCTCAGAGGAGATTGCCTCTACCGGGATCTCACGGTTATAGAAGAGAGGAGGCATTTCCTCGAACTTTGCCCACAGAGCCATGGGGACCTCTTTATCCACCTCAGCAAACCCAAACCAGCTGTCTGCTAGGAGAGTCTCCTTAAAGCTAGCTACCCCACTGGCACCAGACCAATGGCGCACTTTCTCCTTACCACATGGCATCTCTTTGGCCATCGTTGACAGGTACAGAGCATTAGCGTCGCAGCCAAGTAGACGTTGGCAGACCCGCTCACTCTGGCGGATTCGAGTCACACCAGCCTCGTGGTATTTGGTGAACACGATGCCGGGACCGCCAACACCAGCACCATTCAGCATCTTGTAGGCTTCCTTGTCTGGTGAATAGAGACTAACATCTGGCATGTGCTGAGCGGTTCCACATAGGAGGTACTGCAGTGACACACCTGGGAGAGACACTGCATCTTTGAGGATGTCTATTTATTGTTCTGTTTAGAACTCCCGCATCCGCTCTAGGGCTTCAATGAATGGACTGACGTCCACGTTGCATTAGTATCGCAGACATTCGGCGAATGTCCGCATCACATGCTCGCTGAATGTCTGGTTAAACTGTTTCCACTCTGTTCATTTCAAGCGGTAGCCACCCTTGAACTTAGATGTCCATGCTGAGTAGTCAGGAAGCCCTGGATAGTTAAGCTTCCCATGTGTGTCAAACTATTCATACGAGAGCCAGCTCTTCTGCTGTGTACACCCGTTAGCGTTGACCCATACCTCATACGAGACTCATGGGCCGACGTAGTTCAGCACATCGAGAAACTGTAGTTCAGGTGTTATGGGGAACATGGTCTGACTAGCCTTCTTGGCGTCTTTCACTGTACCTGTACTGTCAGTCAGCTCATCTACAAAGTACCTCTTGATGAGGTGCAGGTCATACCGCCCAGAGTTGAACCCCAGTACATGCACTTGGTCACACCACTCGTTGATCAGTCGCTGTGGGAGCTTGTCCAGGTCTGTCGGTATATACTGTGCCCTAACCCTTGTCTGGATTAGAGATGCTCGCCGTTGGATCTCCAGCATGAAATCTCTGATCAGTTCTTTGGGGTCAGGATTGCAGAGGTGAGTGGGCTCACTGGTGGCGCTCTCTAAGGAGCAGCCATCTGACACAGAGATAGGTATGTGAGTACTCTCGATCGTAAGAGTCTCTGTAGGATAAGTCTTGATACCATCTAGAAGTGCTTCGAAGTCATAAACTATGAAGTGTGGGTATGGGACAGTCCGAACCCGTTTATGGATGATTAGGCAGCGTTTTATACAGCACTCCCACTGTACCACAAGCGTGCATCCAGAGGCTCCCAGCTTCAGCTCTCTCAGGACTGACTTGCGGTATCTTTGCTCGGCATCCTCACCTCGCTGGTGCTATGGACACCCGTGCCAGTGACAGCCATGGAACTGGTAAACAGTGTTGGTGGTCGGATCATAACCATCTACGGGAGCGCCCTCGATCCAACGCTCGCCACCATGCCCACACTCTGCATGGTGTATGTGTACGCCTCTGTTTCTCGACTCATACTCGACCCAACGAATAGCAGCCAACTGAATGGTTGTGGCGGATATAAGGCGTTCTCATACGCAGACTGTGGCACCTCAACCTTCTCGCCAGGACACACGATTTTTGTTTTGCCACCTGTACAGTGATCAGCGTGGCATTGAAGATTGCATGCCTGTGTAAACTTCTGCTGACATTGACTGCTTGGCGATCGACTTGGTATAGAAGGCGTGGTGGTCCCACACTCCGATTGTCATGGTGTCACGGTAGCTCTCGCTCCTCGGTGGACTGCTAGACATCTCCAGAGACACATGTTGTCCCTGTAGGTGTCGAGGGCAGTCCTACCCTTCTTCTGTCGTAGCCAGTCTTGGAGGGGGCCTGTCCCAAGCAGAGGATGGCGGTCGATGACAGCCCTGACCTTAAGGTTGATTGATCGAACGAAAGCCCACTTGGTGCTGGGTCGCTCGATATTGTCTGTGTCGAGGCGGGCTTGCTCTCTTGCTGCCACCCAGTCCTGAGCTGCTCCTATCGTGTCCAGCCACGGGCTTCCTGGACCATTCTTGTGGAAGAGCATCACCCTACCGTCTTCGATATGACGGATACGATACGTATGGGTGTAGTGGAGGTAGAACGCGTTCTGGACAGTCTGCTGGATCTTTTGCAGGATCTGGCCTGTGAGGTCTCCTTCTAGACCTCTGAAGAATGTCAAGCGTACTGACTGGCGTTCTCTATCCTCTGTCTCCCTTTCGCCTCATGCTCCGGGCTAAGAGTTCAGACCTCGGCCCCCTTATGCTCCGGGCTGGGGTCAGATCTCGGCATTGCTTAATGATCTCGCATTTGAGACTTAAGCACTCCAGTGGATGGACCTCCATCCGCCTCGCCACAGTCTTGGCTCGCAAACTAGCAGGCACCTCCTCGTCCAATTGCCGACGCTCACGTATCCGCTGCACGTTCGTGTGGGGATTCCAAGGATCCTCTTTGGTAAGTGCTGGAAACCTTTCCATATTCATTGCTCGGGCGAGTCCCTTCTTCTACCTCGGTTAGTATCAGTTCCTTCTACATTTGGCTTATTAACTGTATTCGTATGATCGACAGCCCATTAACTGACCAATACAAGTAATATATTCGTTTGATCGACCGCCCATTAACAGACCAACACAAGTGATATATTCATAAGATCGACCGCCCGTTTGTACTAAAATGCGTTGCACTGGTAAATAATGAAGTCACTCTAAATAACTAACTCGCAACTTTTCGGAAATATATCTTTTGTCTCTCTTTTTGCTCGCGTATCTGTTCTCGGAAATGCTCTCGCCTCATGATATACCAAGCATAGCGCTATTAAACGTAGCATCCACTTTCGCGGCCAATTCATTATGGATATCGTTCCGTCTCTTTGTTCTGAAGATTGGCTAGCGATTGACGCGCAGTTGCGGAAATGGACAGACGTCGCGTAGCCACAGATCTACTCCTTTTCCTGCTACTCGTTGTGAAATATTTCATTAGTCAAAGGAGAGCTGACTCAGAGCAGATGGCACCACCACATCACTACCATCACCTAAAACCCAACCAACACCACCACCAGATGCACAATCACAACAACAGCCGTCAAGGCCAACGCTGTCAACGCTAACACCAACACCAACACAACTACCACCAACACCACAACCACCTATACAACAACATCATCATCATCATCGTCGTCGACGCCGTCGTCGTCGTCGTCGTCGTCCTCGTCGCTGCCGACGACGACAACAACAAAAACAACAACAACAAAAGCAACAATAACAACGACAACAACAACAACAACAACAAAAACAACAATACCGCCACCATCACCATCAGTAGCAGTAGCAGCAGCAAAATTATCGCTAGTAGCAACTGCAGCAGCAACCACTACACCACAACTACCACCTTCACCACCACCACCACCACCACCACCACCACCACCACCACCACCACCACCACCACCACCACCACCACCACCACCACCAACAACAACAACAACAACAAGAACAACAACAACAGCAGCTATGCCACAATCACAGCGCACTTTCAGTATATGTGATTGCAGCAGCACATGCGGAAGCCGCATCTAGATACCTCGATATACCTCAATATATGGATTGCTGTTTTAGTCGTCATGACAATTATCCCATAAACATTTGCTATATCATGCCACTTAACAGAGCTGCTTACCTGCCGGTCGGCATACATGCCTGCCTCCATTCATACATGCCTGCCCTCCTACCAGCATGCATGCCTGTCTGCTAACCTGTATGTTTATATGGATTTTTATTTTATTGATGCACTGGCAATGTGCGGCTTCAATTTCGATGTGCTAACTTAGCCGACAATCATGCACCCATTAGTTTAATTTGTTGATCACCATCTCCTGGTCGGGGGATCGAACCACCATTCTGCAACTCCGCATAGCATCAGCAACCAGACATCTTTCCAGTGGACCACCGCACCAAGACTAAAAGTCAAGAATTGGCCGACCAGCTTTCACATGTCTGATATACTAACACAATGACGATTCATATGGGACTATCTGTGGATGCACCTGCCACAATTCAATCGTAGGCTATTATGCCTATTGTACTCTGACACCAGGACGGCTCCGGCAGTATATGTATTTTTATTTTATTGATGCACTGGCAACGTGCGGCTTCAATTTCCATGTGCTAACTTAGCCGACAGTCACGCACTCATTAGTTTAATTTGTTGATCACCATCTCCCGGTTGGGGGATCGAACCGCCATTCTGCAACTCCGCATAGCATCAGCAACCAGGCATCTTTCCACTGACCCACCGCACCAAGACTAAAAGTCAAGGATTGGCCGACCAGTTTTCACATGTCTGATATACTGATACACTGACGATTCATAAGGGACCAACTGTGGATGCACCTGCCACAATTCAATCCTAGGCTTTTACGCCTATTGTACTCTGACTCCAGCACGGCTCTGGCAGTATATGTATTTTTATTTTATTGATGCACTGGCAACGTGCGGCTTCAATTTCCATGTGCTAACTTAGCCGACAATCATGCACCCATTAGTTTAATTTGTTGATCACCATCTCTCGGTCGGGGGATCGAACCACCATTCTGCCACTCCGCATAGCATCAGCAAACAGGCATCTTTCCACTGGACCACTGCACCAAGACTAAAAGTCAAGGATTGGCCGACCAGCTTTCACATGTCTGATATACTGACACACTGACGATTCATATGGGACTATCTGTGGATGCACCTGCCACAATTCAATCCTAGGCTTTTTACGCCTATTGTACTCTGACTCCAGCACGGCTCTGGCAGTATATGTATTTTTATTTAATTGATGCACTGTCAACGTGCTGCTTCAATTTCCATGTGCTAACTTAGCCGACAGTCATGCACCCATTGGTTTAATTTGTTGATCACCATCTCCCGGTCGGGGGATCGAACCGCCATTCTGCAACTCTGCATAGCATCAGCAAACAGGCATCTTTCCACTGGACCACTGCACCAAGACTAAAAGTCAAGGATTGGCCGACCAGCTTTCACATGTCTGATATACTGACACACTGACGATTCATATGGGACTATCTGTGGATGCACCTGCCACAATTCAATCCTAGGCTTTTTACGCCTATTGTACTCTGACTCCAGCACGGCTCTGGCAGTATATGTATTTTTATTTAATTGATGCACTGTCAACGTGCTGCTTCAATTTCCATGTGCTAACTTAGCCGACAGTCATGCACCCATTGGTTTAATTTGTTGATCACCATCTCCCGGTCGGGGGATCGAACCGCCATTCTGCAACTCTGCATAGCATCAGCACCCAGACATCTCTCCACCGGACCACCGCGACAAGACATAACTTCTCAGGTTAGCAGACCAGCTTTCACATGTCTGATATACTGACACACAGGCAATTCATATTGGACTATCTGTGAATGCACCTGCCACGATTCGATCCTTGGTATCTAAGCCTATTATACTCTTGGAGATGTTCTTGGTATAGAAGGCGTGCTGGTCCCACACCCCGATGGTCATGGTGTCACGGTGGCTCTCGCTCCTCGGTGGACTGCTAGACATCTCCAGAGACGCATGTTGTCTCTGTAGGTGTCGAGGGCAGTCATACTCTTCTTCTGTCTTAGCCAGTCTGGGAGGGGGCTTGTCCCAAGCAGAGGATGGCAGTCGATATCAGCCCTGACCACAACGTTGATTGATCGAACGAAAGCCCACTTGGTGGTGGGTCAATCGATATTGTCTGTGTCGAGGCGGGCTTGCTCTCCTGCTGCCACCCAGTCCTGAGCTGCTCCTATCGTATTCAGCCACGGGCTTCCTGGAGCATTCTTGTGGAAGAGCATCACCCTACCGTCTTCGATGTGATGGATACGATACGTATGGGTGTAGCGGAGGTAGAATGCGTTCTGGATAGTCTGCTGGATCTTTTGCAGGATCTGGCCTGTGAGGTCTCCTTCTAGACCTCTGAAGAATGTCCAGCGTACTGACTGGCGTCCTCTATCCTCTGTCTCCCTTTCGCCGAGACGCTGGTCGGCAATGTTTTCGCCTTCTCGCCTCATGCACTGGGCTAAGAGTTCAGACCTCGGCCCCCTTATGCTCCGGGGTGGGCTCAGACCTCGGCATTGCTTAACGATCTCGCGTTTGAGAGTTAAGCGCTCCAGTGGATGGGCCTCCATCTGCCTCGCTACAGTCTTGGCTTGCAAGCTAGCAGTCACCTCCTCGTCCAACTGCCGATGCTCACGTATCCGCTGCACTTTCTTGTGGGGATTCCAAGGATCCTCTTTGGTAAGTGCTGGAATCCTTTCCATATTCATTGCTCGGGAGAGTCCCTTCTGCCACTCCTCAGCACGGACCTGTCCAATCATCTGGAGCAGGTCGGCTTTCTTGGCCTTAAAGTAGACTCTAAGGCCGAATTGCTTTGCAATAGTGCGAAGCTGTGCAACAGTACTCATGGTGTATGTCCCTGTGGATGCCTGCATAGGGAGCAGGGGCCCCCTGCGTTGGAGAGTTAAGTGCTCCAGCGAATGGGCCTTCATCCGCCTCGCCACAGCCTTGGCTCGCAAGCTAGCAGTCACCTCCTCGTCCAACTGACTAAACTCACGTATCTACTGCTCTTTCTTGTGGGGATTCCAAGGATCCTCGGTAAGTGCTCGAAACATTCCCGTATTCATTGCTCAGGAGAGTACTCTGATTTTAAGATTCATCTCTTGATATAAAATGGATAGATCCGAACTGTTACTCAAGTATACAACGTCATAATGAATCACATCAGTTTTATCTTGACACCACAATCAATAAGTGATGTATCTAGATCCGCAATGAACAATGATTAGTCCGTTAAGTATGTCAATTGTATGTCGTTGATGGACTTGCTATTTAACACACATTTTGGTCAATATGTTGGTGAATATTTTGAAACTAATTTGAGTGGCCGATGCTGCTGCAATAAACAGCAACAGCAACCAGTCAAATTAGATTCAAAATATTCAACTGCCTACATATGTATTACCTTGAAAATGGGATTCTGATAATTTAAGTTTAACGGTATATAAATCGTCTTCAACACTCGCAAAACGTGTGTTGACCTTAACTAGAAAAGTGTGTGATATAGCTTGAAATGTATTCCCCTATTACGTTTCTCTACCTTGTCCCCATTGAGCAAAATGATAAGCACATGCATGCATTTTGTAAAATAAGATTTCGCTACGTGTCTGCCGGAGAAACGGTGGATTAACTTTTTCGCAAGCTTTGTTAGCGAAAGCGTCCTATTTCACAAAAGCGTCCCATTCTATGCCAAGAACACCAATTAACCTATTTCTACAATTATTAGCCGATGCATCTACAAGGAAAAGATGACTGATTTTTCAACAAACGATAGCCAATTATAATATAAATTAGGTGAAGAAACGTGCAATAGTGCTCCTAAACATAATCTCATGGTCAAATCCACTCTTAGCTGGTCAAACACCCCCTCCGTTAGTATCAGTTCCTTCTACTACTGGCTTATTAACTGACCAATACAACTACTATATTCGTATGATCGACCACCCATTAACAGACAAATACAAGTAATATATTCGTTTGACCGACCGCCCATTAACAGACCAACACAAGTAATATATTCGTATGATCGACCGCCCATTTGTACTAAAATGAGTTGCACTGGTAAATAATGAAGTCACTCTAAATAACTAACTCGCAACTTTTCGGAAATATATCTTTTGTCTCTCTTTTTGCTCGCCTATCTGTTCTCGGAAATGCTCTCGCCTCTTGATTTACCAAGCATAGCGCTATTAAACGTAGCATCCACCTTCGCGGCCAATTCGTTATGGATATCGTTCCGTCTCTTTGTTCTGATGATTGGCTAGAGATTGACGCGCAGATGCGGAAATGGACAAACGTCGCGTGGCCACAGATGTACTCCTTTTCCTGCTACTCGTTGTGAAATATTTCATTAGTCAAAAGACAGCTGACTCACAGCAGATGCCACCACCACATCACTAACATCACCTAAAACCCAAACAACACCACCACTAGATGCACCATCACAACAACAGCCGTCAAGCCCACCGCTGTCAACGCCAACACCAACACCAACACAACTACCACCAACACTACAACCACCTATACAACTATCATCATCGTCATCATCGTCGTCGTCGCCATCGTCGTCGTCGTCCTCGTCGCTGCCGACGACGACGACAACAAAAACAACAACAACAAAAACAACAATAACAACGACACCACCAACAACAACAACAACAACAACAACAACAGCAACAATAACAACAACAATACCGGCACCATCACCATCAGTAGCAGTAGAAGCAGCAAAATTATCGCTAGTAGCAACTGCAGCAGCAACCACTACACCACCACCACCACCTACACCATCACCACCACCACCACCACCACCACCACCACCACCACCAACAACAACAATAACAACAACAACAACAACAACAACAGCAGCTATGCCACAATCACAGCGCACTTTCAGTATATGTGATTGCAGCAGCACATGCGGAAGCCGCATCTAGATACCTCGATATACCTCAATATATGGATTGCTGTTTTAGTCGTCATGACAATTATCCCATAAACATTTGCTATATCATGCCACTTAACAGAGCTGCTTACCTGCCGGTCGGCATACGTGCCTGCCTCCATTCCTACATGCCTGCCCTCCTACCTGCATGCATGCCTGTCTGCTAACCTGTATGTTTATATGGATTTTTGTTTTATTGACGCACTGGCAATGTGCGGCTTCAATTTCGATGTGCTAACTTAGCCGACAGTCATGCACCCATTAGTTTAATTTGATGATCACCATCTCCCGGTCGGGGGATCGAACCGCCATACTGCAACTCCACATAGCATCAGCAACCAGACATCTTTCCACTGTACCACCGCGCCAAGACATAACTTCTCAGGTTAGCAGACCAGCTTTCACATGTCTGATATACTGACACACTGACAATTCATATGGGACTATCTGTGGATGCACCCGCCACAATTCAATCCTAGGCTTGTATGCCTAGTGTACTCTGACTCCAGCACGGCTCTGGCAGTATATGTATTTTTATTTTTTTGATGCACTGGCAACGTGTGGCTTCAATTTCCATGTGCTAACCAGCCGACAGTCATACACCCATTAGTTTAATTTGTTGATCACCATCTCCTGGTCGGGGGATCGAACCACCATTCTGCAACTCCGCATAGCATCAGCAACCAGACATCGTTCCACTGGACCACCGCACCAAGACTAAAAGTCAAGGATTGGCCGACCAGCTTTCACATGTCTAATATACTGACACACTGACAATTCATATGGGACTATCTGTGGATGCACCTGCCACAATTCAATCCTAGGCTTTTACGCCTATTGTACTCTGACTCCAGCACGGCTCTGGCAGTATATGTATTTTTACTTTATTGACGCACTGCCAACGTGCGGCTTCAATTTCCATGTGCTAACTTAGCCGACAGTGATGCACCCATTAGATTAATTTGTTGATCCCCATCTCCCAGTCGGGTGATCGAACCGCCATTCTGCAACTCCGCATAGCATCAGCAACCAGGCATCTTTCCACTGAACCACCGCACCAAGACTAAAATATCAAGGATTGGCCGACCAGTTTTCACATGTCTGATATACTGACACACTGACGATTCATATGGGACTATCTGTGGATGCACCTGCCACAATTCAATCCTAGACTTTTTACGCCTATTGTACTCTGACTCCAGCACGGCTCTGGCAGTATATGTATTTTTTTATTTTATTGACGCACTGGCAACGTTCGGCTTCAATTTCCATGTGCTAACTTAGCCGACAGTGATGCACCCATTAGTTTAATTTGTTTATCACCATCTCCCGGTCGGGTGATGGAACCGCCATTCTGCAACTCCGCATAGCATCAGCAACCAGGCATCTTTCCACTGGACCACGGCACCAAGACTAATAAGTCAAGGATTGGCCGACCAGCTTTCACATGTCTGATATACTGACACAGAGACGATTCATATGGGACTATCTGTGGATGCACCTGCCACAATTCAATCCTAGGCTTTTACGCCTATTGTACTCTGACTCCAGCACGGCTCTGGCAGTATATGTATTTTTATTTTATTGACGCACTGGCAACGTGCGGCTTCAATTTCCATGTGCTAACTTAGCCGACAGTCATGCACCCATTAGTGCGTGCGTGCGTGCGTGCGTGCGTGCGTGCGTGCGTGCGTGCGTGCGTGCGTGCGTGCGTGCGTGCGTGCGTGCGTGCGTGCGTGCGTGCGTGCGTGCGTGCGTGCGTGCGTGCGTGCGTGCGTGCGTGCGTGCGTGCGTGCGTGCGTGCGTGCGTGCGTGCGTGCGTGCGTGCGTGCGTGCGTGCGTGCGTGCGTGCGTGCGTGCGTGTGAATGTATGTATGTATGTATGTATGTATGTATGTATGTATGTATGTATGTATGTATGTATGTATGTATGTATGTATGTATGTATGTATGTATGTGTGTATGTATGTATGTATGCCCGGCTGTCTGCCTGCATTTCAGTCTACATTTCAGTCTACCTGTCTACCTGTCTGCCTGCCTGCCTACCTGCCTACCTGACTGCCTTCCTACCAGCCTGCCTGCCTGCCCACCTGCCTGTCTGCCTGCCTGCCTGTACGTTTGTATGTATGTATATATGTCTATCGGTATGTCTGTTTCTCTGTTCGCATGTATGTGCGTGTGTGTTAGGTGCGTGCCTGCTGCGTGCGTTCATATGTACACGTCTGTATGTCCGTATCCATGTGTGTATGAAGATGTATCTAAAACATCAGATCAGATCTGGCCCAATTTGTCTCATAACAATGAATTGGAACCTGACAGGAGAGTCTCCGCTCCTGCCCATGGTCCATCCTAAAAGATAATCCGGATCGGATCAACATTGGAATCTATGGATATCTCGTAAACTACCTAAAGAGTACTATTTCAGGCTATGCTATGATTCCAAAACGTGATCCTAAAATTTCCCATAAATCTAAAGATGTGCGACAAAAATGGGTGCGTGAGATTCAACAATCTCACATTGCTCGTATTATGACCATAAGTGAAGACGCCCGGCTGTTGCACACATTATGAACTCATTGGTATATTAATGTAATTGCCGTAAGATCTTTCGATATACAACATTCCCCTAAGAAAGCATCTCACTTTCATACTCGTATGTTCCTTTCCGTTACTTTACATAAGAATCAAATCACAAGTTGTTTCCTTCGTGCTCCTTGGCTCGACAACTCATATTACCTAGTACATCCGGTTAACCCTTTACATTGTAGCCCTTGGAATTTCCATTATACCAATTCGAAGACAACTATGTAAGAAAGCTCTTGAATACTTTGAAACAAAGTTGACTGAAAGCTGTTGCTGGTAAATTAATTTCAAAATATTTAAAAGAGTATCCCTTATATCATCCAGAATTTGTCATTTCTGGTATGTAAGGAATACATGTGTCCAATAACGAGTCCAATACAGTCCTGACGTCATTATGTGACAGTGATTTGTTGACACATAGCAAACCTTGGACGGCGATATTTGCTGCCGAAAAAATATCCACTTGTTTCATTCCAGATACATGGCTCGAAAACCGAATATGTACACGGTCCTCTCCTTTCAGTGCGCCAATTGCGTACTCCGTCACAATCCAATAAAGTATCCCCGCCTCTTGGCACGCATAGAGGTCATATTACATCAATACCACAGATAGGTTACTATGTGTACAGTGTAATTTCCTAACTAGTATCGGTATTTCCCATTGGTGTATTGCTGACGCTCCATAATCAACATGTGACTACGTTCCTCATTTGTCAGCGGGTCAAATGTGTAATCCATTCTAATGTGATCAGGATGATCAACGACTAAGTTTTTAATAAGTCAGTAAAAAGTATCCTCGAGTCTCTCCCACTTCCAACTACGCTTTTCTCCACCACCCTCGCCCCCCCTCCCACCGCCCCCCGCCCCACCCCCATCACCCGATGTACATTCATCGTCAACACAGGTTTTTCGAAAAATCTAACTTCTAGAGGCATTATAGGGGAAAAGTTGACAAACATATTTTTAAAATGATTTGATGATGCTGACTCCATTTCTGCTGTCTGTCATGTCAAAATGGCTCAAAATCCAAATGGCCGCCATTGGAAGTATTTCAACATACATATTCAGTTTCCACTTGATGTAAAACCAAATATGACAGATAAACCTATTATAAAAGTTGTCTTAACTTATCTGGCATTCATATCTGAGGATCAACAAATATTGTTCCTTCAAATCTTTAACATACTTATGACGGCGAGACAAACATGGCTACTCCATGGCTTTTGCATATCTGGCAGACATATGACGTATTGCACTGTCACCAATAGAATGGTATGCAATTGAAATTTAATATTTATTAACATTTGGGTCTATCCATTATAACCCATCTTCATTGTATCTTGGAAGTTATCACGTGTCGTGTAGCCATAGCGACAATCTTGAAATTCAACATGGCCTGTGAAGCAGGAAGCAAGACATAGATTTCACCGGTCTCACCTTTCCGACGACGGCGGCGTCACGTTAAGTTTTAGGGTTTAGCAAATCATTTACATTTATATTTCGGAATTGCCTTTATACTACCACAACTAAACTTTGACACACTCTTCTCTATGCCATAAGGAAGATGTGTGCTAATAGTGAGGTCACTAGGCTAAATGTCAACGTTTGTGTGACAATGCTATTTGACTTCTGCTTTTTCAACGTTAATTTGTTGCATTTATCAAATCATTTATATTTATATTTCAGAATTGCTTCATACTACCAGAACTAATATTAAACTATGCGAGATTAATCCTAATGTAGAAATGATCAAAGTATTGGGTAGATTCAATCAAAGACTGTGGTTAGCTAAGACATGTCCATATTAAAATAAACATACCCATTCAACACAGACCATCAAACAACATAAATCATGATTGCGTTACCATCCATACAATGATTATAGAAAGTCAATACTCATAGATTTTGGTGGCAGTTTGTGTATGGTCTGATAACATGATTCAAATGTAGTACCTTCGAATACTAACTTTATTGAGAACAACAAGAGAAATGAATATAGGCGTGTACGTAGGTTGATCCGATGAAGTATA